>CM074726.1:175604378-175626878 GCA_037306005.1 Rhinophrynus dorsalis
AGGGATAGTAATACTTTGTTTTATCTTTATTTTATTTTGTAGGCATAAAAAAATGAACCATATAAGTCTTATCTCTCAAACCTTTATGGTTTGAGAGATATTCACAAGTAAAGTTTCCCCTCCCGTCCCTTTTGCCTAGTGTAAGCCATCTCTTCTCAGATGTGGAATCCAGTCCATAGACCAGACAGATAACAGCAGGGGACAATCTTCTTCCTATGAGAACAATGAAAGCCCTGCCCCCTTTTCAGGTTTTTCAGGTTTTTCCCTTATCTTAATTGAAGATTGCCCCTCTCAGCAATCTACCTGGGCACCTCCCTTCTGATCTGGCTGAACAGTGTTACATCAGTAAAAGGGGAGGGAGGAGGATACTTTGTCATTGAATTACTCTTGAACTACAACTCTGACAGAATTGATATAACACTCTCCAGAGTCCAAATACTATGATGATTAATTAGAGCTGCTTTTATTATGAATCATTATTATCCCTTTAATAACGTACTTTGAAGTACTTCAAAAGATTAAATGGATGCCCTTTCTACCCCTTTTGGCCATGTCACGCTTACTCCAGCTGTGGTCCAGATGGAGAAAGGAGAGGCACAAACTTCAGTAAGCAAAGGGAAATCCTGCCCTCCTTCTTGTGGGGGGGCAGGGTTTTCCTTATACTTACTGACTCACGTTTGTTCCTCGCTGCATCCGTCCGGTCCCACGACCAGATTGCAACTTTAAGGGGAGGTGGCCAGAAGGGAGGGGGTGTCTTTTTACATTTAACATCTTTGGGACTACATAAAACATAGCAGAGTGTATTAGGTTTACACTAGAGAAGACTCTGCGATCTACTTTATTCTACCCATTACTATCCCTTTAAGAAAATAGAAACAAATAGAAATAGATTTCCATTTTCATTTGTATATTTCATTATTATTATCATCTTTCTCGTCACATAAAAAATGTGTTTTTGTTTTGATGTATCCACGACTTTATTCTCCACCTTTATAGCCTTCTTGACCATTAAATGTATTTAATTCCTGATATTTCACACCTGACTTAAAATGTTAAGACTCTTCTTGTTGAGTTGTGATATCACCCTGCCATTGGTGTAACTAGTCATTAAAGTGATAGTAATGATTCACAATAAAACCAGCTCTGATTAATCTTCATAGTATTTGGGCCATGGAGAGTGTTATTTCACTACTGTCAGAGTTGTAGTACAAGAGTAATTGAATGAAAGTATCCCCCTCCGGCCCCTTTTTCCTAGTGTAAGCGGCCTCCCCCCAGATATAAAATCTGGTCCTGGAACCAGACAGCCCACAGCAAGGGACAATCTTCTTACTGTGATCAACTTTATCATTCAATTACTCTACAACTCTGACAGTATTGAAATAACACTCTCCATGGACCAAATACTATGAAGATTAATTGGAGCTGCTTTTATTGTGAAACATTACTATCTCTTTAATGGGTCCTTTTGAAAACAGTTTTGGGGTCCCCATCACAAAAATTTAGATATGCCCCTGCACCTTGCAGTTGTATAAGCATTTTTGAGTGAGTGAGTGAGTGTGTGTGCGTGTGTGTGTGTCATTCAGTCTTAAAGGGATAGTATTACTTCAAATGTAAAAAAAAATAGTGGATGCTCCAGTTTCTTGCATTCCACACACTGGGCCTTGTGTATAGCAGTTTAGTAGTCAAATTCTGGAGAAAACCAAATGCACGCTAGGGAACACATAAAAATCCCCTTGGTTGGAGGACGTTTGCTGGGGATTAACCATTTGAGAGCCAGACACCTGTCAGGAATTCAAAGAGTTGAAAGCAGACACTTTATGGTGTTTCTACGAGCCTGAATTTCCATGACAAATGGTAGCAAATTGTGAATTTTCCTTGAAAATTCCCAAGGGAAAAATGGGACATTTCTCCTATTGCTAAAAGATGCTTTATTCAGAAGTTACTGCAGCTCAAACTTGATTTTTTTCTAGGTGCAGTATCACAGTGACCTGAAATTGTACAGTGGCGCTGTTGCTACACCAGCCTATGGACAGCTCTGGTCAGCTGACCATAAATCTCCATAGGATGGTGTAGCAACAGCTCCACTGTACAGTTTCAGGCCACTGTGATAGTGAGCCTAAATAATTCAGCTCACTGTACAGTCCTATATTCGGTCCGCTCGTATCTTCCCTTCGGTTATACTTGAGTATGTCCAGAAAATCACCTCTCCGCGCCTTCTTATTCCTCCTTCACACACATGGACGACAGAACTGTTGAAGAGACGAAAACCTCTTTTTTTTAAGGAATTCATTCCATCTTCATCACAATCATTACATTGACTGGAGTGACAGATTTGAACTGTATGTATTTACAATACGGGGACACAGTCTATTCATTCATTCTTTGACGCTATATACTATATATGGTTGCTGACATAAGTTCCCCACTCAATATCAGTTTGTGTGCTGTATATTTCATTTTGGAATTAATATTACTGGTATATTTGCATTAAGATTTCTCTCAGTGAAGCGCTACTGTTGTTGTTTTAATAGTCTGTACCTTTAAAAGGCCTTCAAATCACATAGTTATGGATGGGAGAAATTCACAATTTGCTACATTTTTCATTTAAGTTCATGCTCGTAGAAACGCCATTAAATGTCTGCCTTTTAACCATTTGAATTCCAGAGAGGTGTATAGCACTCAAAGAGTTAAGCCCAGCAAATTTCCCCCAATTCATTGGCAACCTGGGGGGATTTTTATGCGTTCCCTAGTTTGCAGTTGGTTTGCTCCAGAATTTCACTACTGAACTGTTATATGTAAGTCCCATTGGGCGCAATGAAAGAAAATGGAGCTTTCACTATTGTTTAGAAAGCCATCAATTTATGCAAGAAAGAAAATTCACAGCGCCAGCTCACCATAACACATCCATGTAAATATATCATTTTAATGTGACTCATAGAAATAGATACAAAGACATCAGCAGAGAATGAGAGGGTTCTCCTGTCCCCCAAACCTCAGGTACAGACCCAAAGTGAAAACATCAAAAGAACAGACCTGCTCGTCTCTGTAAAATAAAATGTGTGTCCTGTAATGTGCATATATAATACTTCTTAGTAAATATATGCCTTATACTGTCCATATATGAATATTTCTGAGAAAAATAAGTGAGAATTTGGTATTCACAAATTGGCCAAGTCGTGGGTAAGCTTGCCACCACGCCATCTCACTTCTTGGCAAGTCCTACTCTAATACAACTAAAACCCTATCTGAATTAAAATCCCTGATGAAATGTTTTTGGAAATGTATTGGAGGGGGACCCTTTAAATACTTTCTTTACAATGCTTGTGGGTCCTAGTGTGGTGCAAATAAAAGCAGGGGTTTTTAATTTACATTATATATGCACATTACAGGGCCCACATTTTATTTTACATAGACAAGCGCAGGTCTGTTTTTTTGTTTGTTTGTTATCAATTTATGGGCTATTTGCGATTGCTCACATTTTGATACAAGAAGCACACTAATACCTTGATGGTCAGTAGTATATGCTCCTAAATTAATTCCAAAGTTAATAAATGCCCCTAAATTAATGGCAAAGTTAGAGAATGCACCTGAATTAAAGGCAGAATTAACCAGACATATGAAAATGTGTGCTAATTTCTGTGCTGTACATCCTATATAATACTTCGCTAGGATGTTTGTCACGATGCAGTAATGAGCAGTAGAAACTGCCATCGTTCTCTACTGCGCATGATTGCATTGTGTGAATGAGGCAACACAACACTGCATCACATGGAGCAGTGAGGTAGCGGCCTCTTAACCCTTTGAGTGCCAGAGGAGTACGTAATGCATTGTATACCCCTCTGGCACTCAAAGGGTTAACATTACCTGGACCCTGGCTCATGTACAGGGGATTTTACACTAGTAGAAACATAGTTAATGAAGCTGAAAAAAGACATGCGTCCATCAAGTCCAGCCCATGCCAAAACACCCCAGTTAATCCAGAGGAAGGCAAAAAAAACAAACCCTGAAACCATTTCTAATTCAGTCCAAGTGGGTAAAAAAAATCCTACAAAATGGTAGTCAAATATTTTGCTAGATCAACAACCTATCTGCATTGAAGCCAACTGTCATAATTCTCAATATTGTTCTGTGCTAGATAGGCAGCCATTGCTTTTTTTTTCCTTTCACAAAATGGCAGACATTTTAGCCACACCCACCTTTTGAAAAGCATTAGCTAAATTCGCTGATTCAGAAAAATACTGCGCAATTCAGTAATATTTTGGCACTAATCATTTTGCCATCAGAAGTACCCTATAAATAGCTATTGTGCATGTTTCTTGCATTCCGACCAATGTATCAATGTTGTAGAAAGACAAGGGCTTTTTTACCTTGATACAGTTATCATACAGATACGAAACGGATGTCGGTGACTATCAAGCGGGAACTTAACTGCAGGGGTACAGTGGGTACAAGTGTGACGGGACCCAGAATCCAAGGGAACGTATTTGCCCCAGACCACAATAAACTCTAGTTATGCTCCTAGGGGAGGGGATATATTTGTGTTAGGGGCACACATAAATCCTAGCACCAATGTCTTCCACTTAAAGGGAAAGTAATGCTTAAAATGTTAAATATAATATGTTGTAGGGTTTATCCCCCTGAGTAAAGAAAGAGTACTCCCACTGCTGAAAAGTGTTTCATTCAAAAGTTATTCATTTTCAAAGTTGAATTTTTTAGATGCAATATCAAAGTGGCCTGAAATTGTACAGTGGCGCTGTTGCTACACCATCCTATGGAGATTTATGGTCAATTGACCAGAGCTGTCCATAGGATCGTGTAGCAACAGCGCCACTGTACAATTTCAGGCCACTGTGATATTGCACCTAAAAAATTCAACTTTGAAAATTAATAACTTTTGAATGAAACACCTCTCAGCAGTGGGAGTACTCTTGTTTTACTCAGGGGGATAAACCCTACAACATATTTTTTTTACATTTTAAGTATTACTATCCCTTTAACTGCACCTTAATGGAAGAGCAGGTCTGATGTCCTTGGGGAGAAACTGGTTAAGAGTTCAAAAAGATATCAAACTAGAAAGGGTGTGTGTGTGTGTGTGTGTGTGTGTGTGTGTGTGTGTGTGTGTGTGTGTGTGTGTGTGTGTGTGTGTGTGTGTGTGTGTGTGTGTGTGTGTGTGTGTGTGTGTGTGTGTGTACCAACACAAAATGAGGCAGACAATATGGACTATTGTTTACCTTGTTATGTAAATCTAGTTAAGTCTAAGCCACTATGAGATTTATGTAAACCACAATATTGATTTTGACAATATAGCTAGATAAGAAATCCATTTTCAAATTCCCATTCATTCTACGTTATTAAGGATAATACCTTTGTTTCATACAATTTTTAAGTGTGAATAAGCTTTTAGGTTTCCACTAAATATAAAGGATACAAAAGACCCCTGCTTTGATGCAGTGGGACATCAACTTTCACAAAATATTTGGATATATATTGTTGTAGGTAGTTTTACCATGTAACCATTTAACATTCAAATACATGAAGGGATTCAACAAAGTGCAGGATGGAAGTACATTTAAAAGGAGTAAAGATGTTAGGAAAAGAGGCCACAGTCTAAAACTAGAGGGACACAGGTTTAGATGTAATGTAAGAAAGTTTTACTTTACTGAGAGGGTAGTAGATAAGTGGACTAGACTACCAACAGAAGTGGTAGATAAGTGGAATAGCCTACCAGCAGAAGTGGTGGAGGTTAATACAGTGAGGGAATGTAAGCATGCATGGGATAGGCATAAAGCTGTCCTGAACAATAGAAAAGACCAAGGACCAAATAAGGTTTGAGGTTTACAGTAGGAAAATGGGAAGACTAGATGGGCCAAATGGTACTTATCTGCCTTCAAATTCTATGCTTCTTTGTAATGCGCATTTTAGTTCATAAAGTTGAAAATATCGTTTTGTGGCCCTGGTAATTAGCCCTTTGAGTGCCAAATAGGTGTCATTGTGACTGGTTTGCACATATTCATACCTTCCAAGTGTCTATCTTTATCAGGGACAGTCCCTCTTTGAGACCCAAATCCCTCTGTTCCACTCTGGTGTCCCTATGTTTAGGAGAGTAGACTGCGTGGTGTGTATATAAGTGTATCACCCCGGTGTCCCTGTGTTTAGGAGATCAGACTGTGTGGTGTGTATATAAGTGTATCACCCTGGTGTCCCTGTGTTTAGGAGATCAGACTGTGTGGTGTGTATATAAGTGTATCACCCTGGTGTCCCTGTGTTTAGGAGATCAGACTGTGTGGTGTGTATATAAGTGTATCACCCTGGTGTCCCTGTGTTTAGGAGAGTAGACTGCGTGGTGTGTATATAAGTGTATCACCCTGGTGTCCCTGTGTTTAGGAGATCAGACTGTGTGGTGTGTATATAAGTGTATCACACTGGTGTCCCTGTGTTTAGGAGATCAGACTGTGTGGTGTGTATAGAAGTGTATCACCCTGGTGTCACTGTGTTTAGGAGATCAGACTGTGTGGTGTGTATATAAGTGTATCACCCTGGTGTCCCTGTGTTTAGGAGAGTAGACTGCGTGGTGTGTATATAAGTGTATCACCCCGGTGTCACTGTGTTTAGGAGATCAGACTGTGTGGTGTGTATATAAGTGTATCACACTGGTGTCCCTGTGTTTAGGAGATCAGACTGTGTGGTGTGTATATAAGTGTATCACCCTGGTGTCCCTGTGTTTAGGAGATCAGACTGTGTGGTGTGTATATAAGTGTATCACTCTGGTGTCCCTGTGTTTAGGAGATCAGACTGTGTGGTGTGTATATAAGTGTATCACACTGGTGTCCCTGTGTTTAGAAGATCAGACTGTGTGGTGTGTATATAAGTGTATCACCCTGGTGTCCTTGTGTTTAGGAGATCAGACTGTGTGGTGTGTATATAAGTGTATCACCCCGGTATCCCTGTGTTTAGGAGATCAGACTATGTGGTGTGTATATAAGTGTATCACCCTGGTGTCCCTGTGTTTAGGAGATCAGACTGTGTGGTGTGTGTATATAAGTGTATCACCCTGGTGTCCCTGTGTTTAGGAGATCAGACTGTGTGGTGTGTATATAAGTGTATCACCCTGGTGTCCCTGTGTTTAGGAGATCAGTCTGTGTGGTGTGTGTATAAGTGTATCACCCTGGCGTCCATATGTTTAGGAGATCACACTGTGTGGTGTGTATATAAGTGTATCACCCTGGTGTCCTTGTGTTTAGGAGATCAGACTGTGTGGTGTGTATATAAGTGTATCACCCTGGTGTCCCTGTGTTTAGGAGATCACACTGTGTGGTGTGTATAGAAGTGTATCACCCTGGCGTCCATGTGTTTAGGAGATCACACTGTGTGGTGTGTATATAAGTGTATCACCCCGGTGTCACTGTGTTTAGGAGATCAGACTATGTGGTGTGTATATAAGTGTATCACCCCGGTATCCCAGTGTTTAGGAGATCAGACTGTGTGGTGTGTGTATATAAGTGTATCACCCTGGTGTCCCTCTTTTTAGGAGATCAGACTGTGTGTTGTGTATATAAGTGTATCACCCTTGTGTCCCTGTGTTTAGGAGATCAGACTGTGTAGTGTGTATATAAGTGTATCACCCCGGTGTCACTGTGTTTAGGAGATCAGACTGCATGGTGTGTATATAAGTGTATCACCCTTGTGTCCCTGTGTTTAGGAGATCAGACTGTGTAGTGTGTATATAAGTGTATCACCCCGGTGTCACTGTGTTTAGGAGATCAGACTGTGTGGTGTGTGTGTATATAAGTGTATCACCATGGTGTCCCTGTGTTTAGGAGATCAGACTGTGTGGTGTGTATATAAGTGTATCACCCTGGTGTCCCTATGTTTAGGAGAGTAGACTGTGTGGTGTGTATATAAGTGTATCACACTGGTGTCCCTGTGTTTAGAAGATCAGACTGTGTGGTGTGTATATAAGTGTATCACCCTGGTGTCCTTGTGTTTAGGAGATCAGACTGTGTGGTGTGTATATAAGTGTATCACCCCGGTATCCCTGTGTTTAGGAGATCAGACTATGTGGTGTGTATATAAGTGTATCACCCTGGTGTCCCTGTGTTTAGGAGATCACACTGTGTGGTGTGTATAGAAGTGTATCACCCTGGCGTCCATGTGTTTAGGAGATCACACTGTGTGGTGTGTATAGAAGTGTATCACCCCGGTGTCACTGTGTTTAGGAGATCAGACTATGTGGTGTGTATATAAGTGTATCACCCCGGTATCCCAGTGTTTAGGAGATCAGACTGTGTGGTGTGTGTATATAAGTGTATCACCCTGGTGTCCCTCTTTTTAGGAGATCAGACTGTGTGTTGTGTATATAAGTGTATCACCCTTGTGTCCCTGTGTTTAGGAGATCAGACTGTGTAGTGTGTATATAAGTGTATCACCCCGGTGTCACTGTGTTTAGGAGATCAGACTGCGTGGTGTGTATATAAGTGTATCACACTGGTGTCCCTGTGTGTAGGAGATCAGACTTTGTGGTGTGTATATAAGTGTATCACCCTAGTGTCCCTGTGTTTAGGAGATCAGACTGTATGGTGTGTATATAAGTGTATCACCCTGATGTCCCTGTGTTTAGGAGATGAAACTGTGTGGTGTGTATAGAAGTGTATAACCCTGGTGTCCCTGTGTGTAGGAGATCAGACTGTGTGGTGTGTATATAAGTGTATCACCCTGGTGTCCCTGTGTTTAGGAGATCAAACTGTGTGGTGTGTATAGAAGTGTATCACCCTGGTGTCCCTGTGTTTAGGAGATCAGACTGTGTGGTGTGTATAGAAGTGTATCACCCTGGTGTCCCTGTGTTTAGTAGATCAGACTGTGGTGTGTATATAAGTGTATCACACTGGTGTCCCTGTGTTTAGGAGATCAGTCTTTGTGGTGTGTATATAAGTGTATCACCCTGGTGTCCCTGTGTTTAGGAGATCAGACTGTGGTGTGTATATAGAAGTGTATCACCCTGGTGTCACTGTGTTTAGGAGATCAAACTGTGTGGTGTGTATAGAAGTGTATCACCCTGGTGTCCCTGTGTTTAGGAGATCAGACTGTGTGGTGTGTATAGAAGTGTATCACCCTGGTGTCCCTGTGTTTAGGAGATCAGACTTTGTGGTCTGTATAGAAGTGTATCACTCTGGTGTCCCTGTGTTTAGGAGATCAGACTGTGGTGTGTATATAGAAGTGTATCACCCTGGTGTCCCTGTGTTTAGGAGATCAGACTGTGTGGTGTGTATAGAAGTGTATCACCCTGGTGTCCCTGTGTTTAGGAGATCAGACTGTGTGGTATGTATAGAAGTGTATCACCCTGGTGTCCCTGTGTTTAGGAGATCAGACTGTGTGGTGTGTATATAAGTGTATCACCCTGGTATCCCTGTGTTTAGGAGCTCAGACTGTGTGGTGTATATATAAATGTAACACCCTGGTGTCCCTGTGTTTAGGAGATCAGACTGTGTGGTGTCTAGCTCAGAATATGGGTTGCAACAATGTAAGGTACATTTTATTGAAACTTTTTCTGTTGATGGATGAATTTATATTTCCCGGAGTTCTGTGGTGATACTAACCATGTTGGTGCTGGCTCATTTTTGCCTTTGAAGTAATCCACTTGGACCAAGTATTATCATACTCTTCCAGTTTACCTCTGGAAAAAGCATGGCATTGTTCCATTTTCTGGTAGTTATCTACTTTGGTAAGACAAAGTTGCTTAGCGGGAGGGTCAGATTGCTTCCACTTGAGCGGCTTGAGGGCTCCAGCTGGAGTTAGTAGTATAGGTATCAGTCTCCATGCTATGGGGCTTATGGGGTTCAGAAGACAATCCTTAAAGGAGAACAGGCATCATCACGGATCAAGAGTTAGAGAAACGTGTAAGCCCCTGTTATAAATTTGCATCTTTAATATTCTGTTAACAAACCCAAAATGTCAGGGTGCTTTGAAAATTCTAGACCACATGTTAGTGGTGCTGTGAGCAAAATAGATTGATAACCACAGACTTTGATACTGTGCTCCAGAAGAGATTCGTTCCTAAATGAAAAGGAATCGACTTGGGAGAAGGGATGAGTGAAAACTTTTGCCTCAAACCAAAATTGGTTATAATCTCACTTTCTGCTTGGTGAAAAATTTCCTGCAAAAAGTGCCATTATCCTGCTTTTTTTGCCTAGCTCATTGCATTGAAATCAATAGGAAGAAAACATTTTTTCCCAACCACATGAAATTTTTCTCTACTTTTTGGGATTAAAGAACATTGTCTCTCCTGCTTGTTTTGGTGCCCTAAAAGATCTTAAATTAATGAATGGGATGAAGCGAATTTCATATTACAGAATTTATTATCTGAGTGGCATAAAATTAAATGTGAGTGCACTTAGAGAATAAAGTTCCAGGATTCACTTTGTTACATAATTTGGGGTATCAGAATCAAGATTTAGACTTGAAAAACTGGGAATCAGCAGGAATTAGGAATATTAGGCATGTGTTAGTAGGTGATAAAGTCAAATCATTTGATCAATTAGTTCAATTATATAAGCAGCCAAGCAGGGATCTTTTTAAGTATATTCGGATTAAAGGTTTCCTGCAAAAGAATTTGTATTTGGAAGATAGATTTTAATTAACCCCTTAAGGACCAGCGCTCCCGGGATGTGTGTGGTCCTTTAAGGACCAGATATTGAAGTTTGATGTGCTGCCCCACGTGACTGATCACATGTGCCGGCACGCCGGGCTTGGAGCGATCAACTTCAGTCCCCGGTATTACTCACCTGCAGGAGTGCAGTGAGTAAAAGTACGTGACGTGCCAGGACCGTCACTGGTCCTTAAGTGCCGGACCAGCTTGACGGTCCGGGTACGTCATTGGACGCAAAAGGGGTTAAATAGATTAGGAGAAATATTTGGAAGGAATAGATTGACAAAGGTTTTGTCTAAATGTAGAGGGGTAGTTGATTTACCTGCATTGGACAAATGGTCCTTGGATTTGAATATTGTGATTGATAGGGCTGAATGGAATAGATAAAATAAAAACACATGTGAATTTATCCATTGTGTGAATATTTTGGAGACTCAGTTTAAAGCTATGTATCGATGGTATATGGTACCCACTAAAATGGTGATGATGCATCTTCAGTCTTAACATGTATACTGGAGATGCGAGGAGGGTATTGGCTCCTTCTTACATATCTGGTGATAGTGTAACATTGTTAAAAAGCTGTGGAATGTAACCTTTGAAGATGTAATGGGGGTGAAATTAGACAGAAATCTTGCGGTGGCTCTGTTGCATTTAAATTGGCCTAGAATGTCTACAGCATCTTTATTGTTAGTAACCCATCTTATGGTGGCTACTAAGCTCATGATAGCAAGACAATAGAAAACTAGATTAACGTTTACTTGGCTGCAGCTTAGGAACCAAATTGTGTATCAATTAAAAATGGAACATGGACTTTGATGGATCAGCCACACTAGCAGGAGAGATACTATGCTTATAGCAGATTGGCTCCCGCATGAAATCTTTATAGACACTTAGGATATTAAGTTCTTTGGAATAAAATTTAAGTTTGTAAGGTACTTTTAACAAGATGAGGGGCAGTGGAGATATTTATTTGGTGTATGTGTATTGGTATTAGCTATGTAAATATATTTGTATGAATGGGGGATTTATAGTATGAAGTTTGCATATTATGAGATATATTTTGTATCCTAATCGTGTCTGTATTGATCTTGAAAATCTAAATAAAGACAAATGAAAGATAAAGAAAAACAAAGTTTTTTTCTACCTTTCTACAGCCATATACAAGGGTGTCAGGCTCTCACAGCAGCCATTTTGTGTTTGTGAGAGGAGAGAGCAGCATGTTTTTTTATCTAGAGGAGACAGGCAAATAAAGGGGAATTGAAGTCTAGTTTAGGGAGTCATTTAGGTAGGACATTTGTTCTCTGTATTAGGGAGAAGAAAGGAGAAAGGAGGTACACCCCAAATACCCCAATATTTGGTGCGACTGACTAGCAAGACACAGGCATCTGGGGTCCAAATTACTAAATTATTTTGCTTTTTATGTGCTGGGGAGGTCTGGGGAAAGAAGTTGTTGATTTTGTTTTTTAGTTATATATATTTTTGTACTAACTGTGATAAGATATGGTGGACAACTTAAAAAAAAAAATGAAAACATTAATAAATACATCATTATACAAATTAATATACTAGCTGACTGGGAGCCTGATGTGAGCTCTGTGACTGAGGCAGACTTGATGGACAGCAGACAACACTGATAATTGTGTTGAGGGCCTAGGCAAGACGTCACACTCCATCAGTTTTGAGTAAAAACACACACAGTAGTTGAGTGATGTCCAGCAAATGCACAGGTGGGAGGAGGAAAGGTGGAGCAGTGCAGAGACATGGGAGTAAAGTGTTAGTGCAAAAACTGACTGTAGCAATGGTTGCTACAGCATGTGTAATAAATGATGATGATCCCTTTCCTCCTGGGGTGGATTTAGTTTGTCAAGGTCCCACCAATCACCACACCAGTTCCCCACCACCTCTACCATACACATTTGCCACATTGTAGGTTGTACTTTAATTTTTTTTTAGCACTTTACATCATCATGAATATGTGCCAGTGTCACTTAAAGGGATAGTAATACTTCAAAACTACTATCCCTTATATTGAAGCCCTTGAAAAACTGAATTAAATGCCACCAGCGGCATCTCTCAAACCTTTATGGTTTGCGAGATAGCCGCTTTTAAACTTCGCTCCCCCCTGCCTCTCCGCTGACGTCAGCATTATTGCTGCAGCAGGGAAATCCGGTCCCGGAACCGGTGGAGGCTCTTTAGCAGAGTTGATATCTTGTTATGAAAAACAAGATTCTTCACTAAAATGGCATTCTACGTGTGTTTGGTTACCAAGCACACACAGAAGACCATTTTACTGAAGGATCATTTCTTCTATAATGAGATCTGGCTCTGCTGAAGAGTCTCCGCTTGATTCAAAGAAGGGATTTCCCTTCTGCAGCAAAAAGGCCAACGTCAGTGGAGAGGCAGGGGGGAGCGAAGTTTAAAAGAAGCTATCTCTCAAACCATAAAGGTTTGAGAGATGCCGCTGGTGGCATTTAATTCAGTTTTTCAAGGGCTTCAATATGAGGGATAGTAATTTTGAAGTATTACTATCCCTTTAAGCAGGAAGTAAGCGCTGTGGGCAAAGGACACATGTACTCTGCATGCTAACACATTTTACAAGGAGTAAGTTGCTGTAGGACTCACAACTTTGACTTCCAGCTACTTATTTCTCCACTACAGCCCTCAGATGAAGTAATATTGCGCTGGGAAATGTTGCACCATAGGAAACATAGGTGAAACGTGTTGGAATAGGAGAAAAAATCTGTTGGAATAGGAGAAAAATGTGTTGAATAGGCGAAAAATGTGTTAGAATAGGAGACAAATGTGTTTGAATAGGTGAAAAATGAGGAGAATTCTGGATTGGAGAAAAGGAGAAAACTTCTCGAAAAAAGAGAAAAATCTTCCGTTTCCTGCAAAAAGTAAAACGGGAAATTGTCCTCACTTTTTGCCCACCCTTACTTGGGAGATGACTTTGTGCATAGTAAACTGCATGAACTGATAGAATAGCGGATAAATTATAGATTTCAGAGAGTTGCTATAAATGGAAGCTTTTCAGTTTATTTATTTAGAAAATGTTTTACCAAGAAGAATACATTGAGATTTCTCTCATTTACAAGTATGTCCTGGTCGGATAGTTTTCAGTAAAGGGTTAAATATTTACACAAATTGAGAAATACATGCATAAAAAATTACATACAGTTAGATACGGTCTAAAGCTGTAAGCGAAGTGCCTCAGGGTTTTCCCCTTTGACCAGAAAAGTGGCAGATGTCATTTAATGTAGATAAATGTAAGGTTATACATTTGGGCTGTAGAAACAAACTTGCTACAAATACTCTAAATGGGAAACAACTTGGGAAATCCTCATTAGAGAAAGATTTAGGAGTACTGATAGACAATAGTCTTCACAGCAGTGTGCAGAGTCACTCAGCTGCTGCAAGAGCAAATAGGGTACTAGCCTGCATAAAAAGAGGTGTAGATGCAAGGGATGCTAATATTATCCTACCTCTGTATAAATCCTTTGTTAGGCCTCATCTAGAATATGGAGTACAATTTTGGTTCTAAAAAAGACATTACTGAACTGGAAAAAAGGTGCAGAGACGTGCAACAAAACTGATAATGGGATTGGAGGATCTGAATTATAAAGAGAGACTAGCCAAATTGGGTTTGTTTACATTAGAGAAGGGACGTCTAAGGGGTGATATGATTACCATTTACACATACATTCAAAGTCAATGCAAAGAACTAGCCAATTAATTATTTACGCAAAGAGCTGAGCTAAGAACAAGAGGTGATCCATTAAAACTAGCGGAAAGGCGCTTTCGACTAAAACAAAGACAGGGATTCTTTAGAGTAAGGGCAGTAAGGCTATGGAATTCTTTTCCTCGGGAGGTTGTGCTTGCAGATAATGCAATTGCATTCAAAAAAGCAATGGATGCCTATCTAGCACAGAACAATATTGACAATTATGACAGATGACTTCAAAGCAAATAGGATATTGATCCGGGGAACTATTTGACTACCAATTGGAGTAAGGAAGGAATATTCCCCCCCCCCCACACACACACACACTTGGGACTAGATTGGAAATGACTCCAGAGGGCTTTTTTTTGCCATCCTCTGGATCAACAGAGGTGTTTTTTGGCATGGGCTGAACTTGATGGACGCATGTCTTTTTTCAGCCTTATCTACTATGTTACTATGACCAATGATTTTTAATTTGTATATTAATGCTCTTGAAGTGACTATTGAAAGTAGTGTGTCAAATGTAGTTGATGTAAAGAATGACTAGAATGGAACAAAGAACACCCAGCTCATGTGTACATGCATAAACAAATCTGTAAAACATGGCAGGTTGCAGGTAATGGAAATCAGTGTTATATGTGTCATTCATTGAAAAAAGTGTGTTTTTACCATTCAGATGAATGTAGATCAAACATTACTTATTTAGCAACCATTAAAGCCACTTTCTGGTACTACAACATCATGTTATTATGTAGGGAATATATGCTTTATAGATTGCATAAATTATTCTAACATTTCTGTTCAACAATGCTTGTATTATTTAATAAAAGATTAAATTGATTTTCCCTTGAAATATTCATAGTTCTCTGCAATTTAATTAAGGTTGATTTCACAGTTTAATGCATTAGACTGCAGTGGGACCAGCTTTTAGGTTAAGACTGATTTTTAATTCCCTTTTTATTTCTCTGCAGTTTAAACATGACCTTGAAACCATACTTCCAAATGAACATGTGCTTCATCATTCCATTACTATTCTTTGTTTTCATCCTCTCTTTTACCATTAATAGACTAGAACTTATACCAAGGATGTTACAATGTCAACCCAAACAAATCTTCCAGGAAACAAGCCTGAACATAACATATGTCACGCAGAAGGAGAAGGATCTACTCATTCTAGTTTGGGTCTTTCCTTTTGGAGAACACTTTCCATTAGATACTTGTGAAAGGGTTCATGGTATCTCTGGGTGTAAGCTGACAGGTGATAGAAGTCTATACAATGTAGCTGATGCTCTGGTCATCCATCATTTTGATGTCATGTATAACAAAAACTCATTGCCTCAACAACCAAGACCTCATTACCAAAGATGGGTTTGGTTCAATATGGAACCACCTATGATTATAAGAAACCTGCATTTCCTGGACAATTTGATCAACATGACTATGACATTTCGCCAGGATTCTGATGTCTACAGACCTTATGGTCGGCTTGAAGCATTAAAAGAGCCACAGAATTTCACTGTTCCAGCCAAGTCCAAGCTGGTATCCTGGGTAGTCAGTAAATGGTACCCAGGTGCTCCACGTATTGCTTATTATGAGGAGCTAAAGAAGCACATTCCTATTGATGTCTATGGAAAGAATCACAAGAAGCTAAGCTGGGATGATTTCTATAAGACTATCTCCCAGTATAAGTTTTACTTAGCCTTTGAGAACTCCATATACAAGGATTATATCACTGAGAAGTTTTGGTCAAATGCATTTGGTTCATGGGCTGTGCCAGTAGTGTTAGGGACATCTCGAAAAAACTATGAGCGGTTTATGCCTGGGGATGCTTTTATTCATGTTAATGACTTCCCAAGTGCCAAAGAACTTGCGCAGTTTCTTCTGGAGTTAGACAAAGATGATGAGCGATACAGGAAGTATTTTAACTGGAGATCTCACTATCGAGTGAGGATGGATAGTGGATGGGACAGTAGTTACTGCAAAGCCTGCAGAGGATTGAGACAGGCTCCAGACTACCAGGTCATTCCTAGTGTGGCCAAGTGGTTTCTGGAAGATGTCTAGGGTTCCATCAGCATAAATCTTTGATATAAAGCATTATTATATTCTTTATTTTTAATGTGTATACCCAGTGTAATCACTCTTTTGATGAAGCAGAATGTGAAATAATGTTAAAGTCCAGATCCTTTCAAATAATATGCCTATGTACATGTCAACACTAAGAATTAAATTAAAATTATCACCTTGGAATTTGTGTTTTCTAAATACTTTATTTTTCAAGAATTCATACAGCATAGCTGCCTGCCCCTAGGAGCCAGGATCGCAACTGGGCAAGATGCACTAGAATCAAGGTCAGAGGAAGGGTGTGTGCCCTTCTCCTCTCATTCTCTTTCCCTTGAATAAGAGATAAAGAATGAGTGTTCTATGAACATGTCTGGACATTTTATCTCCTATCATGTTCTTCTCCTCGTCCTTCTCCTCATCTTCCTCCTGAAAGGTTCTGATTATAATAATGGAATCCAATGAAAAAAACGGAAGAAGAAAGTGAGGTGGATGTAGGAGAAAAAATGATTAAACACAAAGGAGATTATTTTCAGCAGTACTGCAGGAGTAAATATAATTTCCCACCGATTTAAAGAATCAATGAAAAATATATTGTACAGCTTTTCTTGCACAGCAAAACTAGGATACCCGCACCGATGACAGCTGCTTCATTCAAAAGTTATAACAGTTCCAGCATCCCAAACGGATATGTGTTCCATTGTACATGTATTAACCCTTTGAGTGCCAGAGAGGTATCCAACACATTCCGTTGTGCTCGATACCTCTCTCTGGCATTCAAACGTTTGAACTCAGATGGCGTTTTCTGTGGAAAATGTGTTTAGTTATTAACCTTTGAGTGCCAGAGGGGTGTGCCATGCTTTGCTCGGCAATATGTTTCACAGCCTTCTGAAACTTAAAGGGTTAAAGTTTGTTTATAAGAATAATACATATGGACATCTGGTAGTCACTCTTAAAGGGATAGTAATACTTTGTTTTATCTTTATTTTATTTTGTAGGCATTAAAAAAACATGAAGAACTATATAAGTCTTATCTGTCAAACCTTTATGGTTTGAGAGATATTCACAAGCAAAGTTTCCCCTCCCCACTGTTCAGCCAGATCAGAAGGGAGGTGCCCAGGTAGACTGCAGAGAGGGACAATCTTCAATTAAGATAAGGGAAAAAGCTGAAAAACTTGTCAAGGGGGGAAGGGCTTTCATTGTTCTCATAGGAAGAAGATTGTCCCCTGCTGTTATCTGTCTGGTCTATGGACTGGATTCCACATCTGAGAAGAGATGGCTTACACTAGGTAAAAGGGGCGGGAGGGGAAACTTTGCTTGTGAATATCTCTCAAACCATAAAGGTTTGAGAGATAAGACTTATATCATTCTTCATGTTTTTTTAATGCCTACAAAATAAAATAAAGTTAAAATGAAGTATTACTATCCCTTTAAAGAACTTTTAGTGACACGTTGATACACATGCTCCATAATATATTTTATGACAGAGCTATGAACTACAAACTTATGTTAGAGGAGAAATGAGAGCCTGTGAATCAATGGGTCTTATGTATAAAAGTAATGGAAGACAATTTTGAGGCAAACTAGCTTCTCCATAGGAGACAACTGAAAATTCCCATTGATTTAATTTGGGGCTCTGAACCACTTGAGTGTTAATGAGATATCCAAAGTACTGAGAATCTAAAAGTAATCTATTCTGCTGTACGTATGTATAATTGAAAAATCTATTAATAACACATATAAGATATAGTGAAGTAGTCCATATGATATGAAAGATCTTGGGGGAGATTCACTAAGCGGTGATAAAGAGGTGATAAAGTGGAGATGACTTGTCAAGTGATATCGCTTCTCCAGTTCCTTTGTTATTCTATGGAGCCTATTCACTAAGATCTCCAAAGTTGAAGACATCTTAGTGCATTGGCTTCACAGAATAACATAGGAATTGGAGAAGTGATAAACTGGAGAAGTCATCTCCATTTTTTCATCTCTTTATCACCTCATTATCACCACTAAGTGAATCTCCCCCTTTATTTTACTAGGGCCAGATTTCCCAATAGGTGGAGAAGAAAACTACTTAGAGTTCTAAATTTTGAGTGGGTGGTTGGTGACTAATTTGTGCTCACCACGCCCACGTTCTAAATTGTGGGTGTGGCCAGAGCAAGCTCAATGTCCCTCCTCCTGTTGTATACCTGTTTGCAGGCTATTATTTAACCCCTTGCATGCAACAGAGATCACCAATGCGCTGCTTGCCAAAGTGTTTTCTGGGCCAAGGTGGAGTCATGTTTTGAGTGGAGACGTGACCATAGGTGGAAATAAAGGTTTCTAAAGTGCCTTGCATAGAGGTGCATTGGAAGTAAACCCAGCTCTGTATGTTACAGTGTTTCAAAGAATATACCTCTCCAGAGTGGACGTAACATTAAAGGAGCAGTAAACTTTTTATGAAAAAATATATATTATAGGGATTTTCCGAGTAAAATAAGGGTACTCCCACTGCCTAGAGATTTATATTTCCAGAGTTATTACATTACATACATGTTTTTTCCATTAGCAGTGCCATCTAGTGGTCAAATTCTAATTAGATTACCTGTTAGATTCTAATGGAGATGAAAGTCAGAAAAGTCAGAGACATCCAGTTCTCTATAGAATGTTATAGAAACTGCTGAGTCACTTCCTTTCAGTTAGAACTATCAGGAAGTAAACACAGTAAATTCACTTTCCTGTCAGTTAGAACTATCAGGAAGTAAACACTGTAAATTCACTTCCTGTCAGTTAGAACTATCAGGAAGTAAACACAGTAAATTCACTTTATGATTCTTTAAACTGTTACAAATTTTGAATAAAACATCTGACAGCGATGGGAGTGACCTTGTTTTATTCGGCAAGAAATGCTGTGTAAAATATGTGTTTTCAGAAAAAAAAGTTTACTGCTCCTTTAAATAAATGCCAACAAACGCTTCAGTTCTGACTGGTAAAATGATGGGATTAGAACCGATTTCAGATAATCAGACACATGATCCTATAAGTATTACTGAGACCTGGTAGGATGATACACATGAATGGGCAGTCATTCTACAAGAAAATGCACTTTTTAGCAGATATAATGTAAATAGAAGAGATGAATAATGCAAAACAAGCCTTATAACCCACTCAGTGTTAGGGAAAATATGAATGGGGGGGCCAGGCAGTGGAAATGTAGAGGCCTTGTGGACTGAAACACATTCCGGGGTAAAACATAATAAAGATGGTAACTGGGATTTGCTATAAGCCGCGGAATGTTGGGGAGTTTTAAGAAACCCAATTGTTTGAGTTAAAAACTTCTCAGTTAGGAAATGTAATAACAATAAGAGATTTTAATTACCCAGAAATTGACTGGAGACATGAAACTTTCAACACAGTGGAGGGAAATACATATGCTTAATGACAACTTAATTTCCCAACCTTTGAGAAGATAATAGCCACACTCTCCACAGAAATGCAAGTCCAGCAATGTTATTTTTATAACTCAATCTTAAATCCAGGTGCTCCCCTTCAGTTCCCTTGCTTCCACCGGGGGCACCAAGCATACAGTGTACAGAAAGAAGAAGGCACTCATTGGGTTGCAGCTATGCACTAAATGTTTATTGAAAACCATTTTTCATATTACGCATCATTATTTGCAAGTTGGAATGTTTACAGGCTTCTGTGAACATTTTGGGGGTACCACCCTTCCTCAGCACAGCTTTCCACACACAACAACCTCTCCTCTCTGTCACCATCAAATAATCCCACTACCAAAGACACTGCATCGAACCGCGCGTCCCAATGCTGGTGGGTCACTTCCGCCCAACCTCTGACGTCATCATCATGGGACTGCATGTAATGAAGGCCACTTCAATTAAAAAACATAAACATTATGCCTATAGATAGCCCAATATAACTTATTTTCTCCTCAAGCAGATTCTCCATATTTTGAGTAACTGTTTTTTAAATGCTTTAAGAAGTGTCCATTCGTAGCCACTTGTATCAGGGGCAATCTAGAGAAATATTTTAGTAAAAAAACTAATGAAAATCAGCAACGAATGCATCTGTGTTCATAGATATCACACAATGACACTATGGGACACTATGCAATAGAGTACTCAGGCAGGCCCCTGTGATTTCATCGTTACTACCAATATTCAATCGTCTCATTCAACCCTGCCGGTGTGACAGTATTTAATCTGTATATTCATCTGGCTTCCCTTTATAACAATACTCTGTCCCTGTCACCACCTCTTTTTAATGGCAAGACTTGCTCCAATACCCGATATCGCATTTGGGCAACATTATGTCCCATCTCATTAAAGTGTCTAGCAATTCCAGCAACTTTATTAGTCCTTATATCCGATTTATGCTGCCCAATTCTGTCCTTAAAGGGATAGTAATACTTCGTTTTAACTTTATTTTATTTTGTAGGCATTAAAAAAACATGAAGAATGATATAAGTCTTATCTCTGAAACCTTTATGGTTTAAGAGATATTCACAAACAAAGTTTCCCTTCCCTGTTCAACCAGATCAGAAGGGAGATGCCCAGGTAGACTGCAGAGAGGGACAATCTTCAATTAAGATAATGGAAAAAGCTGAAAAACTTGTCAAGGGGGGCAGGGCTTTCATTGTTCTCATAGGAAGAAGATTGTCCCCTTCTGTTATCTGTCTGGTCTATGGACTGCATTCCACATCTGAGAAGAGATGGCTTACACTAGGTAAAAGGGGCGGGAGGGGAAACTTTGCTTGTGAATATCTCTCAGACCATAAAGGTTTGAGAGATAAGATTTATATCGTTCTTCATGTTTTTTTAATGCCTACAAAATAAAATAAAGTTAAAACTAAGTATTACTATCCCTTTAAACACAATGAATTCCTGGTTACTACTGCAATACCATCAATGTATTCATATAGATATATTCAAATATATACAAACAAACGAAGCCCTGCGCTCCTCCACACAACAGTGCTATAATGTGCCCTATGCTGAGAATCTATAATAACTCTATAGAAATAAAATTGAGGATTTAGTTATGTTTTGGCCAAAAGATAGGTTAGGTAATCACCATATATTGAGGTACCGTTACGGGGTTGGTGAGCTTATATCTTTTGGCCAAAACATAACTAAATCCTCAATTTTATTTATATAGAGTTATTATAGATTCTCAGCACAGGGCACATTATAGCACTAACTAAGCTAAATTCCTAATTTTATTTATATAGAGTTATTATACATCCTCAGCACAGGGCACATTATAGCACTAACTAAGCTAACTTCTTAATTTTATTTATATAGAGTTATTAAACATTCTCAGCACAGGGCACATTATAGTCTATTGTGTGGAGGAGCGCAGGGCTTCCTATGTTTGTACTTGTACTTTAAGCCTCGGCTTAATTCTTGGGGACTGAAGAACCCCCTTAGTTCTTGTAGCCTTCTATACACTAGTTATTAAAGGGATAGTAATACTTAAAATGTAAAAAAATATGTTGTAGGGTTTATCCCCCTGAGTAAAACAAGAGTACTCCCACTGCTGAAAGGTGTTTCATTCAAAAGTGATTAATTTTCAAAGTTGAATTTTTTAGGTGCAATATCACAGTGGCCTGAAATTGTACAGTGGCGCTGTTGCTACACCATCCTATGGAAATTTATGGTCCCGGGACCAGAGCTGTGCATAGGATCGTGTAGCAACAGTGCCACTGTACAATTTCAGGCCACTGTGATATTGCACCTAAAAAAATCAACTTTGAAAATTAATAACCTTTGAATGAAACACCTTTCAGCAGTGGGAGTATTCTTGTTTTACTCAGGGGGATAAACCCTACAACATATTTTTTTTTGCATTTTAAGTATTACTATCCCTTTAATTATTTGCACTATATTAATCACATTAAGGTCAGTTAGCGCTTGAGCTTCTTTCTTGGTTTTGTTTCTTCTTTCTCCATAGCTCTCTATAGCAGCTTCTGACCCCTTTATCTTATTAGGAAGACATTAGTTATATTTCTTCACATATTCTGTATCTCATTGCCTTTAAATACATATCCCTTTAAGTTGTGGTTAATTTGAATTTCAGCTCA
>CM074726.1:175629378-176069359 GCA_037306005.1 Rhinophrynus dorsalis
TTGGCTAACTAAGCAGATTTAGGATCCAAGCTTTCAAGACTTAAAGGGATAGTAATACTTCGTTTTAACTTTATTTTATTTTGTAGGCATTAAAAAAACATGAAGAATCATATAAGTCTTATCTCTCAAATCTTTATGGTTTGAGAGATATTCACAAGCAAAGTTTCCCCTCCCGCCCCTTTTACCTAGTGTAAGCCATCTCTTCTCAGATGTGGAATGCAGTCCATAGACCAGACAGATAACAGAAGGGGACAATCTTCTTTGTATTAAAACAATGAAAGCCCTTCCCCCCCTTGACAAGTTTTTCAGGTTTTTCCCTTATCTTAATTGAAGATTGTCCCTCTCTGCAGTCTACCCTGGCACCTCCCTTCTGATTTGGCTGAACGGTGGGGGATACTTTGCTTGTGAATATCTCTTAAACCATAAAGGATTGAGAGATAAGACTTATATTGTTCTTCATGTTTTTTTAATGCCTACAAAATAAAATAAAGTTTAAGTGAAGTATTACTATTAGTGTTGAGCGAGCATGCTCGGCCGATGCTCGGATCGGCTCGAGCATCGCTCTGCTCGGCACATGGCGGTACTCGTACGAGTACCGCATGTGCTCGCCCGCCATGTTCGGGTCTCCTCCCCGCACGTTTTGCGGCTGCTGCGCAGCCAATAAACGTGCAGGGAGGCTCTGACATCGGTGTAATGCCAGCAGCCATGTTGGCTGCTGGCATTACACTGATTGGCTGGCCAGAACCCGTGGTCAGGTGCTGTATAGCACCTGACCAGCGAGTTCGGCTCAGTCTGAGCCAGGGAGAGCTGAGGATAGGAAGGGAAAGGCAGTGTAGGGAGGAAAAAAACAAAAATTGTGAAAAAAAAAGAACCAAAAGTCCTTTTTAGGACTACTGTGTGTGGGGGCAGCAGGTTATTTGGTGTGGGGGGAAAAAAACAAAAAAAAAAAAAAAAATATATATATATTCTGTTTAGTGTGCAAAGTTGCAGATTAGAGCACATTCTGTTTAGTGTGCACAGTTGCAGATTAGAGCACATTCTGTTTAGTGTGCAAAGTTGCAGATTAGAGCACATTCTGTTTAGTGTGCAAAGTTGCAGATTAGAGCACATTCTGTTTAGTGTGCAAAGTTGCAGATTAGAGCACATTCTGTTAAGTCTTCAAACTAAAATATCAAAGTCACGTATTCCATTCAGTGTGCGTCGCCGCAGTTTAGCAGCACATTCTGAGTACTGTGCAGAGTTGCAGAATAGGAAGAAATACTGTTAAGTCTTCAAACTAAAATATCAAAGTCACATATTCCATTCAGTGTGCTTCGCCGCAGTTTAGCAGCACATTCTGTGTACTGTGCAGAGTTGCAGAATAGGAAGAAATACTGTTAAGTCTTCAAACTCAAATATCAAAGTCACATATTCCATTCAGTGTGCTTCGCCGCAGTTTAGCAGCACATTCTGTGTACTGTGCAGAGTTGCAGAATAGGAAGAAATACTGTTAAGTCTTCAAACTAAAATATCAAAGTCACATATTCCATTCAGTGTGCTTCGCCGCAGTGTAGCAGCACATTCTGTGTACTGTGCAGAGTTGCAGAATAGGAAGAAATACTGTTAAGTCTTCAAACTCAAATATCAAAGTCACATATTCCATTCAGTGTGCTTCGCCGCAGTTTAGCAGCACATTCTGTGTACTGTGCAGAGTTGCAGAATAGGAAGAAATACTGTTAAGTTTTCAAACTCAAATATTAAAGTCACATATTCCATTCAGTGTGTTTCAACGCCGTTTAACAGCCTATTCTGTGTACTCTGCAGAGTTGCAGAATAGTAAGAAATACTGTTAATTTTTCAAACTCAAATATCAAAGTCACATATTCCATTCAGTGTCTTTCACCGCCGTTTAACAGCCTATTCTGTGTACTCTGCAGAGTTGCAGAATTATAAGAAATACTGTTAAGTTTTCAAACTCAAATATTAAAGTCACATATTCCATTCAGTGTGTTTCAACGCCGTTTAACAGCCTATTCTGTGTACTCTGCAGAGTTGCAGAATAGTAAGAAATACTGTTAATTTTTCAAACTCAAATATTAAAGTCACATATTCCATTCAGTGTCTTTCACCGCCGTTTAACAGCCTATTCTGTGTACTCTGTACAGTTCCAGAATTATAAGAAATACTGTTAAGTTTTCAAACTCAAATATTAAAGTCACATATTCCATTCAGTGTCTTTCACCGCCGTTTAACAGCCTATTCTGTGTACTCTGTACAGTTCCAGAATTATAAGAAATACTGTTAAGTTTTCAAACTCAAATATTAAAGTCACATATTCCATTCAGTGTCTTTCACCGCCGTTTAACAGCCTATTCTGTGTACTCTGTACAGTTGCAGAATTATAAGAAATACTGTTAAGTTTTCAAACTCAAATATTAAAGTCACATATTCCATTCAGTGTCTTTCACCGCCGTTTAACAGCCTATTCTGTGTACTCTGTACAGTTCCAGAATTATAAGAAATACTGTTAAGTTTTCAAACTCAAATATTAAAGTCACATATTCCATTCAGTGTGTTTCAACGCCGTTTAACAGCCTATTCTGTGTACTCTGCAGAGTTGCAGAATAGTAAGAAATACTGTTAAGTTTTCAAACTCAAATATTAAAGTCACATATTCCATTCAGTGTGTTTCACCGCCGTTTAACAGCCTATTCTGTGTACTCTGTACAGTTGCAGAATTATAAGAAATACTGTTAAGTTTTCAAACTCAAATATTAAAGTCACATATTCCATTCAGTGTGTTTCAACGCCGTTTAACAGCCTATTCTGTGTACTCTGCAGAGTTGCAGAATAGTAAGAAATACTGTTAATTTTTCAAACTCAAATATTAAAGTCACATATTCCATTCAGTGTCTTTCACCGCCGTTTAACAGCCTATTCTGTGTACTCTGTACAGTTGCAGAATTATAAGAAATACTGTTAAGTTTTCAAACTCAAATATTAAAGTCACATATTCCATTCAGTGTCTTTCACCGCCGTTTAACAGCCTATTCTGTGTACTCTGTACAGTTCCAGAATTATAAGAAATACTGTTAAGTTTTCAAACTCAAATATTAAAGTCACATATTCCATTCAGTGTGTTTCAACGCCGTTTAACAGCCTATTCTGTGTACTCTGCAGAGTTGCAGAATAGTAAGAAATACTGTTAAGTTTTCAAACTCAAATATTAAAGTCACATATTCCATTCAGTGTGTTTCACCGCAGTTTAGCAGCCTATTCTGTGTACTCTGTACAGTTGCAGAATAATAAGAAATACTGTTAAGTTTTCAAACTCAAATATTAAAGTCACATATTCCATTCAGTGTGTATCACCGCCGTTTAGCAGCCTATTCTGTGTACTCTGAACAGTTGCAGAATAGTAAGAAATACTGTTAAGTTTTCAAACTCAAATATTAAAGTCACATATTCCATTCAGTGTGTTTCACCGCCGTTTAGCAGCCTATTCTGTGTACTCTGCAGAGTTGCAGAATAGTAAGAAATACTGTTAAGTTTTCAAACTCATATATATTAAAGTCATATATATCGTGTAAGATGAAGAAGGCGGGTAAAAAGGGACGGGGAAGTGGACGTGATCCTGAAAGTTCAGGGCGCGGGTCAGGACGCGGAGAAACTGTGCCTGGTGCCAGAGCACAAGAAAGAAAGACATCCACCATACCTAGCTTCATGTCTGATTTCACAGGGCGTCGCAGGACATCACTCTCGAGGTCCGACCAGTGCGAACAGGTGGTCGGTTGGATGACAGCTGATACTGCTTCCAGTCGGTTAAGCACCACCCTGTCTTCCACCAAGTCCACTCTCAGTAGCCAAGAGTCTGGTCAACATAATCCTCACTCTGATCATCCTTCCTCCCACCATACACGGTCTGGTCAAAGAAGTGATCCCACACTGGGATATAGTGATGAGCTCGTCTCATCACCAATCCTTCATTTGACCCTCTCTCCAAGCACGCTTGCAGAGGAACATGACATCTTGTGCCCTGATTCACAACCTCTAGAGGCTACCCAATCACAAGAAGATGACAGATGTGAACGGCATTTAAGGTCAAAGGAAGTAGTGGATGATGATGATGATGATGAGACACAGTTGCCATTAAATCAACCACTATTTCCTTCTCAAGACCTTGTTGAGGAGAATGTTATACAGTTGTCAATGACCGAGTATGTGGCGGGATCAAGACTTGAGGAGGATGATCAGAGTGAGGAAGTGGAGGAGGACTTGGTGGACGATGAGGTGACTGACCCCACCTGGGAAGGTGTAGAGCCGAGCGATGACAGCAGTCCTGAGGGTGAGCCATCTGCAGCACCGCAACAGGCTGGAAGAGGCAGTGGTGTGGCTACAGAAAGAAGGCGGACCGCACCAAACCGGCCCGCAAATGTTCCACGGAGCACCCCCTTGCGTAAATCTACCTTGCCAAGGGGTAGGTGTTCCGCGGTATGGCGTTTTTTTAAGGAAAGTGCGGACGACAAAAGATTTGTAGTTTGCAACCTGTGCCACACCAGAATGAGCCGAGGCATGAACACTAGAAACCTCACCACCACCAGCATGATCCGACACATGGCATCCAAGCACCGTAGTAAGTGGGAGGAACGCCTGGATCGCCCATCTGTGTCTGCAGGCCACACCACTGCCTCCTCTTCCCCTGTTTTCGGTGCCGGCCAATCGCCTGTCGAAGGCGCAGGCCCGCATACCTCCCGCCCTGCACCTGTAGCATCTGAAGCACCATCAGCGACCACATCCACTTCCCTGTCCCAGCACAGCGTCCAAATGTCGTTACCCCAGGCATTTGAGCGCAAGAGAAAATACCCAGCCACCCACCCACAGGCCATAGCACTAACCTCACACCTTTCAAAATTACTGGCCATCGAAATGCTGCCATTTAGGCTTGTGGACACTGAGTCCTTCCGCAGCCTGATGGCAGCAGCTGTCCCTCGGTACGCGGTCCCCAGCCGCCACTACTTTTCCCGGTGTGCCATCCCCGCATTACACCACCATGTGTCCCGTAACATCACCCGTGCCCTGACCAACGCAGTTACTGGGAAGGTCCACTTAACGACTGACACATGGACAAGTGCTTGTGGCCAGGGACGCTACATTTCCCTGACGGCACACTGGGTGAATGTTGTGGAGGCTGGGAGCGACTCGGACCCTGGGATGGCACGGGTGCTACCCACGCCGAGGATTGCGGGCCCTACCTCCATCAGGGTTTCCACCAGCACCTACGTTATTGGCTCCTCCTCCTCCGTTTCCACCTCCGAATTCTCTACACACACCGCCACTCCCCCATCAGCCAGTAGCTGGAAGCAGTGTAGCACTGCAGTGGGGAAGCGTCAACAGGCCGTGCTGAAGCTGATCTGCCTTGGGGACAAACAGCACACGGCCTCAGAGCTGTTGCAGGGGATTAGTCACCAGACCGAGCAGTGGCTCTCGCCACTCAACCTGCAACCAGGCATGGTTGTGTGTGATAATGGGCGTAACTTGGTGGCGGCTTTGGAGCTCGGCAAGCTCACACACGTACCATGCCTAGCGCATGTATTTAATTTAGTGGTGCAGCGATTTCTAAAAACCTACCCCAATGTGCATGATCTCTTGACCAAGGTGCGCCGCGTGTGTGCACATTTCCGTAAGTCATCTACAGCTTCGGCCGGCCTGTTGAAGCTGCAGCAGCGCTTACAATTGCCAGCTCACCGGCTGCTGTGTGACGTGAGCACGCGCTGGAACTCCACCTTCCACATGTTGGCCCGGCTTTGTGAGCAGCAGAGGGCAGTAGTGGAGTACCAGCTGTTACACGGTCGTCGCCTCTCCGTTCAACTTCCTGTAATCAGAAGTGAGGAGTGGGAATGGATGTCAGACCTCTGCGAGGTTTTACGCAATTTTGAGGAATCGACACAGATGGTGAGCGGCGATAACGCTATTATCAGTGTAACCATCCCACTTCTGTGTCTACTGAAACGCTCGCTGCTCACAATTAAAACCGACGCTTTGCATGTGGAAGAGGTGGAAATGGGGGAGGAAGAGCTTACACAAGGTGATAGCCAGAGCACCCTCACTTCGTCTTCTCAGCGACAATTGGAGGAGGCGGAGGAGGAGGAGGAGGAGGAGGAGGAAGACACGGTTGCCTCCGCTACAGAGGGTAGCCATGGAACTTTAGTTCCATCTCTTCAGCGTGGGTGGGCAGAAGAGGAGGAAGAGGATGAGGATATTGAGAGTCAGCCTCCTGGTGAGGACAGCGAAATCTTGACTGTTGGTACTCTGGCACACATGGCTGACTTTATGTTAGGCCGCCTTTCCCGTGACCCACGCGTTGTACGCATTTTAGACAACACGGATTACTGGGTGTTCACCCTTCTGGACCCCCGCTACAAAGAGAATTTCTCATCTCTCATTCCTCCGGTGGAGAGGACAAGCAAAATGGTGCAATACCAGAAGGTTCTTGTTGAAAAATTGCTCCAAAATTTTCCATCTGACAACGCTGGCGGCAGAGTACGTGCTACCTTGGCCAACCGAGAAGGGGAGAAAAGGGGAGCACACAGCAGTTCCGACAAAGGCAGGGCAACACTCTCCAAGGCGTGGGACACCTTCATGACACCCCGCCAGCACCCTCACCCTGATGCGCAGCCTAGTGTCACAAGGAGGGAAAAGTTTTGGAAGATGGTGAAGGAGTACGTAGCAGACCGTGTCAGCGTCCTCAATGATCCCTCTGTGCCTTACAACTACTGGGTGTCCAAGCTGGACACGTGGTATGAACTGGCACTCTACGCCTTGGAGGTGCTGGCCTGCCCTGCCGCCAGCGTTCTGTCTGAGCGGGTATTTAGTGCTGCTGGTGGCATCATAACAGATAAGCGTATCCGCCTTTCCACCGACAATGCTGATAGGTTGACACTTATAAAAATGAACAAGGCCTGGATTTCCCCTGACTTCTCCACTCCACTGGAGGAAAGCCCCGGGGGAACATAAACTCACTTTATATATGTTATTTACAATGATGGGAATACTCTGTATTCCCATTCACCCCTTCCACCCCAAAAACGGGTATATGGTTGACTCTTAATGTTCTCATCCTCCTCCTCCTCTTCCATATGCCCTGGGATATAATTTTTATATAGGGCCAGCTCACCAGCGTGCCCTGGGATATAATTTTTATATAGGGCCAGCTCACCAGCGGGCCCTGTGATATAATTTTTATATAGGGCCAGCTCACCAGCGGGCCCTGTTTGACAATTTTTATATAGGTCAGCTCACCAGCGGGCCTTCTCATATAATGTTTTATTGGGTCAGCTCTCTAGCGGGCCCTCTCATATAATGTTTTATAGCGTCAGCTCACTAGCGGGCCTTCGCATATAATGTTTAGGATGGTCAGCTCTGCAGCAGACCCTCACCCATAATGTTTTAGATGGTCAGCTCAGCGCACGTTTCCCTCTTAATCATGGCCTCAGTTCTGAAAATCAAGGAAATTTTTGGGAGAATTTGCCTCTGCGCACGTTTCCCTCTTAATCATGGCCTCAGTTCTGAAAATCAAGGAAATTTTTGGGATAATTTGCCTCTGCGCACGTTTCCCTCTTAATCATGGCCTCACTTCAGAAAATCGATGAAATTTTTGGGAGAATTTGCAGATGATATACAAGTAAATATACAGCAAATACTGTTTGGTAACAATTTTTCGCCTAAAGTCGTTTTTATTTTCCTTTTTGTGTGTTTTACGGTCAGTCTGTAAAAATGGCGTACTACGGGCGAAAGATCGTTCCCAGCAGCGATGTTGGAGTCCAAGGTGCATCCAGACATCCTCCCTATGCTGTCCCTGAACCATTTCTGTAGTGTTTCCATCTTTTTCTGCCCTTTTCCTATGGACCAGGCACCCTCCCCTCATCAGAGCAGGGGGTGCCTGGTGTAATGCTCGAGTCCTCCCATTGACTTCAATGGGGCTCGGGTGCTCGGCCGAGCACTCGAGCCTCAGGGGGTGCTCGGTCAGAGCACCCGAACATCCGAGCATTGGGGTGCTCGCTCATCACTAATTACTATCCCTTTAAGTCTGTCCCTCAGGCATGTGATACAGATACATATGAAAACATCTCTCTTGTGTTTCCTTAGTGGTCATATTAATGATTTTTATTCCTTTAAATTGCTATATTTGGTATCTTCCTAGTTAATAAAATTAAGGTATCATTGTTAGTCCATTGGTGTAGATGCTAAATGAAAGAGTAGCGCAGTGTGTGATAATACCTTTAATTAGGACAAACATTACATTTTCAGGATGAGCTTTCAAGAGTAACATTCTTTTATCAAGTCGAAAACAAGAATGATCATCAAAACGAAATATCAAAGTCAGATGAAAGAGGCAGAACATGGGTTAAAGGGACAATAATGTGTACAATAAACTAGTTCTTTGAGTCTTCTTTCTGTATGGTAAACCTAACAGACTGCGCTATGTTTAACCCCTTAAGGACCAGCGGTCCCGGGGTGTGTGGTACTTTAAGGACCAGATAGGAAACATTGACGTGCCGTCCCACGTGACTGATCACGTATGCTGGCATGCCGAACGGGGGACTGAAAGAGATCGCTCCGGTCTTGGAGCGATCAACTTCAGTCCCCGGTATTAGTCACAGCACTCCTACAGGAGCGCGGTGAGTAAAAGTACGTGATGTACCAGGACCGTCACTGGTCCTTAAGTGCCAGACCAGCGTGACGGCCCGGGTACATCAATGGTCCTTAAGGGGTTAAAGGGATAGTAATACTTTGTTTTATCTTTATTTTATTTTGTAGGCATTAAAAAAACATGAAGAACAATATAAATCTTATCTCTCAAATCTTTATGGTTTGAGAGATATTCACAAGCAAAGTTTCCCCTCCTGCCCCTTTTACCTAGTGTAAGCCATCTCTTCTCAGATGTGGAATCTGGTTGTAAGACCAGACAGATAACAGCAGGGGACAATCTTCTTCCTATGAGAACAATGAAATCCCTGTCCCCCTTGACAAGTTTTTCAGGTTTTTCCCTTATCTTAAAGGGATAATAATACTTCGTTTTATCTTTCTTTTATTTTGTAGGCATTAAAAAAACATGAAGAACAATATAAGTCTAAACTCTCAAATCTTTATGGTTTGAGAGATATTCACAAGCAAAGTTTCCCCTCCCGCCCCTTTTACCTGGTGTAAGCCATCTCTTCTCAGATGTGGAATTCAGTCCATAGACCAGACAGATAACAGCAAGGGACAATCTTCTTCCTATGAGAACAATGAAAGCCCTGCCCACCTTGAAAAGTTTTTCAAGTTTTTCCCTTATCTTAAAGGGATAGTAATACTTTGTTTTATCTTTATTTTATTTTGTAGGCATAAAAAAATGAACCATATAAGTCTTATCTCTCAAACCTTTATGGTTTGAGAGATATTCACAAGTAAAGTTTCCCCTCCCGTCCCTTTTGCCTAGTGTAAGCCATCTCTTCTCAGATGTGGAATCCAGTCCATAGACCAGACAGATAACAGCAGGGGACAATCTTCTTCCTATGAGAACAATGAAAGCCCTGCCCCCTTTTCAGGTTTTTCAGGTTTTTCCCTTATCTTAATTGAAGATTGCCCCTCTCAGCAATCTACCTGGGCACCTCCCTTCTGATCTGGCTGAACAGTGTTACATCAGTAAAAGGGGAGGGAGGAGGATACTTTGTCATTGAATTACTCTTGAACTACAACTCTGACAGAATTGATATAACACTCTCCAGAGTCCAAATACTATGATGATTAATTAGAGCTGCTTTTATTATGAATCATTATTATCCCTTTAATAACGTACTTTGAAGTACTTCAAAAGATTAAATGGATGCCCTTTCTACCCCTTTTGGCCATGTCACGCTTACTCCAGCTGTGGTCCAGATGGAGAAAGGAGAGGCACAAACTTCAGTAAGCAAAGGGAAATCCTGCCCTCCTTCTTGTTGGGGGGGGGGGGCAGGGTTTTCCTTATACTTACTGACTCACGTTTGTTCCTCGCTGCATCCGTCTGGTCCCACGACCAGATTGCAACTTTAAGGGGAGGTGGCCAGAAGGGAGGGGGTGTCTTTTTACATTTAACATCTTTGGGACTACATAAAACATAGCAGAGTGTATTAGGTTTACACTAGAGAAGACTCTGCGATCTACTTTATTCTACCCATTACTTTCCCTTTAAGAAAATAGAAACAAATAGAAATAGATTTCCATTTTCATTTGTATATTTCATTATTATTATCATCTTTCTCGTCACATAAAAAATGTGTTTTTGTTTTGATGTATCCACGACTTTACTCTCCACCTTTATAGCCTTCTTGACCATTAAATGTATTTAATTCCTGATATTTCACACCTGACTTAAAATGTTAAGACTCTTCTTGTTGAGTTGTGATATCACCCTGCCATTGGTGTAACTAGTCATTAAAGCGATAGTAATGATTCACAATAAAACCAGCTCTGATTAATCTTCATAGTATTTGGGCCATGGAGAGTGTTATTTCACTACTGTCAGAGTTGTAGTACAAGAGTAATTGAATGAAAGTATCCCCCTCCGGCCCCTTTTTCCTAGTGTAAGCCGCCTCCCCCCAGATATAAAATCTGGTCCTGGAACCAGACAGCCCACAGCAAGGGACAATCTTCTTACTGTGATCAACTTTATCATTCAATTACTCTACAACTCTGACAGTATTGAAATAACACTCTCCATGGACCAAATACTATGAAGATCATTTGGGGCTGCTTTTATTGTGAAACATTACTATCTCTTTAATGGGTCCTTTTGAAAACAGTTTTGGGGTCCCCATCACAAAAATTTAGATATGCCCCTGCACCTTGCAGTTGTATAAGCATTTTTGAGTGAGTGAGTGAGTGTGTGTGTGTGCGTGTGTGTGTGTCATTCAGTCTTAAAGGGATAGTATTACTTCAAATGTAAAAAAAAATAGTGGATGCTCCAGTTTCTTGCATTCCACACACTGGGCCTTGTGTATAGCAGTTTAGTAGTCAAATTCTGGAGAAAACCAAATGCACGCTAGGGAACACATAAAAATCCCCTTGGTTGGAGGACGTTTGCTGGGGATTAACCATTTGAGAGCCAGACACCTGTCAGGAATTCAAAGAGTTGAAAGCAGACACTTTATGGTGTTTCTACGAGCCTGAATTTCCATGACAAATGGTAGCAAATTGTGAATTTTCCTTGAAAATTCCCAAGGGAAAAATGGGACATTTCTCCTATTGCTAAAAGATGCTTTATTCAGAAGTTACTGCAGCTCAAACTTGATTTTTTTCTAGGTGCAGTATCACAGTGACCTGAAATTGTACAGTGGCGCTGTTGCTACACCAGCCTATGGACAGCTCTGGTCAGCTGACCATAAATCTCCATAGGATGGTGTAGCAACAGCTCCACTGTACAGTTTCAGGCCACTGTGATAGTGAGCCTAAATAATTCAGCTCACTGTACAGTCCTATATTCGGTCCGCTCGTATCTTCCCTTCGGTTATACTTGAGTATGTCCAGAAAATCACCTCTCCGCGCTTTCTTATTCCTCCTTCACACACATGGACGACAGAACTGTTGAAGAGACGAAAACCTCTTTTTTTTAAGGAATTCATTCCATCTTCATCACAATCATTACATTGACTGGAGTGACAGATTTGAACTGTATGTATTTACAATACGGGGACACAGTCTATTCATTCATTCTTTGACGCTATATACTATATATGGTTGCTGACATAAGTTCCCCACTCAATATCAGTTTGTGTGCTGTATATTTCATTTTGGAATTAATATTACTGGTATATTTGCATTAAGATTTCTCTCAGTGAAGCGCTACTGTTGTTGTTTTAATAGTCTGTACCTTTAAAAGGCCTTCAAATCACATAGTTATGGATGGGAGAAATTCACAATTTGCTACATTTTTCATTTAAGTTCATGCTCGTAGAAACGCCATTAAATGTCTGCCTTTTAACCATTTGAATTCCAGAGAGGTGTATAGCACTCAAAGAGTTAAGCCCAGCAAATTTCCCCCAATTCATTGGCAACCTGGGGGGATTTTTATGCGTTCCCTAGTTTGCAGTTGGTTTGCTCCAGAATTTCACTACTGAACTGTTATATGTAAGTCCCATTGGGCGCAATGAAAGAAAATGGAGCTTTCACTATTGTTTAGAAAGCCATCAATTTATGCAAGAAAGAAAACTCACAGCGCCAGCTCACCATAACACATCCATGTAAATATATCATTTTAATGTGACTCATAGAAATAGATACAAAGACAGCAGCAGACAATGAGAGGGTTCTCCAGTCCCCCAAACCTCAGGCACAGACCCAAAGTGAAAACATCAAAAGAACAGACCTGCTCGTCTCTGTAAAATAAAATGTGTGTCCTGTAATGTGCATATATAATACTTCTTAGTAAATATATGCCTTATACTGTCCATATATGAATATTTCTGAGAAAAATAAGTGAGAATTTGGTATTCACAAATTGGCCAAGTCGTGGGTAAGCTTGCCACCACGCCATCTCACTTCTTGGCAAGTCCTACTCTAATACAACTAAAACCCTATCTGAATTAAAATCCCTGATGAAATGTTTTTGGAAATGTATTGGAGGGGGACCCTTTAAATACTTTCTTTACAATGCTTGTGGGTCCTAGTGTGGTGCAAATAAAAGCAGGGGTTTTTAATTTAGATTATATATGCACATTACAGGGCCCACATTTTATTTTACATAGACAAGCGCAGGTCTGTTTTTTTGTTTGTTTGTTATCAATTTATGGGCTATTTGCGATTGCTCACATTTTGATACAAGAAGCACACTAATACCTTGATGGTCAGTAGTATATGCTCCTAAATTAATTCCAAAGTTAATAAATGCCCCTAAATTAATGGCAAAGTTAGAGAATGCACCTGAATTAAAGGCAGAATTAACCAGACATATGAAAATGTGTGCTAATTTCTGTGCTGTACATCCTATATAATACTTCGCTAGGATGTTTGTCACGATGCAGTAATGAGCAGTAGAAACTGCCATCGTTCTCTACTGCGCATGATTGCATTGTGTGAATGAGGCAACACAACACTGCATCACATGGAGCAGTGAGGTAGCGGCCTCTTAACCCTTTGAGTGCCAGAGGAGTACGTAATGCATTGTATACCCCTCTGGCACTCAAAGGGTTAACATTACCTGGACCCTGGCTCATGTACAGGGGATTTTACACTAGTAGAAACATAGTTAATGAAGCTGAAAAAAGACATGCGTCCATCAAGTCCAGACCATGCCAAAACACCCCAGTTAATCCAGAGGAAGGCAAAAAAAACAAACCCTGAAACCATTTCTAATTCAGTCCAAGTGGGTAAAAAAAATCCTACAAAATGGTAGTCAAATATTTTGCTAGATCAACAACCTATCTGCATTGAAGCCAACTGTCATAATTCTCAATATTGTTCTGTGCTAGATAGGCAGCCATTGCTTTTTTTTTCCTTTCACAAAATGGCAGACATTTTAGCCACACCCACCTTTTGAAAAGCATTAGCTAAATTCGCTGATTCAGAAAAATACTGCGCAATTCAGTAATATTTTGGCACTAATCATTTTGCCATCAGAAGTACCCTATAAATAGCTATTGTGCATGTTTCTTGCATTCCGACCAATGTATCAATGTTGTAGAAAGACAAGGGCTTTTTTACCTTGACACAGTTATCATACAGATACGAAACGGATGTCGGTGAATATCAAGCGGGAACTTAACTGCAGGGGGTACAGTGGTACAACTGTGACGGGACCCAGAATCCAAGGGAACGTATTTGCCCCAGACCACAATAAACTCTAGTTATGCTCCTAGGGGAGGGGATATATTTGTGTTAGGGGCACACATAAATCCTAGCACCAATGTCTTCCACTTAAAGGGAAAGTAATGCTTAAAATGTTAAATATAATATGTTGTAGGGTTTATCCCCCTGAGTAAAGAAAGAGTACTCCCACTGCTGAAAAGTGTTTCATTCAAAAGTTATTCATTTTCAAAGTTGAATTTTTTAGATGCAATATCAAAGTGGCCTGAAATTGTACAGTGGCGCTGTTGCTACACCATCCTATGGAGATTTAAGGTCCCGGGACCAGAGCTGTCCATAGGATCGTGTAGCAACAGCGCCACTGTACAATTTCAGGCCACTGTGATATTGCACCTAAAAAATTCAACTTTGAAAATTAATAACTTTTGAATGAAACACCTCTCAGCAGTGGGAGTACTCTTGTTTTACTCAGGGGGATAAACCCTACAACATATTTTTTTTTACATTTTAAGTATTACTATCCCTTTAACTGCACCTTAATGGAAGAGCAGGTCTGATGTCCTTGGGGAGAAACTGGTTAAGAGTTCAAAAAGATATCAAACTAGAAAGGGTGTGTGTGTGTGTGTGTGTGTGTGTACCAACACAAAATGAGGCAGACAATATGGACTATTGTTTACCTTGTTATGTAAATCTAGTTAAGTCTAAGCCACTATGAGATTTATGTAAACCACAATATTGATTTTGACAATATAGCTAGATAAGAAATCCATTTTCAAATTCCCATTCATTCTACGTTATTAAGGATAATACCTTTGTTTCATACAATTTTTAAGTGTGAATAAGCTTTTAGGTTTCCACTAAATATAAAGGATACAAAAGACCCCTGCTTTGATGCAGTGGGACATCAACTTTCACAAAATATTTGGATATATATTGTTGTAGGTAGTTTTACCATGTAACCATTTAACATTCAAATACATGAAGGGATTCAACAAAGTGCAGGATGGAAGTACATTTAAAAGGAGTAAAGATGTTAGGAAAAGAGGCCACAGTCTAAAACTAGAGGGACACAGGTTTAGATGTAATGTAAGAAAGTTTTACTTTACTGAGAGGGTAGTAGATAAGTGGACTAGACTACCAACAGAAGTAGTAGATAAGTGGAATAGCCTACCAGCAGAAGTGGTGGAGGTTAATACAGTGAGGGAATGTAAGCATGCATGGGATAGGCATAAAGCTGTCCTGAACAACAGAAAAGACCAAGGACCAAATAAGGTTTGAGGTTTACAGTAGGAAAATGGGAAGACTAGATGGGCCAAATGGTACTTATCTGCCTTCAAATTCTATGCTTCTTTGTAATGCACATTTTAGTTCATAAAGTTGAAAATATCATTTTGTGGCCCTGGTAATTAGCCCTTTGAGTGCCAAATAGGTGTCATTGTGACTGGTTTGCACATATTCATACCTTCCAAGTGTCTATCTTTATCAGGGACAGTCCCTCTTTGAGACCCAAATCCCTCTGTCCCACCCTGGTGTCCCTGTGTTTAGGAGATCAGACTGTGTGGTGTGTATATAAGTGTATCACCCTGGTGTCCCTGTGTTTAGGAGATCAGACTGTGTGGTGTGTATATAAGTGTATCACCCTGGTGTCCCTGTGTTTAGGAGATCAGACTGTGTGGTGTGTATATAAGTGTATCACCCTGGTGTCCCTGTGTTTAGGAGATCAGACTGTGTGGTGTGTATATAAGTGTATCACCCTGGTGTCCCTGTGTTTAGGAGAGTAGACTGCGTGGTGTGTATATAAGTGTATCACCCCGGTGTCACTGTGTTTAGGAGATCAGACTGTGTGGTGTGTATATAAGTGTATCACACTGGTGTCCCTGTGTTTAGGAGATCAGACTGTGTGGTGTGTATAGAAGTGTATCACCCTGGTGTCACTGTGTTTAGGAGATCAGACTGTGTGGTGTGTATATAAGTGTATCACCCTGGTGTCCCTGTGTTTAGGAGAGTAGACTCTCATACTCTTCCAGTTTACCTCTGGAAAAAGCATGGCATTGTTCCATTGTCTGGTAGTTATCTACTTTGGTAAGACAAAGTTGCTTAGCGGGAGGGTCAGATTGCTTCCACTTGAGCGGCTTGAGGGCTCCAGCTGGAGTTAGTAGTATAGGTATCAGTCTCCATGCTATGGGGCTTATGGGGTTCAGAAGACAATCCTTAAAGGAGAACAGGCATCATCACGGATCTAGAGTTAGAGAAACGTGTAAGCCCCTGTTATAAATTTGCATCTTTAATATTCTGTTAACAAACCCAAAATGTCAGGGTGCTTTGAAAATTCTAGACCACATGTTAGTGGTGCTGTGAGCAAAATAGATTGATAACCACAGACTTTGATACTGTGCTCCAGAAGAGATTAGTTCCTAAATGAAAAGGAATCGACTTGGGAGAAGGGATGAGTGAAAACTTTTGCCTCAAACCAAAATTGGTTATAATCTCACTTTCTGCTTGGTGAAAAATTTCCTGCAAAAAGTGCCATTATCCTGCTTTTTTTGCCTAGCTCATTGCATTGAAATCAATAGGAAGAAAACATTTTTTCCCAACCACATGAAATTTTTCTCTATTTTTTGGGATTAAAGAACATTGTCTCTCCTGCTTGTTTTGGTGCCCTAAAATATCTTAAATTAATGAATGGGATGAAGCGAATTTCATATTACAGAATTTATTATCTGAGTGGCATAAAATTAAATGTGAGTGCACTTAGAGAATAGAGTTCCAGGATTCACTTTGTTACATAATTTGGGGTATCAGAATCAAGATTTAGACTTGAAAAACTGGGAATCAGCAGGAATTAGGAATATTAGGGATGTGTTAGTGGGTGATAAAGTCAAATCATTTGATCAATTAGTTCAATTATATAAGCAGCCAAGCAGGGATCTTTTTAAGTATATTCGGATTAAAGGTTTCCTGCAAAAGAATTGGTATTTGGAAGATAGATTTTAATTAACCCATTAAGGACCAGCGCTCCCGGGATGTGTGTGGTCCTTTAAGGACCAGATAGGGAAGTTTGATGTGCTTCCCCACGTGACTGATCACATGTGCCGGCACGCCGGGCTTGGAGCGATCAACTTCAGTCCCCGGTATTACTCACCTGCAGGAGCGCAGTGACTAAAAGTACGTGACGTGCCAGGACCGTCACTGGTCCTTAAGTGCCGGACCAGCTTGACGGTCCGGGTACGTCATTGGACGCAAAAGGGGTTAAATAGATTAGGAGAAATATTTGGAAGGAATAGATTGACAAAGGTTTTGTCTAAATGTAGAGGGGTAGTTGATTTACCTGCATTGGACAAATGGTCCTTGGATTTGAATATTGTGATTGATAGGGCTGAATGGAATAGATAAAATAAAAACACATGTGAATTTATCCATTATGTGAATATTTTGGAGACTCAGTTTAAAGCTATGTATCGATGGTATATGGTACCCACTAAAATGGTGATGATGCATCTTCAGTCTTAACATGTATACTGGAGATGCGAGGAGGGTATTGGCTCCTTCTTACATATCTGGTGATAGTGTAACATTGTTAAAAAGCTGTGGAATGTAACCTTTGAAGATGTAATGGGGGTGAAATTAGACAGAAATCTTGCGGTGGCTCTGTTGCATTTAAATTGGCCTAGAATGTCTACAGCATCTTTATTGTTAGTAACCCATCTTATGGTGGCTACTAAGCTCATGATAGCAAGACAATAGAAAACTAGATTAACGTTTACTTGGCTGCAGCTTAGGAACCAAATTGTGTATCAATTAAAAATGGAACATGGACTTTGATGGATCAGCCACACTAGCAGGAGAGATACTATGCTTATAGCAGATTGGCTCCCGCATGAAATCTTTATAGACACTTAGGATATTAAGTTCTTTGGAATAAAATTTAAGTTTGTAAGGTACTTTTAACAAGATGAGGGGCAGTGGAGATATTTATTTGGTGTATGTGTATTGGTATTAGCTATGTAAATATATTTGTATGAATGGGGGATTTATAGTATGAAGTTTGCATATTATGAGATATATTTTGTATCCTAATCGTGTCTGTATTGATCTTGAAAATCTAAATAAAGACAAATGAAAGATAAAGAAAAACAAAGTTTTTTTCTACCTTTCTACAGCCATATACAAGGGTGTCAGGCTCTCACAGCAGCCATTTTGTGTTTGTGAGAGGAGAGAGCAGCATGTTTTTTTATCTAGAGGAGACAGGCAAATAAAGGGGAATTGAAGTCTAGTTTAGGGAGTCATTTAGGTAGGACATTTGTTCTCTGTATTAGGGAGAAGAAAGGAGAAAGGAGGTACACCCCAAATACCCCAATATTTGGTGCGACTGACTAGCAAGACACAGGCATCTGGGGTCCAAATTACTAAATTATTTTGCTTTTTATGTGCTGGGGAGGTCTGGGGAAAGAAGTTGTTGATTTTGTTTTTTAGTTATATATATTTTTGTACTAACTGTGATAAGATATGGTGGACAACTTAAAAAAAAAATGAAAACATTAATAAATACATCATTATACAAATTAATATACTAGCTGACTGGGAGCCTGATGTGAGCCCTGTGACTGAGGCAGACTTGATGAACAGCAGACAACACTGATAATTGTGTTGAGGGCCTAGGCAAGACGTCACACTCCATCAGTTTTGAGTAAAAACACACACAGTAGTTGAGTGATGTCCAGCAAATGCACAGGTGGGAGGAGGAAAGGTGGAGCAGTGCAGAGACATGGGAGTAAAGTGTTAGTGCAAAAACTGACTGTAGCAATGGTTGCTACAGCATGTGTAATAAATGATGATGATCCCTTTCCTCCTGGGGTGGATTTAGTTTGTCAAGGTCCCACCAATCACCACACCAGTTCCCCACCACCTCTACCATACACATTTGCCACATTGTAGGTTGTACTTTAATTTTTTTTTAGCACTTTACATCATCATGAATATGTGCCAGTGTCACTTAAAGGGATAGTAATACTTCAAAACTACTATCCCTTATATTGAAGCCCTTGAAAAACTGAATTAAATGCCACCAGCGGCATCTCTCAAACCTTTATGGTTTGCGAGATAGCCGCTTTTAAACTTCGCTCCCCCCTGCCTCTCCGCTGACGTCAGCATTATTGCTGCAGCAGGGAAATCCGGTCCCGGAACCGGTGGAGGCTCTTTAGCAGAGTTGATATCTTGTTATGAAAAACAAGATTCTTCACTAAAATGGCATTCTACGTGTGTTTGGTTACCAAGCACACACAGAAGACCATTTTACTGAAGGATCATTTCTTCTATAATGAGATCTGGCTCTGCTGAAGAGTCTCCGCTTGATTCAAAGAAGGGATTTCCCTTCTGCAGCAAAAAGGCCAACGTCAGTGGAGAGGCAGGGGGGAGCGAAGTTTAAAAGAAGCTATCTCTCAAACCATAAAGGTTTGAGAGATGCCGCTGGTGGCATTTAATTCAGTTTTTCAAGGGCTTCAATATGAGGGATAGTAATTTTGAAGTATTACTATCCCTTTAAGCAGGAAGTAAGCGCTGTGGGCAAAGGACACATGTACTCTGCATGCTAACACATTTTACAAGGAGTAAGTTGCTGTAGGAAAGGCTGAGCCAACCCTGCCAGGACTAGAACCTACAACCTCAGAATCTGAGCAGGTTCTATCGTTGGTGCATTAACCCACTGAGCCATCTCTCCAGCCGTATAAACACTTCATGCAAACAAAGCAAAGTAATAAATCAAATATGGTCACTGCCTTTTATACTAGTATAATATAATTTGCTAGAATGCGAAGCTCCTTGTGTGCGCAGTAGAGACTGCCTGAACGACGCAGTCACACACAGTAGCCATGCACTGCAGAGACTTCCCGAATGAGCCACCCCCCAGTCTGAGGCATGGCTAGTCCTGAGTGGGGCGTCCCGAGCGGCCCACTGCCCGGCCCCTGGGCAGCAGCTGAGGCCGGCGGGCAACACCCTGGCCCGTGCACACGGGTCTTCAATACTAGTCTACAATAATAGTCTTTGGGCAATCTGGTACAATCACAATATTCCATCCATCATGTACATAGCTTATTGAAGATAAAGTTCAAAGGAAACTGGAAGTGATTTAGCTTAGTTCAATAATATTTAAGCCTGTGGGTGCTATAGGGGTATGCAATGCATTAATACTAAGCTGGTAACAAACTACCCAAAATGTCAGAGGTGCTTTGAAAATTCTAGACCGCATGTTAGTGCTGCTTTGAGCAAAATATATTGATAACCAAGTACTTTAACTTGGCAAAGGCCTTTGATACTGTGTCCAGAAGAGATTATTTCATAAACGAAAAGGAACAGACTTGAGAGATGACATCATGGATAGAAAAATGGATTCATTGAAAATAAGAGAGTACATTACAGATTTCAGAGAGTTGTAATAAATGGAACATTTTCAGGTTGGTTCAAAGCTGAAAGCGAAGTGAATCAGGATTTTCCCTTTTGACCAATGATTTTTTATTTGAGTATTAATGCTCTTGAAGTGAGTATTGAAATTAGGGTCTCTAGTGTAGTTGATGTACAGAATGACTATACCGGAACAAAAAATATCTAGCCCATTTGTACATACATAAACAAATATGTAAAACATGGCAGGTTGCAGGTAATGGAAATGAGTCTCATATGTGTCATTCATAGAAAAAAGTGTCTTCTTACCATTCAGATGAATGTAGATCAAACATTACTTATTTACAAACCTTTAAAGCAACTTTCTAGTACTACAAGATCCTGCTTTTATGTAGGGAATATATGCTCTATAGATTACATAAATTATTCTCAATTTTTATTCATCTAACCATCAATGCTTTTATTATTTAATAAAAGATGAAGCTGACTTTTCACTTAAAATATTAGTATTTCTCTACAATTTACTTAAGGTTGATTTCACAGTTTAATGCATTAGTATGTAGTGGGACCAACTTTTAGGTTAAGACTGATTTTTAATCATCTCTTCATTTTTCTGCAGTTTAAACATGACCATGAAATCATACTTCCAAATGAACATGCACTTCATCATTCCAATACTCTTCCTTGTATTCATCCTCTCTTTAGCCATTAATAGACTAGAACTTATACCAAGGATGGTACAGTGTCAACCAAAACAAATCTTCCAGGAGACAAGCCTGAACATAACATATGCCACACAGAAGAGAGAGAAGGATCTACTGATTCTAATTTGGACCTTTCCTACTGCAGAACACATTCCATTAGATACTTGTGAAAGGGTTCATGGTATCTCTGGGTGTAAGCTGACAGGGGACAGAAGTCTATACAATGTTGCTGATGCTCTGGTCATACATCACCCCTCTTGGCCTCAACAACCAAGACCACATTACCAAAGATGGGTTTGGTTCAGTCTGGAACCACCTTTGATTGTAAGAAACCTACATTTACTGGACAATTTGATCAACATGACTATGACATTTCGCCAGGATGCTGATATCTACACACCTTATGGTCGACTTGAAGTATTAAAAGAGCAACAAAATTTCACTATTCCAGCCAAGTCCAAGCTGGTGTCCTGGGTGGTCAGTAAATGGTACCAAGGTGCTCCACGTACTGTTTATTATGAGGAGCTAAAGAAGCATATTCCTATTGATGTCTATGGAAAAACACATAAAAAGCTAAGCTGGGGTGATTTCCACAAGACTATCTCCCAATATAAGTTTTACTTAGCATTTGAAAACTCCATATACAAGGATTATATCACTGAGAAGTTTTGGTCAAATGCACTTGGTTCATGGGCTGTGCCAGTTGCTTTAGGGCCATCTCGAAAAAACTATGAGAAGTTTATGCCTGGGGATGCTTTTATTCATGTTAATGACTTCCCCAGTGCCAAGGAACTTGCACATTTTCTTCTGGAGTTAGACAAAGATGATGAGCGATACAGGAAGTACTTTAATTGGAGATCTCACTATCAAGTGAGGATGATTGGTACATGGGACAATAGTTACTGCAAAGCCTGCAGAGCATTGAGACAGGCTCCAGACTACCGGGTCATTCCTAGTGTGGCCAAGTGGTTTCTGGAGAATGTCTAGAGTTCCATCAGCATGAATCTTGGATATAAAGCATTATTATATTCTTTATTTTTAATGTGTATACCCAGTGTAGCCATGCTAAATAAAGCAGAATGGGAAACAATGTTAAAATTTAGATCCTTTTAAACAATATGCCTATATACAGGTAAACTCTAAGAATTAAATTAAAATCATCACCTTGAAAATGTGTTTTATGAATACTTTTTTTATTTTTCAAGGATCCATGTAGAAAGAGTGTTGCATGCCACAATAATAGTCTCCAGGGTGCCAAGATCACAACTAGGCAAGATTCACTAGGAGCAAGGTCATATGAAGGGTCTGTGCCCTTCTCTTATTTTCTCATTCTCTGTCCCTTGGATAAAGAGATAAAGAATGAGCGCGCTATGAACATGTCTGGACATTTTATATCCTATCATGTTCTTCTCCTCGCCCTTCTCCTCATCCTCATCCCAGAAAGCTTCTGATTATAATAATGGAATCCAATGTAAAAAATGGAAGCAGAAAGTGAGGTGGTGGTTTGAGAAAAAATTGTAAACAGGATTCTTTACAGCAGTTCTGCAGGAGTAAATATAATTTCCCACTGATTAAAGAATCAACATATGAAATTGATGATGATGTTACAGTTGTGAACTGTAGCTCATGTTCAGAAAGCAATAGAGTAACTGTCTGGATACAATGAAAACTATAGGTAAACGGTTTGGACACCACGCGGGAGATTCACTAAGTGGTGAAAAAGAAGTGAAGACTTCTCCAGTTATTCACTTCTCCAGTTCTTATGATATTCTATGGACCCTATTCACTAAGATCTCCAAAGTTGAAGAAATCTTAGTGCCAAGGCTCCATAGAATAGCATAGGAATTGGAGAAGTGATAAACCGGAGAAGTAATCTCCACTTTATCACCGTTTAGTGAATCTATCCCCGGGTACCACTGCAATTTAAAAAAAAAACAAAAAAACGTTTGAACTATAATAACATTGGAACAAGCCATCTACCAGCAGTGTTTACACAACAGAAAAAGCCTTACAAAATCTAACATATTATATGTGAAAGAATAAACAAGACCAACGCACAGAAATATAGTGTAGTATATTTTTAGTAGCAGAGATATACAATATGATGAATACACTCACAAACACAGAGGCTGCAGGCTTCTCTGCAGTATCAGTATTACACAGTCCTCATTGGGTGTGTCTGGGCATCAGGAGCCATGCTGGAGTGTAGATGTGCCCTCTGGCTGTTAGTGCCTTTTTGGATCAGTGTACCAGTTGGTGTAAAGTTCAGACATATGAATTGCTCAAAATTGAGTTAATGATTTAAACAAACACTTCAGCCAAATAAAGCAATGTCCTCATTCCTCATTCTTCATGTTCATCAACACATACCTGCGAATTGGATGGTTGAACATGTTTTAGAGTCGACAACTCGTTTTTCCCTGACGAAGGACCCTCCCAACTACAGGTATGTGTTGATGACCATATTTGATTTATTACTTTGCTTTGTTTGCATGAAGTGTTTATACGGCTGGAGAGATGGCTCAGTGGGTTAATGCACCAACGATAGAACCTGCTCAGATTCTGAGGTTGTAGGTTCTAGTCCTGGCAGGGTTGGCTCAGCCTTTCACCTCACTGAAGTAGATGAAATGAGTCCAGGACATACTTGAAAAAGAAAAACAAGCCCAATCTATTCTTCCTGGTAATAAAAAAAACATATACACTGCTCCAAAAAATAAAGGGAACACTAAGATTACACATCCTAGATCTGAATGAATGAACTGACAACAAAATCACACAAAAATTCTGAATGGAAATCCAATTTATCAACCCATGGAGGTCTGGATATGGAGTCACACTCAAAATCAAAATGGAAAACCACACTACAGGCTGATCCAACTTTCATGTAATGTCCTTAAAACAAGTCAAAATGAGGCTCAGTAGTGTGTGTGGCCTCCACGTCCCGTATGACCTCCCTACAATGCCTGGGCATGCTCCTGAGGGATGTCCTCCCAGACCTGGACTAAAGCATCCGCCAACTCCTGGACAGTCTGTGGTGCAATGTGGCATTGGTGGATGGAGTGAGACATGATGTCCCAGATGTACTCAATCGGATTCAGGTCTGGGGAACGGGCGGGCCAGTCCATAGCATCAATGCCTTCCTCTTGCAAGAACTGCTGACACACTCCAGCCACAAGAGGTCTAGCATTGTCTTGCATTAGGAGGAACCTAGGGCCAACGCACCAGCATATAGTCTCACAAGGGGTCTGAGGATCTCATCTCGGTACCTAATGGCAGTCAGGCTACCTCTGGCAAGCACATGGAGGGCTGTGCGGCCCCCAAAAGAAATGCCACCCCACACCATTACTGACCCACCGCCAAACCGGTCATGCTGGAGGATGTTGCAGGCAGCAGAACGTTCTCCACGGCGTCTCCATACTCTGTCACATCTGTCACATGTGCTCAGTGTGAACCTGCTTTCATCTGTGAAGAGCACAGGGAGCCAGTGGCGTATTTGCCAATCTTGGTGTTCTCTGGCAAATGCCAAACGTCCTGCATGGTGTTGGGCTGTAAGCACAACCCCCACCGGTGGACGTCGGGCCCTCATACCACCTTCATGGAGTCTGTTTCTGACCGTTTAAGTGGACACATGCACATTTGTGGCCTGCTGGAGGTCATTTTGCAGGGCTCTGGCAGTGCTCCTCCTGCTCATCCTTGCACAAAGGCGGAGATAGCGGTCCTGCTGCTGGGTTGTTGCCCTCCTACAGCCTCCTCCACATCTCCTGATGTACTGGTCTGTCTCCTGGTAGCGCCTCCATGCTCTGGACACTACGCTGACAGACACAGCAAACCTTCTTGCCACAGCTCGCATTGATGTGCCATCCTGGATGAGCTGCACTACCTGAGTCACTTGTGTTGGTTGTAGACTCTGTCTCATGCTACCACTAGAGTAAAAGCACTGCCAGCATTCAAAAGTGACCAAAACATCAGCCAGGAAGCATAGGAACTGAGAAGTGGTCTGTGGTCACCACCTGCAGAACCACTCCTTTATTGTGGGTGTCTTGCTAATTGCCTGTAATTTCCACCTGTTGTCTGTTCCATTTGCACAACAGCATGTGAAATTGATTGTCAGTCAGTATTGCTTCCTGAGTGGACAGTGTGATTTCACAGAAGTGTGATTGACTTCGAGATACATTGTGTTGTTTAAGTGTTCCCTTTATTTTTTGGAGCAGTTTATATCTCTGAACATTACAATGACTTGATTACAGAACCAGTGATGAAGTAGAGAGGAGATTTTTTGCCAGAGAGGTTCCCCATTGCTCCAGATATCCATATATCCCAAGTGTCCCTCTTTCCCACCCTGTGTTCCCTCTTTTTAGGAGATCAGAATGTATGGTGTGTATATATGTGTATCACCCTGGTGTCCCTGTGCTTAGGAGACCAGACTCAGTGATGTGTATATAAGTGTATCATCCTTGTGTCCCTGTGTTTAGGAGATCGGACTGTGTGGTGTGTATATGAGTTTATCACCCTGGTGTCCCTGTGTTTAGGAGATCAGACTGTGTGGTGTGTGTATATAAGTGTATCACCCTGGTGTCCCTCTTTTTAGGAGATCAGACTGTGTGGTGTGTATATAAGTGTATCACCCTTGTGTCCCTGTGTTTAGGAGATCAGACTGTGTGGTGTGTGTATATAAGTGTATCACCCTGGTGTCCCTCTTTTTAGGAGATCAGACTGTGTGGTGTGTATATAAGTGTATCACCCTGGTGTCCCTGTGTTTAGGAGATCAGACTGTGTGGTGTGTATAGAATTGTATCACCCTGGTGTCCCTCTTTTTAGGAGATCAGACTGTGTGGTGTGTATAGAAGTGTATCACCCTGGTGTCCCTGTGTTTAGGAGATCAGTCTGTGTGGTGTGTATATATGTGTATCACCCTGGTGTCTCTGTGTTTAGTAGATCAGACTGTGTGGTGTGTATAGAAGTGTATCACCTGGTGTCCCTGTGTTTAGGAGCTAAGACTGTGTGGTGTGTATAGAAGTGTATCACCCTGGTGTCCCTGTGTTTAGGAGATCAAACTGTGTGGTGTGTATAGAAGTGTATCACCCTGGTGACCCTGTGTTTAGGAGATCAGACTGTGTGGTGTGTATAGAAGTGTATCACCCTGGTGACCCTGTGTTTAGGAGATCAGACTGTGTGGTGTGTATAGAAGTGTATCACCCTGGTGTCCCTGTGTTTAGGAGATCAGACTGTGTGATGTGTATAGAAGTGTATCACCCTGGTGTCCCTGTGTTTAGGAGATCAGACTGTGTGGTGTGTATAGAAGTGTATCACCCTGGTGACCCTGTGTTTAGGAGATCAGACTGTGTGGTGTGTATAGAAGTGTGTCACCCTGGTGTCCCTGTGTTTAGGAGATCAGACTGTGTGGTGTGTATAGAAGTGTATCACCCTGGTGTCCCTGTGTTTAGGAGATCAGACTGTGTGATGTGTATATAAGTGTATCATCCTGGTGTTCCTGTGTTTAGGAGATCAGACTGTGTGGTGTGTATATAAGTGTATCACCCTAGTGTCCCTGTGTTTAGGAGATCACACTGTGTGGTGTGTATAGAAGTGTATCACCCTGGTGTCCCTGTGTTTAGGAGATCAGACTGTGTGGTGTGTATAGAAGTGTATCACCCTGGTGTCCCTGTGTTTAGGAGATCAGACTGTGTGGTGTGTGTATATAAGTGTATCACCCTGATGTCCCTGTGTTTAGGAGATCAGACTGTGTGGTGTGTGTATATAAGTGTATCACCCTGGTGTCCCTGTGTTTAGGAGATCAGACTGTGTGGTGTGTATATAAGTGTATCACCCTGGTGTCCCTGTGTTTAGGAGATCAAACTGTATGGTGTGGATATAAGTGTATCACCCTGGTGTCCCTGTGTTTAGGAGATCAGACTGTGTGGTGTGTATATAAGTGTATCACCCTGGTGTCCCTGTGTTTAGGAGATCAGACCGTGTGCTGTGTATAGAAGTGTATCACCCTGGTGTCCCTGTGTTTAGGAGATCAGACTGTGTGATGTGTATATAAGTGTATCACCCTGGTGTCCCTGTGTTTAGGAGATCAGATTGTGTGGTGTGTATGAGTATATCACATTCCTCCACAGCAATAAAACTCAATAACGGTTGTATAAATATCTCTTATGTGTTTATAAATTAGTCTGCATAAATAAAATTCTTTGGTCTTGCAATAAATCATTTATTCAGTTGCACAGAGGGGTCAATAAATCATGAAATAAACTAAAAATTCTTAGTAATGCCATGCTCATCAGCCATACCCCCAACAACATCACTTACAAAATAAGTGTCCATTTTTTGGACATGTGAACTGTTGGGAGGTATAGACGTCCAGTGCTTTCACACGTGATGCAGATTGTGTCCTGCTGGTAGTGCAGACAGACCTGTATACTGTGTGAGAAAGAGTGTATTCATCCTATTTTAGATTTCTGTTACTAAAACATACTGCACTGTTTTTCTGCGCCGTGCCATTTTTTTTTTTTTTTTCCTTTCGATGTTTTTTTAAGTTTTTACAAGACCTCAGGGGAATTTCTAATAGTTAATGGTTAATGGTTAATAGTATTGTATAGTTAGTGGTGAATAGAATTGAATATTTGCACTTTGAGCTCTTTTGCACTTTATTTGCAAGATGTGCTAAGAAAACTGTTCAGTTATGATGCAAATGACTTGCACCATAGGGGGCAAATAAAAATCCCCTTTTGATTTAACCCTTTGAGAGCCAGAGGATAGTTAAATGGAGCCTTTAACCCCTTGAATGTTAAAGGGATAGTAATGTTTCATAATAAAAGGAGCTCTAATTAATCATCATAGTATTTGGACTTTGGAGAGTGTTATATCAATTCTGTCAGAGTTGTAGTTCAAGAGTAATTCAATGATAAAGTGTCCCCCTCCCGCCCCTTTTACTGATGTAACACTGCTCAGCCAGATCAGAAGGGAGGTGCCCAGGTAGACTGCAGAGAGGGACAATCTTCAATTAAGATAAGGGAAAAACCTGAAAAACTTGTCAAGGGGGGCAGGGATTTCATTGTTCTCATAGGAAGAAGATTGTCCCCTGCTGTTATCTGTCTGGTCTATGGACTGGATTCCACATCTGAGAAGAGATGGCTTACACTATGTAAAAGGGGCAGGATGGGGAAACTTTGCTTGTGAAAATCTCTCAATCCATAAAGGTTTGAGAGATAAGACTTATATCATTCTTCATGTTTTTTTAATGCTTACAATATAAAATAAAGATAAAATGAAGTATTACTATCCCTTTAAAGAAGGCTCCGTTGCTTTGCAAAACAATGCGTTTGGAGGCTACTCTAAAGTGAAAGGGTTAAAAAAAAGTTTTAATCTTCCTCATCCCCCTCTGGCACTCAAAGGGTGTGTTAATTTGTCCAATACAGATCATTTTCTCCAAAATTGCAACAGTTATTCTTAGATCTTCAACCTTACTATGTTTTTCTTATGAATGGTGTACTGCTCCTTTAAATGGGGATTTTCACTACTTGAATGCAAGAGAGGTCTTATTCAACATATGGCTTTGCATGAGTTGTAGGTCTATCTAGTATGACGTCTGATATTTAGTAATAATCACTGTACCACATAAAGCTCTTCCCTAGTCTCCCACCTTCTACCTCATCTGTTTTCCCTTCTCTCTCTCCCTCAGAGCATAGTGATCATAATAAGTGTGTCGATATTCTATAACATTATGTAGAGTAGTATGATCATTATCAGTGTATAGATACTCAGTACCATTATACAGAGCAGTGTGATCATTATCAGTGTATAGATACTCAGTACCATTATACAGAGCAGTGTGGTTATTATCAGTGTATAGATACTCAGTACCATTATACAGTGCAGTGTGATCATTACCAGTGTATAGATACTCATTATCATTATACAGAGCAGTGTGATCATTATCAGTGTATAGATACTCAGTACCATTATACAGAGCAGTGTGATCATTATCAGTGTATAGATACTCAGTACCATTATACAGAGCAGTGTGATTATTATCAGTGTATAGATACTCAGTACCATTATACAGAGCAGTGTGATCATTATCAGTGTATAGATACTCAGTACCATTATACAGAGCGGTGTGATCATTATCAGTGTATAGATACTCAGTACCATTATACAGAGCAGTGTGATCATTATCAGTGTATAGATACTCATTATCATTATACAGAGCAGTGTGATCATTATCAGTGTATAGATACTCATTACCATTATACAGAGCATTGTGATCATTATCAGTGTATAGATACTCAGTACCATTATACAGAGCGGTGTGATCATTATCAGTGTATAGATACTCAGTACCATTATACAGAACAGTGTTATCATTATCAGTGTGTATATAGTACCATTATACAGAGCAGTGTGATCATTATCAGTGTATAGATACTCAGTACCATTATACAGAGTAGTGTGATCATTACCAGTGTATAGATACTCAGTACCATTATACAGTGCAGTGTGATAATTATCAGTGTATAGATACTCAGTACCATTATACAGAGTAGTGTGATCATTACCAGTGTATAGATACTCAGTACCATTATACAGTGCAGTGTGATAATTATCATTGTGTAGATACTCAGTACCATTATACAGTGCAGTGTGATCATTATCAGTGTATAGATACTCAGTACCATTATACAGTACAGTGTGATCATTATCAGTGTATAGATACTCAGTACCATTATACAGTGCAGTGTGATCATTATCAGTGTATAGATACTCAGTACCATTATACAGAGCGGTGTGATCATTATCAGTGTATAGATACTCATTATCATTATACAGTACAGTGTGATCATTATCAGTGTATAGATACTCAGTACCATCATACAGTACAATGTGATCATTATCAGTGTATAGATACTCAGTACCATTATACAGAGCAGTGTGGTCATTATCAGTGTATAGATACTCAGTACTATTATACAGAGCAGTGTGATCATTATCAGTGTATAGATACTCAGTATCATTATACAGTACAGTGTGATCATTATCAGTGTATAGATACTCAGTATCATTATACAGTACAGTGTGATCATTATCAGTGTATAGATACTCAGTACCATTATACAGAGCGGTGTGATCATTATCAGTGTATAGATACTCAGTACCATTATACAGTACAGTGTGATCATTATCAGTGTATAGATACTCAGTACCATTATACAGAGCAGTGTGATCATTATCAGTGTATAGATACTCGGTACCATTATACAGAGCAGTGTGATCAGTATCAGTGTATAGATACTCAGTACCATTATACAGAGCGGTGTGATCATTATCAGTGTATAGATACTCAGTACCATTATACAGTGCAGTGTGATCATTATCAGTGTATAGATACTCAGTACCATTATACAGAGCAGTGTGATCATTATCAGTATCATACAGAGCAGTGTGATCCCTAACAATGTATACATACTCAGTATCATTATAAAGAGCAGTATGATAATTATAAGTGTTTATATTCATTGTCAATATACAGGGCAGTGTGACTGGAGACTTCTCTATCATTTAAAGGATTAAAATTCCCATTCAATAAATGTGTATGTTTATGTGTCCATTTTGGTGTAATGTTTCCTGTAGAATTATACTTTTATTTCATAATACATCAGGTTAGACAAGATAATGAAATGATATGATCTTATCTGCTTTTCTTTCTGCGACTTTTGTAACTTTTCATTCCTTCTGTTAATAAAACCAAAAGTACTTTAATTTCTTGACCATTGTGTTATTGTCAGTCATGGAGGTGTTTTTCAAAAATTGGGCTATGAAAGCTCAGAGCAAAATAAATAGCAATTATCTTTGTGTTTGTTGTGCTTAAAAAATGTTAAAAAATTATTTTTCCTTAAAAAAATGGCATTTCTTATTAATCCCTTAAGAAACCAAGACGTGCAAGGACAATCACGTCTGGTCTAGTCATGGAATTCTGGGGTCCCCGAGCGGCTGCACGCCACTCGAGGATCCTGGAATCCAATGCGCAAAAATATTAAAATGACCTGCGGTCCTTAACTGCCGCGGCTGGTCGTTAAGGGGTTAAACAATTTTCATTGTTTATAAAGCTTTCACCTTCTTCACAGAATGGTTGACATTGGTTCTAAAAAATGATCAAGGTTCATTAAAATTCTTATTGTTCCGGATAGGTTAGCAATACTTTGAAAGATTTTCTAAATAAAATTCCAATAAAAATTTGCATTGCTTCAAAATAAAGTCATGGATCCTAATAAAATGATTCAAGGGCATCTTAAAGTTGCCTGTAATTCAATGGAAATCTTTTAGACATATTAAAATTTTTAATATCCCGGGCACTTAACCTCTGGTGTGTTTATATGTTAATGTAGCACTTCACACACACAAAAAAAAAACATGCAGCGCTCTAGTTAATATCACAATAAACAGAAATCACAAAGTCCAAAGTGTAAATGTAATAGTCTCTTGGTTGCAGATTAAGTCTGTGGTGTCCTCAGTGGTACCGTTCATGTGAAGAGTAAACTGGAGACAAGAGAAGAGGACAAGCTGAGAGTAACCTCTGAGAATATTGTATAATAGATATTAAATGAATCTACTTATAAGATCATTTTTGGTAAGGGAAGCCCAAAACGATGTATGACAGTAGTGGTTCTCAATGTATCACCTTCAGTTCTCTGATAATCAATCAGGGGTCGCTCCTCTTGTGATACTGCACCATAAGCCCAGGACAACTCTGGCTGTTGACCCCAAGCGGCCCTTAATGTCGGAAGAAAGACTGAATCTAAGAGTAAACCTGTACTAGGTCTTCACCAGATCAGACCCCCAACTTAGAAGACTCATGGGATGGCCTTAGGTGTATGTGTAGACTTGAGAAGCTCGACCCGGCTTGTAGTCCAAGTACCACCAGGTACAGGATAATATATAATATAAATATACATTGAGAACCTCTGCTGTGTCATGGTAACCTAGATAACTCAGGAGTCAGAAGGTATAATATAAAATAACCTTCACTCAAGACAGAGAATAAGGTATAACAGTGGACAAATAGGAAAAGGCAGTAGGTCAACAGATAAGCTAGCACTACTATCAGGAATAGTAGTGTTATGGTTTTCTGACACTCAGACAGGGTTAGAGATAAAACACAGTTTTATTAAAATGAGATAAGGGACAGCGCCCCTGAGGGCCAGAATCGGTAATACAGTACTGAGTGATATACAGGCTTGATATAGCAAGAGGAAACAAAATATAGCATAACACAATAAAGGGTTAACACCCAAGCTGGAGTCAGTCTCTGTGATGGTGAAGAGCCAATGCCCCTATAGGGGTGAGCAACAAGGAGAGATACTGCCTGAGCCAATGGAGCCGGAATAGGAAGCACCCCTGGTGCGGAAGAAGCGTACACTGTGAGTGCCAATGGGACCTGAGCCTAGCACCCCTTAGGTGCTGTAACGGAGGAAGCACTGCCCAAGCTGACTATTGGAGCCTACGCATAAACGAGTGAGGATGGATGGACACATACACCATGAGAGAGTAGGACTTGAGCCAACACCCTTCCGGTGCTGACACGGAGCTTCCACTGCCAGAGTATCAGAATGCCCTTTGCACCAAGTGGCGCAATACAATGGAGAAAGGCACCAAACAGATATAAGACTCTGCAATGTATAGCTAGGCTCGGTATACAGGGAAATGCTCAACCAGTGTAAAAGAGGCTCAGTAACGGTGGCAACAAGCTTGGCAGGCGTATGCAAAGGCTCGGTATCACGGAGGCAACCGGCACAGCAAGTGTTAAGACAGGCACAGACACAACGGTCACAGCTCAGCAGTAATCTCTCGGGCTCAGTATATGGAGGAAATCAAAAGGCTCAGAAACGGAGGCCACAGAGAAACGAAAGTGTGATCAGTTGGTGCTAACTGCGAGCAGGCTCAGAATGTCGGCAGGCGGAAGTGGAGCGCAGAACTGTAAGGATCACAGAGCAGTAACGTCAGCCAGAGTTGGTTGATCACAGAGCAGGAACGTCAGTCGGAACCGGGTCAATCACGGAGCAGGAACATCAGCCAAAACCGGGTCAATCACGGAGCAGGAACATCAGCCAAAACCGGGTCAATCACGGAGCAGGAAGTCAGCCAGAACCTGGTCAATCACGGAGCAGGAATGTCAGCTAGAGCCGGGTCAATCACAGAGCAGGAAGTCAGCCAGAACCGGGTCAATCACGGAACAGGAACGTAGAGTAGTCAGACGAGCCGGGCCGGTACACAGGAATACAGGATAACAGCAAAAATAGCGCAGGCACAGGAACACCACGAAAGGGCACCTGACAGGTGCCATAAAGCTCAATATAAAGGAACACCTTGGGCGGGTCAATCAGCCTCCTCCAATGGACGAGCTCCAGCACAGAGAGTGATAGGAAAGCACGGGCACCGTGATAGTACCCCCCCTCTCAAAGACCCCCTCCCCTGGCAGATGGTTTGGGTTTCTGGGGATTTTTAGAGTGAAAATTGCGCAGTAATCTTGGAGCATGAAGGTCCCTCTGGTTGACCCAAGAACGCTCTTCGGGCCCATAACCCTTCCAGTGGACCAAGTATAGCAATTTGCCTCTAAACCTCCTGGAGTCAATGATACTCTGTACTTCGTACTCCTCCTGGCCTTGAACATCCACTGGCCCAGGAACCACCGGAGTGGTAGTATAGCGGTTGCACACCAAGGGCTTCAATAGAGACACATGGAACACATTGTGAATGCGCATAGATGCCGGGAGTTCCAGTGCATAGGCCACGAGGTTAACCTTACGGATAATTTTGAACGGACCCATGAACCGAGGAGCCAATTTGTTGGATGGCACTTGCAGATTAAGATTTCTGGAGGAGAGCCATACCCTGTCCCCAACCTGGAAGGATACCGCTGGCGGCCGTCTGCGATTGTCATGCCGCTGATGTCGCTGGAAGGACTGGCTGAGGGACCTCTGCACCTGTGCCCAAGTGGAGCGGAGCTGCTCAATATGCTCGTCCAGAGCCGGAATCTGTTGTGACTGGAACGAGTCCGGGAGCAGACATGGCTGGAAACCATAATTAACGAGAAATGGAGAGCTCCCAGATGATGAGTTAACTGCACAGTTCCTGGCGAACTCTGCCCACGGCAACAGGTCGGCCCAATTATTATGATGATCGGTTACAAAGCAGCGCAGAAACTGCTCCAGTCCCTGATTGGCACGCTCAGTGGCCCCGTTGGTCTGGGGATGGTAGGCGGAGGAGAAGGATAGTTGTATACTGGGCGTTCCAATAATGTCTGCATGGCCAGTGCCAACTGGTCCAAGCGTTGCTCATGGACATCCATCCTCCAATGGAGGTTCTGCGTATTACCGTCACCCTTACTGTCTGAGGTCATGGCCCTTTCGTACTGTTATGGTTTTCTGACACTTAGACAGGGTTAGAGACAAAACACAGTTTTATTAAAATGAAATAAGGGACAGAGCCCCTGAGGGCCAGAATCGGTAATACAGTACTGAGTGATATACAGGCTTGATATAGCCAGAGCAAGAAAAATATAGCATAATACAATAAAGGGTTAACACCCAAGCTGGAGTCAGTCTCTGTGATGGTGATTAGCCAACACCCGGTATACAACAGTCCCAGAAGAAGTGATGTAGCAGCTAGCTCAAGCAGAGCGACCAAACTGAATCACAACCAGATCTCGGTCTGGAGATGCCCAAGAGTATTGGGTAACCAACTGCAACAAGAGCTAATGCCCCTATAGGGGTGAGCAACAAGGAGAGATACTGCCTGAGCCAATGGAGCCGGAATAGGAAGCACCCCTGGTGCGGAAGAAGAGTACACTGCGAGTGCCAATGGGACCTGAGCCTAGCACCCCTTAGGTGCTGTAATGGAGGAAGCACTGTCCAAGCTGACTATTGGAGCCTACGTACAAACGAGTAAGGATGGATGGACACATACACCGTGAGCGAGTAGGACCTGAGCCAAGCACCCTTCCGGTGCTGACACGAAGCTTCCACTGCCAGAGTATCGGAATGTCCTTTGCACCATGCGGCGCAATACAATGGAGAACAGCACCAAACAGATATAAGACTCTGCAATGTATAGCTAGGCTCGGTATACAGGGAAATGCTCAACCAGTGTAAAAGAGGCTCAGTAACGGAGGCAACAAGCTTGGTAGGCGTATGCAATGGCTCGGTATCACGGAGGCAACCGGCACAGCAAGAGTTAAGACAGGCACAGACACAACGGTCACAGCTCAGCAGTAATCTCTCGGGCTCAGTATACGGAGGAAACCAAAAGGCTCAGAAACGGAGGCCACAGAGAAACGAAAGTGTGATCAGTTGGTGCTAACTGCGAGCAGGCTCAGAATGTCGGCAGGCGGAAGTGGAACGCAGAACTGGAAGGATCACGGAGCAGGAACGTCAGCCAGAGTCGGTTGATCACGGAGCAGGAACGTCAGCCGGATCCAGGTCAATCACGGAGCAGGAGTGTCAGCCAAAACCGGGTCAATCACGGAGCAGGAACGTCAGCCAGAACCTGGTCAATCACGGAGCAGGAACGTCAGCCAGAGCCGGGTCAATCACGGAGCAGGAAGTCAGCCAGAACCGGGTCAATCACGGAGCAGGAACTTAGAGTAGTCAGACGAGCCGGGCCGGTACACAGGAATACAGGATAACAGAAAAAATAGAGCAGGCACAGGAACACCACGAAAGGGCACCTGACAGGTGCCATAAAGCTCAATATAAAGGAACACCTTGGGCGGGCCAATCAGCCTCCTCCAATGGATGAGCTCCAGCACAGAGAGTGACAGGAAAGCACTGGCACCGTGATAAGTAGGCCGCATAGGGCAGACCTCACTGCTGAGACTAGGCTGAAGCCACTGGTAGTCTCTGCTGGAACTTGTAGTGGAACAGGAACAGGATCAGCCAATGATGATCTTCTGTCGAACACGAACTGGAACTGGAACAGGTTAACTTCGACCAGGAACACAAGTAGGTACTGACTCACGCCTGCAGTCAGTCTAGCAGGAAGGGATAACTGACTCACGCCTGCAGTCAGTCTAGCAGGAAAGGATAACAGACTCACACCTGCAGTCAGTCTAGCAGGAAAGGATAACTGACTCACGCCTGCAGTCAGTACAGATGATAGTCTATCAAAGCCCCAGGTCTGCTCCAGATGGGTGTCTGCGTGAGAGGAGCTACTCAAAGAACAAGCTGGACAGAGCCACAGGACAGCACTAGATGGGATGGCCAGACAAGCCGGGTCATACACAGAGCGAATAGTCAGCTAGAGATGCAGGTCTGCACCAGATTGGTTGTCGGACAAGCCTAGGGTCATACACGGAGCGGGTAGTCAGACAGAGCCACAGGTAAGCACCAGATCGGTTAGTAAGACAAGCCAGGTAATACACAGAGCCCCAACAACAACCACGAAAGGACAACTGAAGTGGAGTCCAGGCAGTTTAAAAAAAAAAGGGTACTGTGCCTTTAAAAGAGCTGGGTCGCAATGTCACCAGGGAATCCATATGAGGCATGCCTGACTCTTCAGATGCGGCAGGAGCCGTCAGGGGGAGCAGTAAGGAGACCTGTTGCCCAAATGAGTACCAGGGTGCACCGGTTCTCCCAGCCAGGCAGAACGCGGCAACCCCGCAAGATCCAAACTAGAGACTGGCTCACATAGAAGATCTTTTAAATGAAAGATTACTTCTTCATTAACACAATCTCGGCTCTGCTGCAGAGCCACCGGCCAGTCTGCAGACCGGACTCCAAATCTGTCAGCTAGATCGTACCCCTGACAGGGGTAAAAAAAAGTTGTGTTAACATCTGAAGTTAAAAGACTACATAGAGGACTCAATGAGACAGGAATTCCACTTAAAGAATTCATGCACTGTCTGCCTGTGAGATGTATTACTTTCCAATAGAGATACAAGACTTGTTGCTGCACGTTGTGCTGCACGTTGTGTCGTATTTGCTTTGACACTAAGTGGATAATTCACCAAGCTGTACCACTGGCACCTCCCCACATCATAAGCTTGCACAGTGTGCCTGGCGAAGTGTGTGGGGGGGGTGTGACTTTGCCAAGAGGTGCAGCAGCTTAAACACATTCTTTTTTCCTGCCCTTCACCCCGTCTCTCCTCCCACCCTGCCCTTTCCCTCACCGCTCATTCGCCTGTTCATATGGTCCTTTTCACTGTTCCCTTCCCTGACAGAGCACATTCTTTCAGCAAGACCTGTGCAGCAGAAGGAGAAACTAGGGTGGGAATGGAAGAACAGGAGGAGCCCATTCCCTTCCATGCTCTTTTCCTGCTCTCCTCTACCTTCCATCTCTTTGACCTACTGCCCTCATTTTCATCACCTTGGTGCAATTCCCTCCCCTCTATCTCTTTGGCCTACATCCCTCCCTTTCATCACTTTGTCCCAATGCCCTCCCTTCCATCTCCTCAATCAGCTCCCCCTCCCTCTCCTCCACCCTGCTCTAATCCCTTTCAACTCCTCCAGTCCATTTCACTTCCACCCATGTACTTTGCATGCTCCTATTCCGTTCATTTCTTTGGCCTACTGCCCTCCATTCCTTCTCCTTGACCTACTTTCTTCCCTTCTATCTCTCAAGGCCAAACCCCCTCCATTTCAATGTCTCCAATGTGCTCCCCCTCCTTCCACGTGTTTGTCATTCTCTTCAAAATTCTTGATTCACTCCTCTCCTCCTTGGCCTGCCCCTTGCACTGTACTCATTCCCATTGTCTGACTTCCTCTTTCCCCCACTTTCCACCCTGTTCTCCTTGTCCCTTATTTCCCTGTGCTTTCCTCATCCTGTCCCATCTATCTGTGTCCCTCTACAATTCTAAACTGGTTTAGATGGATTGTGAACTTTTTTCTAAATCCCCCCATATCAATCCACAAAATGAATCCGTAAAAGAAACAGCAACACTTGGTGACCAGAATAGAAAATTGTACATTAACACCTTAGCAACATGTGACATGGCAGGACCGTCATGCCAGTCCGGACGTTGAGGACCATTGACAGCCTGGCATGTCGAAAATGTTCAGGTCAGCTGTAATGGAAACTGGTGTAATAGATGAAGTGTACAACGCTAGCAGGAATAAAGACATCCAGGATCAAGTAGATAGAATCAAATGTCAAAAGAAAGACTCACTGGAGTAGTATGGGTGCACAGCTGCAATCGGGTTCTCCAATTCCGAAAATATAGGTAGATCCAAACAAAGAGATGAGCGGCACTCCAAAACCAACAGGCGTAGTGATACGTTAAAAACAAACAGCTTTATTGTAAAGACATAAAATCAGAGTAAATAAACATGTCCCACAACAGATCGGCAAAGCTACTAGACAGGTATGCTGACCGTCTAACGCGTTTCACGCTATAGAAAGCGCTTACTCATAGATGAGTAAGCGCTTTCTATAGCGTGAAACGCGTTAGACGGTCAGCATACCTGTCTAGTAGCTTTGCCGATCTGTTGTGGGACATGTTTATTTACTCTGATTTTATGTCTTTACAATAAAGCTGTTTGTTTTTAACGTATCACTACGCCTGTTGGTTTTGGAGTGCCGCTCATCTCTTTGTTTGTAATGGAAACTGCACACATGTCCTGACTAAATGTCTTGACTAAAAAAATGCCAGATTTCAGCTAGTTCTAACATTTTATTGGCCTCCAGGTCAGTGAAAATCAAAATTCATATGTCTGAAAAGCTTGTAATGTACCAATTGCCTGACACTTGAGAAGATCCAAAGACACTGACCTGTCAAGTATTTACTAGGGGTGGGGAAAAAGTGAGAACATTTTCTCGCATAATTTTTCGTGAAAAACTAACAATTTATCCTATTCTAACAATTTTTTTCTCCTATTCTAACAAACCTGTTCTCCTATTCCAACACATGTCTCACCTATGTTTCCCATGGTGCAACATTTCCCAGCACAATATTACTTCTTCTGAGGGCTGAAGTGGAGAAATAAGTAGCTGGAAGTCAAAGTTGTAAGTCTTACAGCAATATATACCTTGTAAAATGTGTTAGCATGCAGTGTGCCTTTGTCCTTTGCCCACAACACTTACTTCCTGCTTAAAGGGATAGTAATACTTTGTTTTATCTTTATGTTATTTTGTAGGCATTAAAAAAAACACGAAGAGCGATATAAGCCTTATCTCTCAAACCTTTATGGTTTGAGAGATATTCACAAGCAAAGTTTCCCCTCCTGTCCCTTTTACCTAGTGTAAGCCATCTCTTCTCAGATGTGGAATCCAGTCCATAGACCAGACAGATAACAGAAGGGGACAATCTTCTTTCCATTAGAACAATGAAAGCCCTGACCCCCTTGACAAGTTTGTCAGGTTTTTCCCTCATCTTAATTGAAGATTGTCCCTCTCTGCAGTCTACCTGGGCACCTCCCTTCTGCTCGGGGTGAGCAGTGTTACATCAGTAAAATGTGGCAGATGTGTATGGTAGTGGTGGTGGGGAAATGTGCATTTGTTAGACATTACTCAACTACTATATGTGTTTTTACTTTCTACAGTACACAACTGATGGAGTGCGATGTCTTGCCTTGGCCCTCAACAAAATTCTTAATGTTGTTTGCTGTCTATCATTTCTGCCCGTCACAGAGCTCACATCAGGCTCTCAGTCAGCTGTCTAATATATTTATTTGTTTAATTATTTATGTATTTTTTTTATTTTTATTTTATTTTTAAGTTGTCCACTCTATCTTATCACAGTTAGTCCAAAAAGAAATATATAACTAAAAAACAAAATCAACAAGTTCTTTTCCCAGAATTCCCCAACACAGAGACAATAAAAGTAAAATCAGCAAACAATTTGGACCCCAACTGCCTGTGTCTTGACATTCAGTCACACCACATTTTGGGGTATTTAGGTAAAACTCCTTCCTCCCTTCCTCTCCCCAAGCGTGCCCCCAGACTCCCCTGATACACAGAACAAATGTCCTACCTAAAAGACTCCCTAAACTGAGCTTCAATTCCCCTTTATTTTCCTATCTCCTCTAGCTCAAAACCATGCTGCTCTCTCCTCTCACAAACACAAAATGGCTGCTGTGAGAGCCTGACACCCTTTTATATCACTGTAGAAAATAAGAGAAAACTTTCATGTGGTTGGGAAATTCATTTCAATGCAATGAGCAAGGGAAAAAAGCAGAAAAATGGCACTTTTCAAGGGAAATTATTCATCGAGTAGTGCCATTTTTCGCTGATTTTATTTTATTAGTATTTACTCTAGTCATACAGAAGGTTTGCTCCTTAAAGGAGCAGTAAACTTTTTTTTATGAAAAAATATATATTGTAGTGATTTTCCTATTGAGTAAGATAAGGGTACTCCCACTGCTGAGAGATTTATTATTCCAGAGTTATTACAGTTTAAACCCATGTTTTTTTTTACATTAGCAGTGCCCTCTAGTGGTCAAATTCTAAATAGTTTTCCTGTTAGATTCTAATGGAGAAGAAACTCAGAAAAGTCAGAGACATACAGTTCTCCATAGAATGTGATAGAAACTGCTGAGTCACTTCCTGTCGGTTAGAACTATCAGGAAGTAAACACAGTGAATTCACTTCCTGTCAGAACTATCAGGAAGTAAACACAGTAAATTCACTTCCTGATTATTTAAACTGCTATAAATTTTGAATAAAACATCTGGACTGGCAGTGATGGGAGTGACCTTGTTTTGTTCATCAGGAAATGCTCTATAAAATATGTGTTTTCATAAATAAAAGTTTACTGCTCCTTTAATCAATTAGAACATCTATTATGCAGCATCTACCCTTTGATATACATGTTAAGATGAAGCTTTCTTCTTGCTTAGTAATTGAAACATTTAATTTCCGTTCATTAAAGGCTCATTTTACAATGTAATGCATTAACCCTCCGAGTGCAAAGGGAGTGGGCAATGCATTACTTAGCTATGCATTGGACACTCCTTTGGCACTCAAACATTTAAAGTGTAAGGAAATTAACTTTAAAGTTAAACACTAATTCTCAACCCACTCTTCATATCCCTACAGTTTAAACATGATCATGAAGCCATACTTCCAAAAGAACATGATCATCATTTCCATTCTCTTCCTTGTATCTGTTCTTTTTTTGGCTGTTAATAAGCTAGAAGTGGTTCCAAAACTATTAAAATGTCAAATGAAACAGATGTCCCAGGAGACAAGCTTGAAGATAACAGATTTCACACAGAAAAGTGAGAAAGATCTACTCATTCTAGTTTGGGTCTATCCTTTTGGAGAACGTTTTCCATTAGATACTTGTGAAAGGGTTTATGGTATCTCTGGGTGTAAGCTGACAGATGACAGAGGGCTGTACAATGTTGCTGATGCTCTCGTCATACACCACAGAGATATAATGCATGACAAAAACTCACTGCCTCAACAGCCAAGACCTCATTACCAACGCTGGATATGGTTCAACATGGAACCTCCTTTGATTATAAGGAACCTACATTTCCTTAACAATTTGTTCAACATGACTATGACATTTCGCCAGGATTCTGATGTCTACAGACCTTATGGTCGACTTAAGCCATTGAAGGAACCACAGAATTTCACTATCCCTGCCAAGTCCAAACTGGTGTCCTGGGTAGTCAGTCAATGGTACCCAGGTGCTCCACGTATTGCTTATTATGAGGAGCTGAAGAAGCATGTTCACATTGATGTCTATGGAAAGAACCATATGAAACTTAGCTGGGATGATTTCTACAAGACCATCTCCCAGTATAAGTTTTACTTAGCCTTTGAGAACTCCATATACAAAGATTATATCACTGAGAAGTTTTGGTCAAATGCTTTAGGTTCATGGACTGTACCAGTCGTGTTAGGAGTCTCTCGAAAGCACTATGAGCGTTTTATGCCTGGGGATGCCTTTATTCATGTAGAAGATTTCCCCAGTGCCAAAGAACTTGCACATTTTCTTCTGGAGCTGGATAAAGATGATGAGCGATACAGGAAATATTTTAACTGGAGATCTCACTACCAAGTGAGAATAGAGAGTGGATTGGACCGTCACTACTGCAAAGCCTGCAGGGCACTGAGGCAAGCTCCAGATTACCAGACCATTCCTAGTATTGCTAAGTGGTTTCTAGAGGATGTCTACAATTCTACAGAGCCTGGATATTGAATATAAAGCATTTATCACATTCTATAGCTTATTGTGCATGTCCCATGAAGTCACTCACTTAAACCACCAGAATAGGACATGTTAAAGTTTAGTGTCTTTCATACATTATTTATAAATAAAAGGTGAACCCTGGGGATTCAATTAACAGTTTCTTGAAAAAAAAAGTATTTCAAAATACTTGTTATGTTCCAGCGTTCCCTGACACAAAGCTGTTGCATGCAACAGTAATTGCCTCTCCCAGGATAGCCAGGATGCCATGTGGGAAAGGTCAGAGAAAAGGCTGTCTCTCTCCTCTCTTCTCATCTTCCATCCCTTCAATCAGGTATGGACATTTTACCTCCTACCACTTCCTCCTGCTCCTTCTCGTCCCTCTCCTGCTTTTATGACCCCTTCACCTCATTTGTACCCTCCTTTTTCCCATCGGAGTTCTGTTTGTTTAAAAAGGTAGCTGGAGGACAAAATAACAATCTAAAGTATGGAGGAGGAGAAGGTCTGGGATTAAATGTCTAAATGGCAACTATCAATCGGACAGTACCCTATCAGCAGATCTGATACCCTGAGAGCAGACCTGCCAGTGAAGCCTGGGCTGTTATTTGTGTCCCGGATCACCAATGGGAGTAAAGAAAGGGAGTCTAAACATAGATCCCTGGGGCTTTCTTGCTGGTCTCATGAGAAGAAACAGAACTGCAGTAACAAAGTCTCACAGTTGTCTCTTGTCCTGCACAATACTGTTCCCCATAGACCCTCTGTGGGAGTCATGAAAGCCTGAAACAACACACATCTATAGCAAACGAGCAGGAAAACCAGGAGTTTGGGGTTGAGATCCACAGGCTTCCAGGTTGCATTCCAGCAGAGGAAATATGGTTTCTACCCCCCCCCCCAAAATGGCTGATAAGAGCTGTTTTGGGGCTGCACAGAACAGACAGGAGCTTTTACTCTCTTCCCATAGGAGCAAACTTAGGACGATGTGATCATTGCCCATTAAACACTTACTGTTGCCTACAGCAATAATGCTTTGTGGCACCTTGGAACATAACCATATCTATACAAAAAATGTAATCTTGTCCATTTAAAGGCATGAAATGGGGAAATATTTGATTATTTAACCTTGTAAGGACAAGGGGGTGAGCAAAGCATTGAATTGCAATGTGTTGTGTACCTTTCTACTCTGTAACAAGTTCATTTATGAGAAAAAATGTTAAATGCCTGTCTGAGTTCAATTTTATAAAGCACAAATACGCACACAATATCCAACACACACAACTGCATACAATACTCACCCATAATACATGCGCCCACACACACAACACACACACTTAATATATACACACAATATGCACAATACATGCACATTTTATACACATACAAGATACACACACACTCACACAATACACACACAAATAATATACTCACATACAGTTTACTTTTAAATGGTCGCACACAAAAGAATGTGCTACCATATGAAACTAATCATGTTGGCATAATAAAAATGTCGACATAAGAATCTCGTACTTCATGACAGAGTGAGATTCTCATGTTGAATAGTAAAAGGTTGTATGCTGCCCCGGGTGTATCACATCATGCTGCACCAGAGCTGTAATAATGTTACGTCATGCTCTGTGCTGCCCCTGAGCTGTAATAATGATACAATGTCATTTTCTTGCTCTCCGTGCTGCCTCGGAGCTGTATTAATATGGTTCCATTCATTTTCAGTATGGCAACATGGTAACTGTTTCATATGTTTGCACTCTCTTTTGCGTGTGACCTTTTAAAGGGATAGTAATACTTAAATTTTACTATCCCCATCTTGTAGTCCTTAAAAAACTGAATTAAATGAGCCCTGCGTCATCTCTCAAACCTTTATGGTTTGAGAGATATCAGCTTCCAAAGTTTTGCATTTTCCACTCTCCCCTGACGTCAGGGTTCTAGCTGACAGCAGGGGAATGCAGTCCCGGGACCAGCGGAGTCTCTTCAGCAAAGCCGAAATCGCGTTATGGAAGAAGAAATCCTTCAATGAAATGATCTTCTATGTGTGCTTGCAAACCAAGCACACATAGAAAATCAAGCACACTTACAAGATCGTTTCAGAGAAGGATTTCTTCTTCCATAACGCGATATCGGCTCTGCTGAAGAGACTCCGCTTGCTCAGGGACCGGATTCCCCTGCTGTCAGCTAGAACGCTGATGTCAGGGGAGAGTGGAAAAAGCAAAACTTTGAAAGCGGATATCTCTCAAACCATAAAGGTTTGAGAGATGATGCAGGGCTCATTTAATTCAGTTTTTTAAGGGCTACAGGATGGGGGAAGTCAAATTTAAATATTACTATCCCTTTAGAAGGATATCCTCACACCATATATATATATATATATATATATATATATATATATATATATATATATATACAAACAGTAAACTCTCACACACACACAAGCTCACTGCTGCAGAATTGAGTAACTCATTGCTGTGCATTGCGTTGCACATATTTTTGGAGCTGAAAGGGTTAAGAAGTGAAAATTCAACAAACCAGTCATTACAAATATTGTCTCCTTTCTGGATTCACACATCATGCCTACTCCTGTTTAGGGTGTTTTCTGTAGTGTCTGTCTTTATAGCACACACTTCCTTTCTAAGCATTCTATGTTTATTTAGTCAAATATATAACTACATGGGACTTGTTTTTTTGTTTTAATTTGCTTTATTACCCACATGGGTGAATCTGTGCCAATATTACTAATGTATACAACTGTGCAAATTTATTAGGCAGGTGTGAAAAAATGCTGTAAAGTACGAATGCTTTCAAAAATAGACATGTCAACAGTTTATTTTTATCAATTAACAAAATGCATAGTGAGTGAACACAAGAAAAATCTAAATCAAATAAACATTTTGTGTGAATACCTTTTGCCTTCAAAGTATTTTAAACTTTTGAGTGCCAGACGGGAACGCAGCTCGTTGCATACCCCCCTGTGTCACTCAAAGAGATAAAGGAAACAAAATATTTGCTAGCAAAATGATATGTCAATACACTATAAGCAAACCGATATAGGCAAAATGACAATACTACGTAAGAGCCCTGGGGCCAATACGAAAAAAAAATTCTAATTTTGACTTTTAAAAGTCAGAATTCTGACTTTTAAAGTCGGAATTTCGAGTTTAAAAGTCAGAATTCTGACTTTAAAAGTCAAAATTTTGATTTTAAAACACAAAATTATGACTATCAGATTTTGACTTTAAAAGTCAAAATTCTGACTTTAAAAGTTGAAATTTAACGTTGAAAGTCAAAAATCTGACTTTTAAAGTCAAAATTTTGACTTTTAAAGTCAAAATTCTGACTTTAAAACTCAAAATTCCGACTTTTAAAGTCAAAATTCTGACTTTAAAACTTGAAATTCCGACTTTCAAAGTCAAAATTTTTATTTTAAAACACAAAATTATGACTTTCAGATTTTGACTTTAAAAGTCAAAATTAGAATATATTTTTTTTGTTGGCCCCAGGGCTCTTCCGTACAATACACTATACGCAAACCAATATATGCAAAATGCTATACGAAGAATGCAGTGCGTAAAACTCTATATGCGATAGGTTGTACGCAATTCGCAAACACTATAAGCAGAATCCATACGCTATATGAAATAAGCTATGTGCAAAATTTTATACGCAAAGTGCTATGCACAAAGCGTGATATCCTATGCACAACTCTATATGCAAAACGCTATATGCCATGCGCAAAATTCTATATGCAAAACCATATACAGAAAGCGATCTACGCAATAAGGTATACAGAGATCGTATGCTATAATCAAAATGGTAAAGGCAAAACACAATACGCAAAATGCTATGCTCTATGCACAAAATGCTATGCGTAAAACGTAACACACAAAACACCATACACATGGAGGTTTTGGTAAAATGCTATACACAAAACGCAATAAGCTATAGGATAAGGCTGTCCACAAAACACTATACACTACGGGAAAAATACAAAATGCTATGCACAAAACGCTATATGAAAAACTCAAAACACTACATGCAAACCACTCACTACACGCAAAACACACAAGTGCTCACACATAGACACTCTCACGAGCTCTCACACACACACAATTAGTGATGGAGAGTTGTATAATGCAGTGCTTTGCAATTTTTTGCACACTGCTTTGGGATTTAAAGAGCTAAACACTGAAAATTCAAATCCCCTTAACGACCGGCTGCGCAGGCACACGGCAGTCACCACAGAGCATTTTTTTTTTTTTGACGATCCAATTCAGGGCTCCCCGCACGGGGGGCCCTGAAATCCATTATGAGTCGTTCAGTCGCTTTTTTATCCATGACGTACCATGACCGCCAAGGGTCGTTAAGGGGTTAAGAACATTGTGTCCTTTCTGGATTTACCTGGATGTCAGGGGAAAAATAGTCCTACACGTAAATCCAGCTTTAATTTATTTAACCCTTTTAGTACCTGACACGTATCACATTCTATGTTTAGTTAGTCATGCATACAGCTGCATGGGACTTTTTTTTAGGAGGAAGGGGTTTCATTTCTTTTTTTAATTTGTTTTATTAGCCGCACGGGGCAAAGCCATGCCAATATTCCTAGTAAAATTATAAAAAAAAGTGTTAAAAACAATGAATTTGTAAAAAAAAGTATTACTAGATGACACACTTCACGGCCCCTCACTGCTCTAATGCTAACTAACAATTTAAATGACCCTTACAGCCGTAATGCATGCATACACAATTTGTCTATCCCTCACTGCCATAACACTAACTCACACAATTTGTCTGTCCCTCACTGCCCTAACACTAATTCACACAATTTGTCTATCCCTCACTGCCATAACACTAACTCACACAATTTGTCTATCCCTCACTGCCCTAACACTAATTAACACAATTTGTCTATCCCTCACTGCCATAACACTAATTAACACAATTTGTCTATCCCTCACTGCCCTAACACTAACTCACACAATTTCTCTATCCCTCACTGCCCTAACACTAACTCACACAATTTGTCTGTCAATCACTGCCCTAACACTAACTCACACAATTTGTCTATCCCTCACTGCCCTAACACTGACTCACACAACAATTTGTCTATCCCTCACTGCTCTAACAGTAACTCACACAACAATCTGTCTATCCCTCACTGCCCTAACACTAACTCACACAATTTGTCTATCCCTCACTGCGCTAACACTGACTCACACAATTTGTCTATCCCTCACTGCCCTAACACTAATTCACACAATTTGTATGTCCCTCACTGCCCTAACACAAATTCACACAATTTGTCTATCCCTCACTGCCCTAACACTGACTCACATAATTTGTCTATCCCTCACTGCCCTAACACTAACTCACACAGCTTGTCTGTCCCTCACTGCCCTAACACTAATTCACACAATTTGTGTATCCCTCACTGCCCTAACACTGACTCACACAATTTGTCTGTCCCTCACTGCCCTAACACTAACTCACACAATTAGTCTATCCCTCACTGCCCTAACATTAACTCACACAATTAGTCTATCCCTCACTGCCCTAACATTAACTCACACAATTTGTCTGTCCCTCACTGCCCTAACACTAATTAAGACAATTTGTCTATCCCTCTCTGCCCTAACACTAACTCACACAATTTGTCTATCCCTCACTGCCCTAACACTAACTCACACAATTTGTCTATCCCTCACTGCCCTAACACTAACACACACAACAAGTTGTCTGTCCCTCACTGCCCTAACACTAACTCACACAATTTGTCTAACCCTCTCTGCCCTAACACTAACTCACACAATTTGTCTATCCCTCTCTGCCCTAACATTAGCTCACACAATTTGTCTATCCCTCACTGCCCTAACACTGACTCACACAATTTGTCTATCCCTCTCAATACGCAAAATGCTATGCGTAAAACGTAACACACAAAACACCATACACATAGAGGTTTTGGTAAAATGCTATACACAAAACGCAATAAGCTATAGGATAAGGCTGTCCACAAAACACTATACACTATGGGAAAAATACAAAATGCTACGCACAAAACGCTATATGAAAAACTCAAAACACTACATGCAAACCACTCACTACACGCAAAACACACAAGTGCTCACACATAGACACTCTCACGAGCTCTCACACACACACAATTAGTGATGGAGAGTTGTATAATGCAGTGCTTTGCAATTTTTTGCACACTGCTTTGGGATTTAAAGGGCTAAACACTGAAAATTCAAATCCCCTTAAAGACCGGCTGCGCAGGCACACGGCAGTCACCACAGAGCATTTTTTTTTTTGACGATCCAATTCAGGGCTCCCCGCACGGGGGGCCCTGAAATCCATTATGAGTCGTTCAGTCGCTTTTTTATCCATGACGTACCATGACCGCCAAGGGTCGTTAAGGGGTTAAGAACATTCTGTCCTTTCTGGATTTACCTGGACGTCAGGGGAAAAATAGTCCTACACGTAAATCCAGCTTTAATTTATTTAACCCTTTTAGTACCTGACACGTATCACATTCTATGTTTATTTAGTCATGCATACAGCTGCATGGGACTTTTTTTTAGGAGGAAGGGGTTTCATTTCTTTTTTTAATTTGTTTTATCAGCCGCACGGGGCAAAGCCATGCCAATATTCCTAGTAAAATTATAAAAAAAAGTGTTAAAAACAATTAATTTGTAAAAAAAAGTATTACTAGATGACACACTTCACGGCCCCTCACTGCTCTAATGCTAACTAACAATTTAAATGACCCATACAGCTGTAAAGCATACATACACAATTTGTCTGTCCCTTACTGCCATAACACTAACTCACAATTTGTCTGTCCCTCTCTGCCCTAACACTGACTCACACAATTTGTCTATCCCTCTCTGCCCTAACACTAACTAACACAATTTGTCTATCCCTCACTGCCCTAACACTAATTCACACAATTTGTCTATCCCTCACTGCCCTAACACTAATTAACACAATTTGTCTATCCCCCACTGCCCTAACACTAACTCACACAATTTCTCTATCCCTCACTGCCCTAACACTAACTCACACAACAATTTGTCTGTCCCTCACTGTCCTAACACTGACTCATACAATTTGTCTATCCCTCACTGCCCTAACACTAATTCACACAATTTGTCTATCCCTCACTGCCCTAACACTGACTCACACAATTTGTCTATCCCTCACTGCCCTAACACTAATTCACACAATTTGTCTATCCATCACTGCCCTAACACTAACCCACACAATTTGTCTATCCCTCTCTGCCCTAACACTAACTCACACAATTTGTCTATCCCTCTCTGCCCTAACACTAACTCACACAATTTGTCTATCCTTCTCTGCCCTAACACGAACCCACACAATTTGTCTATCCCTCTCTGCCCTAACAATAACTCCCACAATTTGTCTATCCCTCTCTGCCCTAACATTAACTCACACAATTTGTCTATCCCTCACTGCCCTAACACTGGCTCACACAATTTGTCTATCCCTCTCTGCCCTAACACTAACTAACACAATTTGTCTATCCCTCACTGCCCTAACACTGACTCACACAATTTGTCTATCCCTCTCTGCCCTAACACTAACTAACACAATTTGTCTATCCCTCACTTCCCTAACACTGACTCACACAATTTGTCTATCCCTCTCTGCCCTAACACTAATTAACACAATTTGTCTGTCCCTCACTACCCTAACACTAACTCACACAATTTGTCTATCCCTCACTGCCCTAACACTAATTAACACAATTTGTCTGTCCCTCACTGCCCTAACACTAATTAACACAATTTGTCTATCCCTCACTGCCCTAACACTGACTCACACAGTTTGTCTATCCCTCTCTGCCCTAACACTAATTAACACAATTTGTCTATCCCTCACTGCCCTAACACTAACTCACACAATTTGTCTATCTCTCACTGCCCTAGCACTAACTCACACAATTTGTCTATCCCTCACTGCCCTAACACTAATTCACACAATTTGTGTATCCCTCACTGCCCTAACACTAATTAAGACAATTTGTCTGTCCCTCACTGCCCTAACACTACTTAACACAATTTGTCTGTCAATCACTGCCCTAACACTACTTAACACAATTTGTCTGTCCCTCACTGCCCTAACACTACTTAACACAATTTGTCTATACCTCACTGCCCTAACACTAACTCACACAATTTGTCTATCCCTCACTGCCCTAAAACTAACTCACACAACAATTTGTCTGTCCCTCACTGCCCTAACACTAATTAAGACAATTTGTTTATCCCTCACTGCCCTAACACTAATTAACACAATTTGTCTGTCAATCACTGCCCTAACACTAACTCACACAATTTGTCTATCCCTCACTGCCCTAACACTAACTCACACAACAATTTGTCTGTCCCTCACTGCCCTAACACTAATTCACACAATGTGTCTATCCCTCACTGCCCTAACACTAATTAACACAATTTGTCTGTCCCTCCCTGCCCTAACACTGACTCACACAATTTGTCTATCCCTCACTGCTCTAACAGTAACTCACACAACAATCTGTCTATCCCTCACTGCCCTAACACTAACTCACACATTTTGTCTGTCCCTCACTGCCCTAACACTAACCCACACAATTTGTCTATCCCTCTCTGCCCTAACAATAACTCCCACAATTTGTCTATCCCTCTCTGCCCTAACATTAACTCACACAATTTGTCTATCCCTCACTGCCCTAACACTGGCTCACACAATTTGTCTATCCCTCTCTGCCCTAACACTAACTAACACAATTTGTCTATCCCTCACTGCCCTAACACTGACTCACACAATTTGTCTATCCCTCTCTGCCCTAACACTAACTAACACAATTTGTCTATCCCTCACTTCCCTAACACTGACTCACACAATTTGTCTATCCCTCTCTGCCCTAACACTAATTAACACAATTTGTCTGTCCCTCACTACCCTAACACTAACTCACACAATTTGTCTATCCCTCACTGCCCTAACACTAATTAACACAATTTGTCTGTCCCTCACTGCCCTAACACTAATTAACACAATTTGTCTATCCCTCACTGCCCTAACACTGACTCACACAATTTGTCTATCCCTCTCTGCCCTAACACTAATTAACACAATTTGTCTATCCCTCACTGCCCTAACACTAACTCACACAATTTGTCTATCTCTCACTGCCCTAGCACTAACTCACACAATTTGTCTATCCCTCACTGCCCTAACACTAATTCACACAATTTGTGTATCCCTCACTGCCCTAACACTAATTAAGACAATTTGTCTGTCCCTCACTGCCCTAACACTACTTAACACAATTTGTCTGTCAATCACTGCCCTAACACTACTTAACACAATTTGTCTGTCCCTCACTGCCCTAACACTACTTAACACAATTTGTCTATACCTCACTGCCCTAACACTAACTCACACAATTTGTCTATCCCTCACTGCCCTAAAACTAACTCACACAACAATTTGTCTGTCCCTCACTGCCCTAACACTAATTAAGACAATTTGTTTATCCCTCACTGCCCTAACACTAATTAACACAATTTGTCTGTCAATCACTGCCCTAACACTAACTCACACAATTTGTCTATCCCTCACTGCCCTAACACTAACTCACACAACAATTTGTCTGTCCCTCACTGCCCTAACACTAATTCACACAATGTGTCTATCCCTCACTGCCCTAACACTAATTAACACAATTTGTCTGTCCCTCCCTGCCCTAACACTGACTCACACAATTTGTCTATCCCTCACTGCTCTAACAGTAACTCACACAACAATCTGTCTATCCCTCACTGCCCTAACACTAACTCACACATTTTGTCTGTCCCTCACTGCCCTAACACTAACTCACACAATTTGTCTATCCCTAACTGCCCTAACACTAACTCACATAATTTGTCTATCCCTCACTGCCCTAACACTAATTCACACAATTTGTGTATCCCTCACTGCCCTAACACTGACTCACACAATTTGTCTGTCCCTCACTGCCCTAACACTAACTCACACAATTAGTCTATCCCTCAATGCCCTAACACTAACTCACACAATTTGTCTATCCCTCACTGCCCTAACACTAACACACACAACAAGTTGTCTGTCCCTCACTGCCCTAACACTAACTCACACAATTTGTCTATCCCTCTCTGCCCTAACAATAACTCACACAATTTGTCTATCCCTCACTGCCCTAACATTAACTCACACATTTTGTCTGTCCCTCACTGCCCTAACACTAACTCACACAATTTGTCTATCCCTCACTGCCCTAACACTAACACACACAACAAGTTGTCTGTCCCTCACTGCCCTAACACTAACTCACACAATTTGTCTATCCCTCTCTGCCCTAACAATAACTCACACAATTTGTCTATCCCTCTCTGCCCTAACATTAGCTCACACAATTTGTCTATCCCTCACTGCCATAACACTGACTCACACAATTTGTCTATCCCTCTCTGCCCTAACACTAACTAACACAATTTGTCTATCCCTCACTGCCCTAACACTGACTCACACAATTTGTCTATCCCTCTCTGCCCTAACACTAACTAACACAATTTGTCTATCCCTCACTGCCCTAACACTGACTCACACAATTTGTCTATCCCTCACTGCCCTAACACTAATTAACACAATTTGTCTGTCCCTCACTGCCCTAACACTAACTCACACAATTTGTCTATCCCTCACTGCCCTAGCACTAACTCACACAATTTGTCTATCCCTCACTGCCCTAACACTAATTCACACAATTTGTGTATCCCTCACTGCCCTAACACTAATTAACACAATGTGTCTGTCCCTCACTGCCCTAACACTAATTCACACAATTTGTCTATCCCTTACTGACCTAACACTAATTAACGCAATTTGTCTGTCCCTCACTGCCCTAACACTAACTCACACAACAATTTGTCTGTCCCTCACTGCCCTAACACTAATTCACACAATTTGTCTATCCCTCACTGCCCTAAAACTAATTAACACAATTTGTCTGTCCCTCACTGCTCTAACACTGACTCACACAATTTGTCTATCCCTCACTGCCCTAATACTAATTCACACAATTTGTGTGTCCCTCAGTGCCCTAACACTAATTAAGACAATTTGTCTATCCCTCACTGCCCTAACACTACTTAACACAATTTGTCTGTCAATCACTGCCCTTACACTAACTCACACAATTTTTCTATCCCTCACTGCCCTAAAACTAACTCACACAACAATTTGTCTGTCCCTCACTGCCCTAACACTAATTAAGACAATTTGTCTATCCCTCACTGCCCTAACACTAATTAACACAATTTGTCTGTCAATCACTGCCCTAACACTAACTCACACAATTTGTCTATCCCTCACTGCCCTAACACTAACTCACACAACAATTTGTCTGTCCCTCACTGCCCTAACACTAATTAACACAATTTGTCTATCCCTCACTGCCCTAACACTAATTAACACAATTTGTCTGTCCCTCCCTGCCCTAACACTGACTCACACAATTTGTCTATCCCTCACTGCTCTAACAGTAACTCACACAACAATCTGTCTATCCCTCACTGCGCTAACACTGACTCACACAATTTGTCTATCCCTCACTGCCCTAACACTAATTCACACAATTTGTCTATCCCTCACTGCCCTAACACTAACTCACATAATTTGTCTATCCCTCACTGCCCTAACACTAATTCACACAATTTGTGTATCCCTCACTGCCCTAACACTGACTCACACAATTTGTCTGTCCCTCAATGCCCTAACACTAACTCACACAATTAGTCTATCCCTCACTGCCCTAACACTGACTCACACAATTTGTCTATCCCTCACTGCCCTAACACTAACACACACAACAAGTTGTCTGTCCCTCTCTGCCCTAACATTAACTCACACATTTTGTCTGTCCCTCACTGCCCTAACACTAACTCACACAATTTGTCTATCCCTCTCTGCCCTAACATTAGCTCACACAATTTGTCTATCCCTCACTGCCCTAACACTGACTCACACAATTTGTCTATCCCTCTCTGCCCTAACACTAACTAACACAATTTGTCTATCATTCTCTGCCCTAACACTAATTAACACAATTTGTCTGTCCCTCACTGCCCTAACACTAACTCACACAATCTGTCTATCCCTCACTGCCCTAACACTAACTCACACAACAATTTGTCTGTCCCTCACTGCCCTAACACTAATTAAGACAATTTGTCTATCCCTCACTGCCCTAACACTAATTAACACAATTTGTCTGTCCCTCACTGCCCTAACACTGACTCACACAATTTGTCTATCCCTCACTACGCTAACACTGACTCACACAATTTGTCTGTCCCTCACTACCCTAACACTAATTAACACAATTTGTCTCTCCCTCACTGCCCTAACACTAATTCACACAATTTGTCTATCCCTCACTGCCCTAACATTAATTCACACAATTTGTCTGTCCCTCACTGCCCTAACACTAATTAAGACAATTTGTCTATCCCTCACTGCCCTAACACTAATTAACACAATTTGTCTTTCAATCACTGCCCTAACACTAACTCACACAATTTGTCTATCCCTCACTGCCCTAACACTAACTCACACAACAATTTGTCTGTCCCTCACTGCCCTAACACTAATTAAGACAATTTGTCTATCCCTCACTGCCCTAACACTAATTAACACAATTTGTCGATCAATCACTGCCCTAAAATTAACTCACACAATTTGTCTATCCCTCACTGCCCTAACACTAACTCACACAACAATGTGTCTGTCCCTCACTGCCCTAACACTAATTCACACAATTTGTCTATCCCTCACTGCCCTAACACTAATTAACACAATTTGTCTATCCCTCACTGCCCTAACACTAATTAACGCAATTTGTCTATCCCTCACTGCCCTAACACTAACTGACACAATTTGTCTATCCCTCACTGCCCTAACACTAACTCACACAACAATTTGTCTGTCCCTCACTGCCCTAACACTAATTCACACAATTTCTCTATCCCTCACTGCCCTAACACTAATTCACACAATTTGTATGTCCCTCACTGCCCTAACACTAACTCACACAATCTGTCTATCCCTCACTGCCCTAACACTAACTCACACAATTTGTCTGTCCCTCACTGCCCTAACACTAATTCACACAATTTCTCTATCCCTCACTGCCCTAACACTGACTCACACAATTTGTCTATCCCTCTCTGCCCTAACACTAACTAACACAATTTGTCTATCCTTCTCTGCCCTAACACTAATTAACACAATTTGTCTGTCCCTCACTGCCCTAACACTAACTCACACAATCTGTCTGTCCCTCACTGCCCTAACACTAACTCACACAATTTGTCTATCCCTCACTGCCCTAACACTAACTCATACAACAATTTGTCTGTCCCTCACTGCCCTAACACTAATTCACACAATTTGTCTATCCCTCACTGCCCTAACACTAACTCACACAATTTGTCTATCCCTCACTGCCCTAACACTAACTCACACAATTTGTCTATCCCTCACTGCCCTAACACTAACACACACAACAAGTTGTCTGTCCCTCACTGCCCTAACACTAACTCACACAATTTGTCTATCCCTCTCTGCCCTAACAATAACTCACACAATTTGTCTATCCCTCTCTGCCCTAACATTAGCTCACACAATTTGTCTATCCCTCACTGCCCTAACACTGACTCACACAATTTGTCTATCCCTCTCTGCCCTAACACTAACTAACACAATTTGTCTATCATTCTCTGCCCTAACACTAATTAACACAATTTGTCTGTCCCTCACTGCCCTAACACTAACTCACACAATCTGTCTATCCCTCACTGCCCTAACACTAACTCACACAACAATTTGTCTGTCCCTCACTGCCCTAACACTAATTAAGACAATTTGTCTATCCCTCACTGCCCTAACACTAATTAACACAATTTGTCTGTCCCTCACTGCCCTAACACTGACTCACACAATTTGTCTATCCCTCACTACGCTAACACTGACTCACACAATTTGTCTGTCCCTCACTACCCTAACACTAATTAACACAATTTGTCTCTCCCTCACTGCCCTAACACTAATTCACACAATTTGTCTATCCCTCACTGCCCTAACATTAATTCACACAATTTGTCTGTCCCTCACTGCCCTAACACTAATTAAGACAATTTGTCTATCCCTCACTGCCCTAACACTAATTAACACAATTTGTCTTTCAATCACTGCCCTAACACTAACTCACACAATTTGTCTATCCCTCACTGCCCTAACACTAACTCACACAACAATTTGTCTGTCCCTCACTGCCCTAACACTAATTAAGACAATTTGTCTATCCCTCACTGCCCTAACACTAATTAACACAATTTGTCGATCAATCACTGCCCTAAAATTAACTCACACAATTTGTCTATCCCTCACTGCCCTAACACTAACTCACACAACAATGTGTCTGTCCCTCACTGCCCTAACACTAATTCACACAATTTGTCTATCCCTCACTGCCCTAACACTAATTAACACAATTTGTCTATCCCTCACTGCCCTAACACTAATTAACGCAATTTGTCTATCCCTCACTGCCCTAACACTAACTGACACAATTTGTCTATCCCTCACTGCCCTAACACTAACTCACACAACAATTTGTCTGTCCCTCACTGCCCTAACACTAATTCACACAATTTCTCTATCCCTCACTGCCCTAACACTAATTCACACAATTTGTATGTCCCTCACTGCCCTAACACTAACTCACACAATCTGTCTATCCCTCACTGCCCTAACACTAACTCACACAATTTGTCTGTCCCTCACTGCCCTAACACTAATTCACACAATTTCTCTATCCCTCACTGCCCTAACACTGACTCACACAATTTGTCTATCCCTCTCTGCCCTAACACTAACTAACACAATTTGTCTATCCTTCTCTGCCCTAACACTAATTAACACAATTTGTCTGTCCCTCACTGCCCTAACACTAACTCACACAATCTGTCTATCCCTCACTGCCCTAACACTAACTCACACAACAATGTGTCTGTCCCTCACTGCCCTAACACTAATTCACACAATTTGTCTATCCCTCACTGCCCTAACACTAATTAACACAATTTGTCTATCCCTCACTGCCCTAACACTAATTAACGCAATTTGTCTATCCCTCACTGCCCTAACACTAACTGACACAATTTGTCTATCCCTCACTGCCCTAACACTAACTCACACAACAATTTGTCTGTCCCTCACTGCCCTAACACTAATTCACACAATTTCTCTATCCCTCACTGCCCTAACACTAATTCACACAATTTGTCTGTCCCTCACTGCCCTAACACTAACTCACACAATTTGTCTGTCCCTCACTGCCCTAACACTAACTCACACAATTTGTCTGTCCCTCACTGCCCTAACACTAATTCACACAATTTGTCTGTCCCTCACTGCCCTAACACTAACTCACACAATTTGTCTATCCCTCACTGCCCTAACACTAACTCACACAACAATTTGTCTGTGCCTCACTGCCCTAACACTAATTAAGACAATTTGTCTATCCCTCACTGCCCTAACACTAATTAACACAATTTGTTTGTCAATCACTGCCCTAACACTAACTCACACAATTTGTCTATCCCTCACTGCCCTAACACTAACTCACACAACAATTTGTCTGTCCCTCACTGCCCTAACACTAATTCACACAATTTGTCTGTCCCTCACTGCCCTAACACTAACTCACACAATTTGTCTTTCCCTCACTGCCCTAACACTAACTCACACAATTTGTCTATCCCTAACTGCCCTAACATTAATTCACACAATTTGTCTGTCCCTCACTGCCCAAACACTAATTAAGACAATTTGTCTATCCCTCACTGCCCTAACACTAATTAACACAATTTGTCTTTCAATCACTGCCCTAACACTAACTCACACAATTTGTCTATCCCTCACTGCCCTAACACTAACTCACACAACAATTTGTCTGTCCCTCACTGCCCTAACACTAATTAACACAATTTGTCGATCAATCACTGCCCTAACACTAACTCACACAATTTGTTTATCCCTCACTGCCCTAACACTAACTCACACAACAATGTGTCTGTCCCTCACTGCCCTAACACTAATTAAGACAATTTGTCTATCCCTCACTGCCCTAACACTAATTCACACAATTTATCTATCCCTCACTGCCCTAACACTGACTCACACAATTTGTCTATCCCTCACTGCCCTAACACTAACTCACACAAGAATCTGTCTATCCCTCACTGCGCTAACACTGACTCACACAATTTGTCTATCTCTCACTGCCCTAACACTAACTCACACAATTTGTCTATCCCTCACTGCCCTAACACTAATTCACACAATTTGTCTATCCCTCACTGCCCTAACACTAACTCACACAACAATTTGTCTATCCCTCACTGCCCTAACACTAATTCACACAATTTGTCTATCCCTCACTGCCCTAACACTAATTAACACAATTTGTCTATCCCTCACTGCCCTAACAATAACTCACACAATTTGTCTATCCCTCACTGCCATAACACTAACTCACACAATTAGTCTATCCCTCACTGCCATAACACTAACTCACACAATTTGTCTATCCCTCACTGCCATAACACTAACTCACACAATTAGTCTATCCCTCACTGCCCTAACACTAATTAACACAATTTGTCTGTCCCTCTCTGCTCTAACACTAACTCACACAATTTGTCTATCCCTCACTGCCCTAACACTAACTCACACAATTTGTCTATCCCTCTCTGCCCTAACAATAACTCACACAATTTGTCTATCCCTCACTGCCCTAACACTGACTCACACAATTTGTCTATCCCTCACTGCCCTAACACTAACTAACACAATTTGTCTATCCCTCACTGCCCTAACACTGACTCACACAATTTGTCTGTCCCTCACTGCCCTAACACTAACTCACACAATTTGTCTGTCCCTCACTGCCCTAACACTAATTAACACAATTTGTCTGTCCCTCACTGCCCTAACACTAACTCACACAATTTGTCTATCCCTCACTGCCCTAACACTAACTCATACAACAATTTGTCTGTCCCTCACTGCCCTAACACTAATTCACACAATTTGTCTATCCCTCTCTGCCCTAACAATAACTCACACAATTTGTCTATCCCTCACTGCCCTAACACTGACTCACACAATTTGTCTATCCCTCACTGCCCTAACACTAACTAACACAATTTGTCTATCCCTCACTGCCCTAACACTAACTCACACAATTTGTCTATCCCTCACTGCCCTAACACTAACTCACACAATTTGTCTGTCCCTCTCTGCCCTAACAATAACTCACACAATTTGTCTATCCCTCACTGCCCTAACACTGACTCACACAATTTGTCTATCCCTCACTGCCCTAACACTAACTGACACAATTTGTCTATCCCTCACTGCCCTAACACTAACTCACACAACAATTTGTCTGTCCCTCACTGCCCTAACACTAATTCACACAATTTCTCTATCCCTCACTGCCCTAACACTAATTAACACAATTTGTCTGTCCCTCACTGCCCTAACACTAACTCACACAATTTGTCTATCCCTCACTGCCCTAACACTAACTCATACAACAATTTGTCTGTCCCTCACTGCCCTAACACTAATTCACACAATTTGTCTATCCCTCACTGCCCTAACACTAACTCACACAATTTGTCTATCCCTCTCTGCCCTAACAATAACTCACACAATTTGTCTATCCCTCACTGCCCTAACACTGACTCACACAATTTGTCTATCCCTCACTGCCCTAACACTAATTAACACAATTTGTCTATCCCTCACTGCCCTAACACTGACTCACACAATTTGTCTGTCCCTCACTGCCCTAACACTAATTCACACAATTTGTCTGTCCCTCACTGCCCTAACACTAACTCACACAATTTGTCTATCCCTCACTGCCCTAACACTAACTCACACAACAATTTGTCTGTCCTTCACTGCCCTAACACTAATTCACACAATTTGTCTATCCCTCACTGCCCTAACACTAATTAACACAATTTGTCTGTCCCTCACTGCCCTAACACTGACTCACACAATTTGTCTATCCCTCACTGCGCTAACACTGACTCACACAATTTGTCTATCCTTCTCTGCCCTAACACTAATTAACACAACTTGTCTATCCCTCACTGCCCTAACACTAATTAACACAATCTGTCTATCCCTCACTGCCCTAACACTAACTCACACAATTTGTCTGTCCCTCACTGCCCTAACACTAATTAACACAATTTGTCTGTCCCTCACTGCCATAACACTAACTCACACAATTTGTCTGTCCCTCTCTGCTCTAACACTAACTCACACGATTTGTCTATCCCTCTCTGCCCTAACAATAACTCACACAATTTGTCTATCCCTCACTGCCCTAACACTAACTCACACAATTTGTCTATCCCTCTCTGCCCTAACAATAACTCCCACAATTTGTCTATCCCTCACTGCCCTAACACTGACTCACACAATTTGTCTATCCCTCACTGCCCTAACACTAACTAACACAATTTGTCTATCCCTCACTGCCCTAACACTGACTCACACAATTTGTCTGTCCCTCACTGCCCTAACACTAACTCACACAATTTGTCTGTCCCTCACTGCCCTAACACTAATTAACACAATTTGTCTGTCCCTCACTGCCCTAACACTAACTCACACAATTTGTCTATCCCTCACTGCCCTAACACTAATTCACACAATTTGTCTATCCCTCACTGCCCTAACACTAACTCACACAATTTGTCTATCCCTCTCTGCCCTAACAATAACTCACACAATTTGTCTATCCCTCACTGCCATAACACTAACTCACACAATTAGTCTATCCCTCACTGCCCTAACAATAACTCACACAATTTGTCTATCCCTCACTGCCCTAACACTGACTCACACAATTTGTCTATCCCTCACTGCCCTAACACTAATTAACACAATTTGTCTATCCCTCACTGCCCTAACACTAACTAACACAATTTGTCTATCCCTCACTGCCCTAACACTGACTCACACAATTTGTCTGTCCCTCACTGCCCTAACACTAACTCACACAATTTGTCTGTCCCTCACTGCCCTAACACTAACTAACACAATTTGTCTGTCCCTCACTGCCCTAACACTAACTCACACAACAATTTGTCTGTCCTTCACTGCCCTAACACTAATTCACACAATTTGTCTATCCCTCACTGCCCTAACACTAACTCACACAACAATTTGTCTGTCCTTCACTGCCCTAACACTAATTCACACAATTTGTCTATCCCTCACTGCCCTAACACTAATTAACACAATTTGTCTGTCCCTCACTGCCCTAACACTGACTCACACAATTTGTCTATCCCTCACTGCGCTAACACTGACTCACACAATTTGTCTATCCCTCTCTGCCCTAACACTAATTAACACAACTTGTCTATCCCTCACTGCCCTAACACTAATTAACACAATTTGTCTGTCCCTCACTGCCCTAACACTGACTCACACAATTTGTCTGTCCCTCACTGCCCTAACACTGACTCACACAATTTGTCTGTCCCTCACTGCCCTAACACTGACTCACACAATTTGTCTGTCCCTCACTGCCCTAACATTAACTCACACAATTTGTCTATCCCTCACTGCCCTAACACTAACTCACACAACAATTTGTATTTCCCTCACTGCCCTAACACTAATTCACACAATTTGTCTATCCCTTACTACCCTAACACTAATTAACACAATTTGTCTGTCCCTCACTGCCCTAACACTAACTCACACAATTTGTCTATCCCTCACTGCCCTAGCACTAACTCACACAATTTGTCTATCCCTCACTGCCCTAACACTAATTCACACAATTTGTGTATCCCTCACTGCCCTAACACTAATTAACACAATGTGTCTGTCCCTCACTGCCCTAACACTAATTCACACAATTTGTCTATCCCTTACTGCCCTAACACTAATTAACGCAATTTGTCTGTCCCTCACTGCCCTAACTCTAACTCACACAATTTGTCTATCCCTCACTGCCCTAACACTAACTCACACAACAATTTGTCTGTCCCTCACTGACCTAACACTAATTCACACAATTTGTCTATCCCTCACTGCCCTAACACTAATTAACACAATTTGTCTATCCCTCACTGCCCTAACACTAACTCACACAATTTGTCTATCCCTCACTGCCCTAACACTAATTCACACAACAATTTGTCTGTCCCTCACTGCCCTAACACTAATTCACACAATTTGTCTATCCCTCACTGCCCTAACACTAATTAACACAATTTGTCTGTCCCTCACTGCCCTAACACTAATTAAGACAATTTGTCTATCCCTCACTGCCCTAACACTAATTAACACAATTTGTCTGTCAATCACTGCCCTAACACTAACTCACACAATTTGTCTATCCCTCACTGCCCTAACACTAACTCACACAACAATTTGTCTGTCCCTCACTGCCCTAACACTAATTCACACAATTTGTCTATCCCTCACTGCCCTAACACTAATTAACACAATTTGTCTGTCCCTCCCTGCCCTAACACTGACTCACACAATTTGTCTATCCCTCACTGCCCTAACAGTAACTCACACAACAATCTGTCTATCCCTCACTGCGCTAACACTGACTCACACAATTTGTCTATCCCTCACTGCCCTAACACTAATTCACACAATTTGTCTATCCCTCACTGCCCTAACACTAACTCACACAATTTGTCTGTCCCTCACTGCCCTAACACTAATTCACACAATTTGTGTATCCCTCACTGCCCTAACACTGACTCACACAATTTGTCTGTCCCTCACTGCCCTAACACTAACTCACACAATCAGTCTGTCCCTCACTGCCCTAACACTAACTCACACAATTTGTCTATCCCTCACTACCCTAACACTAACTCACACAATTTGTCTATCCCTCACTGCCCTAACACTAACACACACAACAAGTTGTCTGTCCCTCACTGCCCTAACACTAACTCACACAATTTGTCTATCCCTCTCTGCCCTAACAATAACTCACACAATTTGTCTATCCCTCTCTGCCCTAACATTAGCTCACACAATTTGTCTATCCCTCACTGCCCTAACACTGACTCACACAATTTGTCTATCCCTCTCTGCCCTAACACTAACTCACACAATTTGTCTATCCCTCTCTGCCCTAACAATAACTCACACAATTTGTCTATCCCTCTCTGCCCTAACATTAGCTCACACAATTTGTCTATCCCTCACTGCCCTAACACTGACTCACACAATTTGTCTATCCCTCACTGCCCTAACACTGACTCACACAATTTGTCTATCCCTCTCTGCCCTAACACTAACTAACACAATTTGTCTATCCCTCACTGCCCTAACACTAACTAACACAATTTGTCTATCCTTCACTGCCCTAACACTGACTCACACAATTTGTCTATCCCTCTCTGCCCTAACACTAATTAACACAATTTGTCTGTCCCTCACAGCCCTAACACTAACTCACACAATTTGTCTATCCCTCACTGCCCTAACACTAACTCACACAACAATTTGTCTGTCCCTCACTGCCCTAACACTAATTCACACAATTTGTCTATCCCTCACTGCCCTAACACTAATTAACACAATTTCTCTCTCCCTCACTGCCCTAACACTAATTCACACAATTTGTCTATCCCTCACTGCCCTAACACTAATTAACACAATTTGTCTATCCCTCACTGCCCTAACATAAACTCACACAATTTGTCTATCCCTCACTGCCCTAAAACTAAATCACACAACAATTTGTCTGTCCCTCACTGCCCTAACACTAATTCACACAATTTGTCTATCCCTCACTGCCCTAACACTAATTAACACAATTTGTCTGTCCCTCACTGCCCTAACACTGACTCACACAATTTGTCTATCCCTCACTACGCTAACACTGACTCACACAATTTGTCTATCCTTCTCTGCCCTAACACTAATTAACACAACTTGTCTATCCCTCACTGCCCTAACACTAATTAACACAATCTGTCTATCCCTCACTGCCCTAACACTAACTCACACAATTTGTCTGTCCCTCACTGCCCTAACACTAATTAACACAATTTGTCTGTCCCTCACTGCCATAACACTAACTCACACAATTTGTCTATCCCTCTCTGCCCTAACAATAACTCACACAATTTGTCTATCCCTCACTGCCCTAACACTAACTCACACAATTTGTCTATCCCTCTCTGCCCTAACAATAACTCCCACAATTTGTCTATCCCTCACTGCCCTAACACTGACTCACACAATTTGTCTATCCCTCACTGCCCTAACACTAACTAACACAATTTGTCTATCCCTCACTGCCCTAACACTGACTCACACAATTTGTCTGTCCCTCACTGCCCTAACACTAACTCACACAATTTGTCTGTCCCTCACTGCCCTAACACTAATTAACACAATTTGTCTGTCCCTCACTGCCCTAACACTAACTCACACAATTTGTCTATCCCTCACTGCCCTAACACTAACTCACACAACAATTTGTCTGTCCCTCACTGCCCTAACACTAATTCACACAATTTGTCTATCCCTCACTGCCCTAACACTAACTCACACAATTTGTCTATCCCTCTCTGCCCTAACAATAACTCACACAATTTGTCTATCCCTCACTGCCATAACACTAACTCACACAATTAGTCTATCCCTCACTGCCCTAACAATAACTCACACAATTTGTCTATCCCTCACTGCCCTAACACTGACTCACACAATTTGTCTATCCCTCACTGCCCTAACACTAATTAACACAATTTGTCTATCCCTCACTGCCCTAACACTAACTAACACAATTTGTCTATCCCTCACTGCCCTAACACTGACTCACACAATTTGTCTGTCCCTCACTGCCCTAACACTAACTCACACAATTTGTCTGTCCCTCACTGCCCTAACACTAATTAACACAATTTGTCTGTCCCTCACTGCCCTAACACTAACTCACACAACAATTTGTCTGTCCTTCACTGCCCTAACACTAATTCACACAATTTGTCTATCCCTCACTGCCCTAACACTAATTAACACAATTTGTCTGTCCCTCACTGCCCTAACACTGACTCACACAATTTGTCTATCCCTCACTGCGCTAACACTGACTCACACAATTTGTCTATCCTTCTCTGCCCTAACACTAATTAACATAACTTGTCTATCCCTCACTGCCCTAACACTAATTAACACAATTTGTCTGTCCCTCACTGCCCTAAAACTAATTCACACAATTTGTCTATCCCTCACTGCCCTAACACTAATTAACACAATTTGTCTATCCCTCACTGCCCTAACACTAACTCACACAACAATTTGTCTGTCTCTCACTGCCCTAACACTGACTCACACAATTTGTCTATCCCTCACTGCGCTAACACTGAATCACACAATTTGTCTATCCCTGTCTGCCCTAACGCTAATTAACACAATTTGTCTATCCCTCACTGCCCTAACACTAATTAACACAATTTGTCTGTCCCTCACTGCCCTAAAACTAATTCACACAATTTGTCTATCCCTCACTGCCCTAACACTAATTAACACAATTTGTCTGACCCTCACTGCCCTAACATTAACTCACACAATTTGTCTATCCCTCACTGCCCTAACACTAACTCACACAACAATTTGTATTTCCCTCACTGCCCTAACACTAATTCACACAATTTGTCTATCCCTCACTGCCCTAACACTAATTAACACAATTTGTCTGTCCCTCACTGCCCTAACACTAACTCACACAATTTGTCTATCCCTCACTGCCCTAGCACTAACTCACACAATTTGTCTATCCCTCACTGCCCTAACACTAATTCACACAATTTGTGTATCCCTCACTGCCCTAACACTAATTAACACAATGTGTCTGTCCCTCACTGCCCTAACACTAATTCACACAATTTGTCTATCCCTTACTGCCCTAACACTAATTAACGCAATTTGTCTGTCCCTCACTGCCCTAACTCTAACTCACACAATTTGTCTATCCCTCACTGCCCTAACACTAACTCACACAACAATTTGTCTGTCTCTCACTGACCTAACACTAATTCACACAATTTGTCTATCCCTCACTGCCCTAACACTAATTAACACAATTTGTCTATCCCTCACTGCCCTAACACTAACTCACACAATTTGTCTATCCCTCACTGCCCTAACACTAATTCACACAACAATTTGTCTGTCCCTCACTGCCCTAACACTAATTCACACAATTTGTCTATCCCTCACTGCCCTAACACTAATTAACACAATTTGTCTGTCCCTCACTGCCCTAACACTAATTAAGACAATTTGTCTATCCCTCACTGCCCTAACACTAATTAACACAATTTGTCTGTCAATCACTGCCCTAACACTAACTCACACAATTTGTCTATCCCTCACTGCCCTAACACTAACTCACACAACAATTTGTCTGTCCCTCACTGACCTAACACTAATTCACACAATTTGTCTATCCCTCACTGCCCTAACACTAATTAACACAATTTGTCTGTCCCTCCCTGCCCTAACACTGACTCACACAATTTGTCTATCCCTCACTGCCCTAACAGTAACTCACACAACAATCTGTCTATCCCTCACTGCGCTAACACTGACTCACACAATTTGTCTATCCCTCACTGCCCTAACACTAATTCACACAATTTGTCTATCCCTCACTGCCCTAACACTAACTCACACAATTTGTCTGTCCCTCACTGCCCTAACACTAATTCACACAATTTGTGTATCCCTCACTGCCCTAACACTGACTCACACAATTTGTCTGTCCCTCACTGCCCTAACACTAACTCACACAATCAGTCTGTCCCTCACTGCCCTAACACTAACTCACACAATTTGTCTATCCCTCACTACCCTAACACTAACTCACACAATTTGTCTATCCCTCACTGCCCTAACACTAACACACACAACAAGTTGTCTGTCCCTCACTGCCCTAACACTAACTCACACAATTTGTCTATCCCTCTCTGCCCTAACAATAACTCACACAATTTGTCTATCCCTCTCTGCCCTAACAATAACTCACACAATTTGTCTATCCCTCTCTGCCCTAACAATAACTCACACAATTTGTCTATCCCTCTCTGCCCTAACACTAACTCACACAATTTGTCTATCCCTCTCTGCCCTAACAATAACTCACACAATTTGTCTATCCCTCTCTGCCCTAACATTAGCTCACACAATTTGTCTATCCCTCACTGCCCTAACACTGACTCACACAATTTGTCTATCCCTCTCTGCCCTAACACTAACTCACACAATTTGTCTATCCCTCTCTGCTCTAACAATAACTCACACAATTTGTCTATCCCTCTCTGCCCTAACATTAGCTCACACAATTTATCTATCCCTCACTGCCCTAACACTGACTCACACAATTTGTCTATCCCTCACTGCCCTAACACTGACTCACACAATTTGTCTATCCCTCTCTGCCCTAACACTAACTAACACAATTTGTCTATCCCTCACTGCCCTAACACTAACTAACACAATTTGTCTATCCTTCACTGCCCTAACACTGACTCACACAATTTGTCTATCCCTCTCTGCCCTAACACTAATTAACACAATTTGTCTGTCCCTCACTGCCCTAACACTAACTCACACAATTTGTCTATCCCTCACTGCCCTAACACTAACTCACACAACAATTTGTCTGTCCCTCACTGCCCTAACACTAATTCACACAATTTGTCTATCCCTCACTGCCCTAACACTAATTAACACAATTTGTCTCTCCCTCACTGCCCTAACACTAATTCACACAATTTGTCTATCCCTCACTGCCCTAACACTAATTAACACAATTTGTCTATCCCTCACTGCCCTAACATAAACTCACACAATTTGTCTATCCCTCACTGCCCTAAAACTAAATCACACAACAATTTGTCTGTGCCTCACTGCCCTAACACTAATTAACACAATTTGTCTGTCCCTCACTGCCCTAACACTGACTCACACAATTTGTCTATCCCTCACTACGCTAACACTGACTCACACAATTTGTCTATCCTTCTCTGCCCTAACACTAATTAACACAACTTGTCTATCCCTCACTGCCCTTACACTAATTAACACAATCTGTCTATCCCTCACTGCCCTAACACTAACTCACACAATTTGTCTGTCCCTCACTGCCCTAACACTAATTAACACAATTTGTCTGTCCCTCACTGCCATAACACTAACTCACACAATTTGTCTGTCCCTCTCTGCTCTAACACTAACTCACACAATTTGTCTATCCCTCTCTGCCCTAACAATAACTCACACAATTTGTCTATCCCTCACTGCCCTAACACTAACTCACACAATTTGTCTATCCCTCTCTGCCCTAACAATAACTCCCACAATTTGTCTATCCCTCACTGCCCTAACACTGACTCACACAATTTGTCTATCCCTCACTGCCCTAACACTAACTAACACAATTTGTCTATCCCTCACTGCCCTAACACTGACTCACACAATTTGTCTGTCCCTCACTGCCCTAACACTAACTCACACAATTTGTCTGTCCCTCACTGCCCTAACACTAATTAACACAATTTGTCTGTCCCTCACTGCCCTAACACTAACTCACACAATTTGTCTATCCCTCACTGCCCTAACACTAACTCACACAACAATTTGTCTGTCCCTCACTGCCCTAACACTAATTCACACAATTTGTCTATCCCTCACTGCCCTAACACTAACTCACACAATTTGTCTATCCCTCTCTGCCCTAACAATAACTCACACAATTTGTCTATCCCTCACTGCCATAACACTAACTCACACAATTTGTCTATCCCTCACTGCCCTAACAATAACTCACACAATTTGTCTGTCCCTCACTGCCCTAACACTGACTCACACAATTTGTCTATCCCTCACTGCCCTAACACTAATTAACACAATTTGTCTATCCCTCACTGCCCTAACACTAACTAACACAATTTGTCTATCCCTCACTGCCCTAACACTGACTCACACAATTTGTCTGTCCCTCACTGCCCTAACACTAACTCACACAATTTGTCTGTCCCTCACTGCCCTAACACTAATTAACACAATTTGTCTGTCCCTCACTGCCCTAACACTAACTCACACAACAATTTGTCTGTCCTTCACTGCCCTAACACTAATTCACACAATTTGTCTATCCCTCACTGCCCTAACACTAACTCACACAACAATTTGTCTGTCCTTCACTGCCCTAACACTAATTCACACAATTTGTCTATCCCTCACTGCCCTAACACTAATTAACACAATTTGTCTGTCCCTCACTTCCCTAACACTGACTCACACAATTTGTCTATCCCTCACTGCGCTAACACTGACTCACACAATTTGTCTATCCTTCTCTGCCCTAACACTAATTAACATAACTTGTCTATCCCTCACTGCCCTAACACTAATTAACACAATTTGTCTGTCCCTCACTGCCCTAAAACTAATTCACACAATTTGTCTATCCCTCACTGCCCTAACACTAATTAACACAATTTGTCTGTCCCTCACTGCCCTAACACTGACTCACACAATTTGTCTGTCCCTCACTGCCCTAACACTGACTCACACAATTTGTCTGTCCCTCACTGCCCTAACATTAACTCACACAATTTGTCTATCCCTCACTGCCCTAACACTAACTCACACAACAATTTGTATTTCCCTCACTGCCCTAACACTAATTCACACAATTTGTCTATCCCTCACTGCCCTAACACTAATTAACACAATTTGTCTGTCCCTCACTGCCCTAACACTAACTCACACAATTTGTCTATCCCTCACTGCCCTAGCACTAACTCACACAATTTGTCTATCCCTCACTGCCCTAACACTAATTCACACAATTTGTGTATCCCTCACTGCCCTAACACTAATTAACACAATGTGTCTGTCCCTCACTGCCCTAACACTAATTCACACAATTTGTCTATCCCTTACTGCCCTAACACTAATTAACGCAATTTGTCTGTCCCTCACTGCCCTAACTCTAACTCACACAATTTGTCTATCCCTCACTGCCCTAACACTAACTCACACAACAATTTGTCTGTCCCTCACTGACCTAACACTAATTCACACAATTTGTCTATCCCTCACTGCCCTAACACTAATTAACACAATTTGTCTGTCCCTCACTGCCCTAACACTAACTCACACAATTTGTCTATCCCTCACTGCCCTAACACTAATTCACACAACAATTTGTCTGTCCCTCACTGCCCTAACACTAATTCACACAATTTGTCTATCCCTCACTGCCCTAACACTAATTAACACAATTTGTCTGTCCCTCACTGCCCTAACACTAATTAAGACAATCTGTCTATCCCTCACTGCCCTAACACTAATTAACACAATTTGTCTGTCAATCACTGCCCTAACACTAACTCACACAATTTGTCTATCCCTCACTGCCCTAACACTAACTCACACAACAATTTGTCTGTCCCTCACTGCCCTAACACTAATTCACACAATTTGTCTATCCCTCATTGCCCTAACACTAATTAACACAATTTGTCTGTCCCTCCCTGCCCTAACACTGACTCACACAATTTGTCTATCCCTCACTGCCCTAATAGTAACTCACACAACAATCTGTCTATCCCTCACTGCGCTAACACTGACTCACACAATTTGTCTATCCCTCACTGCCCTAACACTAATTCACACAATTTGTGTATCCCTCACTGCCCTAACACTGACTCACACAATTTGTCTGTCCCTCACTGCCCTAACACTAACTCACACAATTAGTCTGTCCCTCACTGCCCTAACACTAACTCACACAATTTGTCTATCCCTCACTGCCCTAACACTAACTCACACAATTTGTCTATCCCTCACTGCCCTAACACTAACACACACAACAAGTTGTCTGTCCCTCACTGCCCTAACACTAACTCACACAATTTGTCTATCCCTCTCTGCCCTAACAATAACTCACACAATTTGTCTATCCCTCTCTGCCCTAACATTAGCTCACACAATTTGTCTATCCCTCACTGCCCTAACACTGACTCACACAATTTGTCTATCCCTCTCTGCCCTAACACTAACTCACACAATTTGTCTATCCCTCTCTGCCCTAACAATAACTCACACAATTTGTCTATCCCTCTCTGCCCTAACATTAGCTCACACAATTTGTCTATCCCTCACTGCCCTAACACTGACTCACACAATTTGTCTATCCCTCACTGCCCTAACACTGACTCACACAATTTGTCTATCCCTCTCTGCCCTAACACTAACTAACACAATTTGTCTATCCCTCACTGCCCTAACACTAACTAACACAATTTGTCTATCCTTCACTGCCCTAACACTGACTCACACAATTTGTCTATCCCTCTCTGCCCTAACACTAATTAACACAATTTGTCTGTCCCTCACTGCCCTAACACTAACTCACACAATTTGTCTATCCCTCACTGCCCTAACACTAACTCACACAACAATTTGTCTGTCCCTCACTGCCCTAACACTAATTCACACAATTTGTCTATCCCTCACTGCCCTAACACTAATTAACACAATTTGTCTCTCCCTCACTGCCCTAACACTAATTCACACAATTTGTCTATCCCTCACTGCCCTAACACTAATTAACACAATTTGTCTATCCCTCACTGCCCTAACATTAACTCACACAATTTGTCTATCCCTCACTGCCCTAAAACTAAATCACACAACAATTTGTCTGTCCCTCACTGCCCTAACACTAATTCACACAATTTGTCTATCCCTCACTGCCCTCACACTAATTAACACAATTTGTCTGTCCCTCACTGCCCTAACACTAACTCACACAACAATTTGTCTGTCCCTCACTGCCCTAACACTAATTCACACAATTTGTCTATCCCTCACTGCCCTAACACTAATTAACACAATTTGTCTGTCCCTCACTGCCCTAACACTAATTCACACAATTTGTCTATCCCTCACTGCCCTAACACTAATTAACACAATTTGTCTCTCCCTCACTGCCCTAACACTAATTCACACAATTTGTCTATCCCTCACTGCCCTAACACTAATTAACACAATTTGTCTGTCCCTCACTGCCCTAACACTAACTCACACAATTTGTCTATCCCTCACTGCCTTAACACTAACTCACACAACAATGTGTCTGTCCCTCACTGCGCTAACACTAACTCACACAACAATTTGTCTGTCCCTCACTGCCCTAACACTAATTCACACAATTTGTCTATCCCTCACTGCCCTAACACTAACTCACACAATTTGTCAATCCCTCACTGCCCTAACACTAATTCACACAATTTGTGTGTCCCTCACTGCCCTAACACTGACTCACACAATTTGTCTGTCCCTCACTGCCCTAACACTAACTCACACAATTAGTCTATCCCACACTGCCCTAACATTAACTCACACATTTTGTCTGTCCCTCACTGCCCTAACACTAACTCACACAATTTGTCTATCCCTCACTGCCCTAACACTAACTCACACAACAATTTGTCTATCCCTCACTGCCCTAACACTAATTCACACAATTTGTCTATCCCTCACTGCCCTAACACTAATTAACACAATTTGTCTGTCCCTCACGGCCGTAACACAAATTAACACAATTTGTCTGTCCCTCATTGCCCTAACACTAACTCATACAATTTGTCTATCCCTCACTGCCCTAACACTAACTCACACATCAATTTGTCTGTCCCTCACTGCCCTAACACTAATTCACACAATTTGTCTATCCCTCACTGCCCTAACACTAATTAACACAATTTCTCTGTCCCTCACTGCCCTAACACTAACTCACACAATTTGTCTATCCCTCACTGCCCTAACACTAACTCACACAACAATTTGTCTGTCCCTCACTGCCCTAACACTAATTCACACAATTTGTCTATCCCTCACTGCCCTAACACTAATTAACACAATTTGTCTGTCCCTCACTGCCCTAACACTAATTAACACAATCTGTCTATCCCTCACTGCGCTAACACTGACTCACACAAATTTGTCTATCTCTCACTGCCCTAACACTAACTCACACAATTTGTCTATCCCTCACTGCCCTAACACTAATTCACACAATTTGTCTATCCCTCACTGCCCTAACACTAACTCTCACAATTTGTCTATCCCTCACTGCCCTAACACTAACTCACACAACAATTTGTCTGTCCCTCACTGCCCTAACACTAATTCACAAAATTTGTCTATCCCTAACTGCCCTAACACAAATTAACACAATTTGTCTGTCCCTCCCTGCCCTAACACTGACTCACACAATTTGTCTATCCCTCACTGCCCTAACAGTAACTCACACAACAATCTGTCTATCCCTCACTGCGCTAACACTGACTCACACAATTTGTCTATCTCTCACTGCCCTAATACTAACTCACACAATTTGTCTATCCCTCACTGCCCTAACACTAATTCACACAATTTGTCTATCCCTCACTGCCCTAACACTAACTCTCACAATTTGTCTATCCCTCACTGCCCTAACACTAATTCACACAATTTGTGTGTCCCTCACTGCCCTAACACTGACTCACACAATTTGTCTGTCCCTCACTGCCCTAACACTAACTCACACAATTAGTCTATCCCTCACTGCTCTAACATTAACTCACACATTTTGTCTGTCCCTCACTGCCCTAAAACTAACTCACTCAATTTGTCTATCCCTCACTGCCCTAACACTAACTCACACAATTTGTCTATCCCTCACTGCCCTAACACTAACTCACACAACAAGTTGTCTGTCCCTCACTGCCCTAACAATAACTCACACAATTTGTCTATACCTCTCTGCCCTAACAATAACTCACACAATTTGTCTATCCCTCTCAGCCCTAACATTAACTCACACAATTTGTCTATCCCTCACTGCCCTAACACTAACTAACACAATTTGTCTATCCCTCACTGCCCTAACACTGACTCACACAATTTGTCTATCTCTCTCTGCTCTAACACTAATTAACACAATTTGTCTGTTCCTCACTGCCCTAACACTAACTCACACAATTTGTCTATCCCTCACTGCCCTAACACTAACTCACACAACAATTTGTCTGTCCCTCACTGCCCTAACACTAAGTCACACAATTTGTCTATCCCTCACTGCCCTAACACTAATTAACACAATTTGTCTGTCCCTCACTGCCCTAACACTGACTCACACAATTTGTCTATCCCTCACTGCGCTAACACTGACTCACACAATGTGTCTATCCCTGTCTGCCCTAACACTAATTAACACAATTAGTCTATCCCTCACTGTCCTAACACTAATTAACACAATTTGTCTGTCCCTCACTGCCCTAACACTAATTCACACAATTTGTCTATCCCTCACTGCCCTAACACTAATTAACACAATTTGTCTGTCCCTCACTGCCCTAACATTAACTCACACAATTTGTCTATCCCTCACTGCCCTAACACTAATTCACACAACAATTTGTCTGTCCCTCACTGCCCTAACACTAATTCACACAATTTGTCTGTCCCTCACTGCCCTAACACTAATTCACACAATTTGTCTGTCCCTCACTGCCCTAACACTAATTAACACAATTTGTCTGTCCCTCACTGCCCTAACACTAATTTACACAATTTGTCTATCCCTCACTGCCCTAACACTAATTAACGCAATTTGTCTGTCCCTCACTGCCCTAACACTAACTGACACAATTTGTCTATCCCTCACTGCCCTAACACTAACTCACACAACAATTTGTCTGTCCCTCACTGCCCTAACACTAATTCACACAATTTCTCTATCCCTCACTGCCCTAACACTAATTCACACAATTTGTCTGTCCCTCACTGCCCTAACACTAACTCACACAATTTGTCTATCCCTCACTGCCTTAACACTAACTCACACAACAATTTGTCTGTCCCTCACTGCCCTAACACTAATTCACACAATTTGTCTATCCCTCACTGCCCTAACACTAATTAACACAATTTTTCTGTCCCTCCCTGCCCTAACACTGAGTCACACAATTTGTCTATCCCTCACTGCCCTAACACTAACTCACACAACAATCCGTCTATCCCTCACTGCGCTAACACTGACTCACACAATTTGTCTATCCCTCACTGCCCTAACACTAACTCACACAACAATCTGTCTATCCCTCACTGCCCTAACACTAACTCACACAATTTGTCTATCCCTCACTGCCCTAACACTAATTCACAGAATTTGTCTATCCCTCACTGCCCTAACACTAACTCACACAATTTGTCTATCTATCACAGTGCCTGTGATTCCTGTCACTCTCTGTTGTGGATGTCACTGATTTGCTGACTGAGTTTGACCCGCCTCCTGATGACCTTTTTATACCTGGCTATCTCTCTGGTCAGTGGCCCTTTCGTGGTGTTCCTGAGCCAGTAGTGCTTTTGCTGTGTTCCTGTGTTCTGAGTTCCTGTGTACCGATTCGGCTTGTCCTGACTATTCTCCAGTGTTCCTGCCTGTGTATGACTCGGCTCGTCTGCGGACCACCCTTGGATCCTGACCCGGCTAGTCTGACGTTCCTGCCTGTGTATGACCCGGTCCGGCTGACTTCCTGCTCCGAAGATCGACTTCCAGCTTGTTCCAGTGACCTGCGTTCCAGTTGTCGCCGTCGCGACATTTTCCAGTCCTTGCTGCCCACGAGTGTGCCATTGCCTAGCCTGGTGATTCCTTCGATAGCGCTGTGCCTCGTTCTAGTGCAGAGCTGTGTGTATTCCGTGGGCCTTCCTCTCCTTGCAGAGCCTGACCGTAGCGTTGTAGCCTCGAGTAACGTTACAGAGCCTTGCAGTAGCGCTGAAGCCTCGAGTAAACGTGCATTTTAACTCTTGCAGTGCTGCCTTATATTCACTCTCTATATCTCCAGTACAAGCCTTGTTACAAGTGATACTGCTGCTGAGTTGGCCGCTCTCCGTCGGCAACTCTAGTCTTACGTTGCAGAGTGTTCACGAAGCTTGGGCCGTTTGGGCGCTTAAGGCTCTCCGGTGTTGGTTACCGACGAGATCGTATACCCAGAGTGTTGGCAGAGAGGTTCAGTGTTGGCTATTCGGTACTAAGCCCGAGGGGGCTAGTGGTTCTGGCTCTAGCATTACTGCATTCGATTACACTTGAGGAGGCTCTTAGCTCTTGCATTGCAGGCCGATTTCCATATTGCCCTAAGGGGCTATTGGCACTTGCACATACTAAGCAGTTCCTGTAGCTACGCCCGTGGGGGCTAAGTTGTTACCCATTCTGCTTATCATTTACCACCTTGGCAAGGCAGCTCGTTCCTCTGCACCGGATGAACTTCGTCTGTACAGCACAGCCTATTTAACATCCAGGGCGTGTCAAACTTCCACATCTGAGACTGAGTATATTTGGACTTTAACCCCTTTGGGGCCTATACCATCCTAGGGCATACTGACTTGCATTTATGTCCATAATACTATTTTCCTTGTATTCTCTCAGTTTACATTATCTGTATATTACCTACCGCCTCTAGAGGGCGTGAGTGTCATTATTCACTTTAATAAAGTGTGTTTTATTTTCACTTATTGGTCTGAGTGTCATAAAAACCGTAACACTATCCCTCACTGCCCTAACACTAATTCACACAATTTGTGTGTCCCTCACTGCCCTAACACTGACTCACACAATTTGTCTGTCCCTCACTGCCCTAACACTAACTCACACAATTAGTCTATCCCTCACTGCCCTAACATTAACTCACACATTTTGTCTGTCCCTCACTGCCGTAACACTAACTCACACAATTTGTCTATCCCTCACTTCCCTAACATTAACTCACACAATTTGTCTATCCCTCACTGCCCTAACACTAACTCACACAACAAGTTGTCTGTCCCTCACTGCCCTAACACTAATTCACACAATTTGTCTATCCCTCACTGCCCTAACACTAATTAACACAATTTGTCTGTCCCTCACTGCCCTAACACTAATTCACACAATTTGTCTATCCCTCACTGCCCTAACACAAATTAACACAATTTGTCTGTCCCTCATTGCCCTAACACTAACTGACACAATTTGTCTGTCCCTCACTGCCCTAACACTAACTCACACAACAATTTGTCTGTCCCTCACTGCCCTAACACTAATTCACACAATTTGTCTATCCCTCATTGCCCTAACACTAATTAACACAATTTGTCTTTCCCTCCCTGCCCTAACACTGAGTCACACAATTTGTCTTTCCCTCACTGCCCTAACACTAACTCACACAGCAATCTGTCTATCCCTCACTGCGCTAACACTGACTCACACAATTTGTCTATCTCTCACTGCCCTAACACTAATTCACAGAATTTGTCTATCCCTCACTGCCCTAACACTAATTCACAGAATTTGTCTATCCCTCACTGCTCTAACACTAATTCACACAATTTGTGTGTCCCTCACTGCCCTAACACTGACTCACACAATTTGTCTGACCCTCACTGCCCTAACACTAATTCACACAATTTGTCTATCCCTCACTGCCCTAACACTAATTAACACAATTTCTCTGTCCCTCACTGCCCTAACACTAACTCACACAATTTGTCTATCCCTCACTGCCCTAACACTAACTCACACAACAATTTGTCTGTCCCTCACTGCCCTAACACTAATTCACACAATTTGTCTATCCCTCACTGCCCTAACACTAATTAACACAATTTGTCTGTCCCTCACTGCCCTAACACTAATTAACACAATCTGTCTATCCCTCACTGCCCTAACACTAACTCTCACAATTTTCTATCCCTCACTGCCCTAACACTAATTCACACAATTTGTGTGTCCCTCACTGCCCTAACACTAACTCACACAATTAGTCTATCCCTCACTGCTCTAACATTAACTCACACATTTTGTATTTCCCTCACTGCCCTAAAACTAACTCACACAATTTGTCTATCCCTCACTGCCCTAACACTAACTCACACAATTTGTCTATCTCTCACTGCCCTAACACTAACTCACACAACAAGTTGTCTGTCCCTCACTGCCCTAACACTAACTCACACAATTTGTCTATGCCTCTCTGCCCTAACAATAACTCACACAATTTGTCTATCCCTCTGAGCCCTAACATTAACTCACACAATTTGTCTATTCCTCACTGCCCTAACACTGACTCACACAATTTGTCTATCCCTCTCTGCCCTAACACTAACTAACACAATTTGTCTATCCCTCACTGCCCTAACACTGACTCACACAATTTGTCTATTCCTCTCTGCCCTAACACTAATTAACACAATTTGTTTGTCCCTCAGTGCCCTAACACTAACTCACAATTTGTCTATCCCTCACTGCCCTAACACTAACTCACACAACAATTTGTCTGTCCCTCACTGCCCTAACACTAACTCACACAATTTGTCTATCCCTCACTGCCCTAACACTAATTAACACAATTTGTCTATCCCTCACTGCCCTAACACTAACTCACACAACAATTTGTCTGTCTCTCACTGCCCTAACACTGACTCACACAATTTGTCTATCCCTCACTGCGCTAACACTGAATCACACAATTTGTCTATCCCTGTCTGCCCTAACGCTAATTAACACAATTTGTCTATCCCTCACTGCCCTAACACTAATTAACACAATTTGTCTGTCCCTCACTGCCCTAACACTAATTCACACAATTTGTCTATCCCTCACTGCCCTAACACTAATTAACACAATTTGTCTGACCCTCACTGCCCTAACATTAACTCACACAATTTGTCTATCCCTCACTGCCCTAACACTAACTCACACAACAATTTGTCTGTCCCTCACTGCCCTAACACTAATTAACACAATTTGTCTGTCCCTCACTGCCCTAACACTAATTAACACAATTTGTCTATCCCTCACTGCCCTAACACTGACTCACACAATTTGTCTGTCCCTCACTGCCCTAAGTCTAACTCAAACAATTAGTCTATCCCTCACTGCCCTAACATTAACTCACACATTTTGGCTGTCCCTCATTGCCCTAACACTAACTCACACAATTTGTCTATCCCTCACTGCCCTAACACTAACTCACACAATTTTTCTATCCCTCACTGCCGTAACACTAACTCACACAATTTGTCTATCCCTCACTGCCCTAACACTGACTCACACAATGTATCTATCCCTCAGTGCCCTAACACTAACTCACACAATTTTTCTGTCCTTCACTGCCCTAACACTGACTCACACAATTTTATATCCCTCACTGCCCTAACATTAAATCAAACAATTTGTCTATCCCTCACTGCCCTAACACTAACTCAAACAATTTGTATATCCCTCACTACCCTAACACTGACTTACACAATTTGTATATCCCTCACTGCCCTAACATTAACTCACACAATTTGTATATCCCTCACTGCCCTAACACTAACTCACACAACAATTTGTCTGTCCCTCACTGCCCTAACACTAATTCACACAATTTGTCTATCCCTCACTGCCCTAACACTAATTAACACAATTTGTCTGTCCCTCACTGCCCTAACACTAATTAACACAATCTGTCTATCCCTCACTGCCCTAACACTAACTCTCACAATTTTCTATCCCTCACTGCCCTAACACTAATTCACACAATTTGTGTGTCCCTCACTGCCCTAACACTAACTCACACAATTAGTCTATCCCTCACTGCTCTAACATTAACTCACACATTTTGTATTTCCCTCACTGCCCTAAAACTAACTCACACAATTTGTCTATCCCTCACTGCCCTAACACTAACTCACACAATTTGTCTATCTCTCACTGCCCTAACACTAACTCACACAACAAGTTGTCTGTCCCTCACTGCCCTAACACTAACTCACACAATTTGTCTATGCCTCTCTGCCCTAACAATAACTCACACAATTTGTCTATCCCTCTGAGCCCTAACATTAACTCACACAATTTGTCTATTCCTCACTGCCCTAACACTGACTCACACAATTTGTCTATCCCTCTCTGCCCTAACACTAACTAACACAATTTGTCTATCCCTCACTGCCCTAACACTGACTCACACAATTTGTCTATTCCTCTCTGCCCTAACACTAATTAACACAATTTGTTTGTCCCTCACTGCCCTAACACTAACTCACAATTTGTCTATCCCTCACTGCCCTAACACTAACTCACACAACAATTTGTCTGTCCCTCACTGCCCTAACACTAACTCACACAATTTGTCTATCCCTCACTGCCCTAACACTAATTAACACAATTTGTCTATCCCTCACTGCCCTAACACTAACTCACACAACAATTTGTCTGTCTCTCACTGCCCTAACACTGACTCACACAATTTGTCTATCCCTCACTGCGCTAACACTGAATCACACAATTTGTCTATCCCTGTCTGCCCTAACGCTAATTAACACAATTTGTCTATCCCTCACTGCCCTAACACTAATTAACACAATTTGTCTGTCCCTCACTGCCCTAACACTAATTCACACAATTTGTCTATCCCTCACTGCCCTAACACTAATTAACACAATTTGTCTGACCCTCACTGCCCTAACATTAACTCACACAATTTGTCTATCCCTCACTGCCCTAACACTAACTCACACAACAATTTGTCTGTCCCTCACTGCCCTAACACTAATTAACACAATTTGTCTGTCCCTCACTGCCCTAACACTAATTAACACAATTTGTCTATCCCTCACTGCCCTAACACTGACTCACACAATTTGTCTGTCCCTCACTGCCCTAAGTCTAACTCAAACAATTAGTCTATCCCTCACTGCCCTAACATTAACTCACACATTTTGGCTGTCCCTCATTGCCCTAACACTAACTCACACAATTTGTCTATCCCTCACTGCCCTAACACTAACTCACACAATTTTTCTATCCCTCACTGCCGTAACACTAACTCACACAATTTGTCTATCCCTCACTGCCCTAACACTGACTCACACAATGTATCTATCCCTCAGTGCCCTAACACTAACTCACACAATTTGTCTGTCCTTCACTGCCCTAACACTGACTCACACAATTTTATATCCCTCACTGCCCTAACATTAAATCAAACAATTTGTCTATCCCTCACTGCCCTAACACTAACTCAAACAATTTGTATATCCCTCACTACCCTAACACTGACTTACACAATTTGTATATCCCTCACTGCCCTAACATTAACTCACACAATTTGTATATCCCTCACTGCCCTAACACTGACTCACACAATTTGTCTATCCCTCACTGCCCTAACATTAACTCACACAATTTGTCTATCCCTCACTGCCCTAACACTAACTCACACAATTTGTCTGTCCCTTACTGCCCAAAGTCTAAGCCACAAAATTTGACTGACCATTACTCAACTAACACTAACTCACACACTTCACAAACTTGAGGAATCAATGTTTTTTCTCTCCTTTCATGAAACACCTCTACTCATCTTTCTCTAATAAAAAAATCCACACTGAACTGTAGGAAATTCAAGGCTTTTACAGTACAGGCTAGTGGAAAATAAAGGGGTGTTTTTCTATGTGGCAGGAAATGTATATGAGAGTTCAAAACAAAGATCTTGCAACTAAAGATTTAAAGGGATAGTAATACTTAAAATGTAAAAAAAAATATGTTGTAGGGTTTATCCCCCTGAGTAAAAAAGGGTACTCTCACTGCTGAAAGGCGTTTTTTTCAAAAGTTACTAAAGCTCAAAGTTGAATTTTTAGGTGCACTATTACAGTGGCCTGAAATTGTACAGTGGCGCTGTAGTTACACCATCCAATGGACAGCTCTGGTCCAAAGACCAGAGCTGTCCGTAGGATGGTATAGCAGGTAAAGCAATGTGATCATTATCATTGTATAGATACTCAGTACCATTATACAGAGTAATGTGATCATTATCAGTGTATAGATACTCAGTACCATTATACAGTGCTTTGTGATCATTATCACTGTATAGATACTCAGTACCATTATACAATGCAGTGTTATCATTATCAGTGTGTGTATACTCAATACCATTATACAGTGCAGTGTGATCATTATCAGTGTATAGATACTCAGTAGTATTATACAGAGCAGTGTATAGATACTCAGTATCATTATACAGAGCAGTGTGATCATTATCAGTGTATAGATACTCAGTACCATTATACAGTACAGTGTGATCATTATCAGTGTATAGATACTCAGTACCATTATACAGTACAGTGTGATCATTATCAGTGTATAGATACTCAGTACCATTATACAGTGCAGTGTGATCATTATCAGTGTATAGATACTCAGTACCATTATACAGTGCAGTGTGATCATTATCAGTGTATAGATACTCAGTACCATTATACAGAGCAGTGTGATCATTATCAGTGTATAGATACTCAGTACCATTATACAGTGCAGTGTGATCATTATCAGTGTATAGATACTCAGTACCATTATACAGTACAGTGTGATCATTATCAGTGTATAGATACTCAGTACCATTATACAGTGCGGTGTGATCATTATCAGTGTATAGATACTCAGTACCATTATACAGTGCAGTGTGATCATTATCAGTGTGTAGATACTCAGTACCATTATACAGAGCGGTGTGATCATTATCAGTGTATAGATACTCAGTACCATTATACAGAGCAGTGTGATCATTATCAGTGTGTAGATACTCAGTACCATTATACAGTGCAGTGTGATCATTATCAGTGTATAGATACTCAGTATCATTATACAGAGCAGTGTGATCATTATCAGTGTATAGATACTCAGTACCATTGTACAGAACAGTGCGATCATTATCAGTGTATAGATACTCAGTACCATTATACAGAGCAGTGTGATCATTATCAGTGTATAGATACTCAGTACCATTATACAGAGCAGTGTGATCATTATCAGTGTACAGATGCTCAGTACCATTATACAGAGCAGTGAGATCATTATCAGTGTATAGATACTCAGTATCATTATACAGTGCAGAGTGATCATTATCAGTGTATAGATACTAAGTACCATTTTACAGAGCAGTGTGATCATTATCAGTGTATAGACACTCAGTACCATTATACAGTACAGTGTGATCATTATCAGTGTATAGATACTCAGTACTATTATACAGATCAGTGTGATCATTATCAGTATATAGATACTCAGTACCATTATACAGAGCGGTGTGATCATTATCAGTGTATAGATACTCAGTACCATTATACAGTGCAGTGTGATCATTATCAGTGTATAAATACTCAGTACCATTATACAGTGCAGTGTGATCATTATCAGTGTATAGATACTCAGTACCATTATACAGAGCGGTGTTATCATTATCAGTATATAGATATCAGTACCATTATACAGTGCAGTGTGATCATTATCAGTGTATAGATAGTCAGTACCATTATACAGAGCAGTGTGATCATTATCAGTGTATAGATACTCAGTACCATTATACAGAGCAGTGTGATCATTATCAGTGTATAGATACTCAGTACCATTATACAGAGGAGTGTGATCATTATCAGTGTATAGATACTCAGTATCATTATACAGTGCGGTGGGATCATCATAAGTGTATAGGAGCTGAGAATCATTATACAGTACAGTGTGACTATTATCAGTGTGTGGATACACAGTACCATTATATAGAGCAGAGTGATCATTATCAGTGTATAGATACTCAGTACCATTATAAAGAGTAGTGTGACTATTATCAGTGTGTCGATACCGAGTATTACTATTACTACATAGATACTCATTAAATTAAGCAAAGCAGTGTGGTCATTATCAATATATAGGGTGCTCAGAATCATTATACAGGACAGTGTTATCATTATCAGTGTATAGATACTCAGTACCATTATACAGAGCTGTGTTATCATAATCAGTGTATAGATACTCAGTACCATTATACAGTGCAGTGTGATCATTATCAGTGTAAAGAAATTCATTATCATTATACAGAGCAATGTGATCTTTATCAGTGTATAGATACTCAGTACCATTATACAGAGCAGTGTGATCATTATCAGTGTATAGATACTCAGTACCATTATACAGAGCGGTGTGATCATTTTCAGTGTATAAATATTCAGTACCATTATACAGAGCGGTGTGATCATTATCAGTGTATAGATAGTCAGTACCATTATACAGAGCAGTGTGATCATTATCAGTGTATAGATAGTCAGTATCATTATGCAGAGCAGTGTGATCATTATCAGTGTATAGATACTCAGTATCATTATACAGAGCAGTGTGATCATTATCAGTGTATAGATACTCAGTATCATTATACAGAGCAGTGTGATCATTATCAGTGTATAGATACTCAGTACCATTATACAGAGCAGTGTGATCATTATCAGTGTATAGATACTCAGTACCATTATACAGAGCAGTGTGATCATTATCAGTGTATAGATACTCAGTACCATTATACAGAGCGGTGTGATCATTATCAGTGTGTAGATACTCAGTACTATTATACAGAGCAGTGTGATCATTATCAGTGTATAGATACTCAGTATCATTATACAGTGCAGTGTGATCATTATCAGTGTATAGATACTCAGTACCATTATACAGAGCAGTGTGATCATTATCAGTGTATAGATACTCAGTATCATTATACAGAGCAGTGTGATCATTATCAGTGTATAGATACTCAGTACCATTATACAGAGCGGTGTGATCATTATCAGTGTATAGATGCTCAGTACCATTACACAGAGCAGTGAGATCATTATCAGTGTATAGATACTCAGTACCATTATACAGAGCAGTGTGATCATTATCAGTGAATGGATACTCAGTACCATTATACAGTTCAGTGTGATCATTATCAGTGTATAGATACTTAATACCATTATACAGTGCAGTGTGATCATTATCAGTGTATAGATACTCAGTATCATTATACAGAGCAGTGTGATCATTATCAGTGTATAGATACTCAGTACCATTATACAGAGCGGTGTGATCATTATCAGTGTATAGATGCTCAGTACCATTACACAGAGCAGTGAGATCATTATCAGTGTATAGATACTCAGTACCATTATACAGAGCAGTGTGATCATTATCAGTGAATGGATACTCAGTACCATTATACAGAGCAGTGTGATCATTATCAGTGTATAGATACTTAATACCATTATACAGTGCAGTGTGATCATTATCAGTGTATAGATACTTAATACCATTATACAGAGCGGTGTGATCATTATCAGTGTATAGATACTCAGTACCAATTTACAGAGCAATGTGATCATTATCAGTGTGTAGATACTCAGTACCATTATACAGAGCAGTGTGATCATTATCAGTGTATAGATACTCAGTACCATTATACAGTGCAGTGTGATCATTATCAGTGTATAGATACTCAGTACCATTATACAGTGCAGTGTGATCATTATCAGTGTATAGATACTCAGTACCATTATACAGTGCAGTGTGATCATTATCAGTGTATAGATACTCAGTACCATTATACAAAGCGGTGTGATCATTACCATTGTATAGATACTCAGTACCATTATACAGAGCAGTGTGATCATTATCAGTGTGTAGATACCCAGTACCATTGTACAGAGCAGTGCGATCATTATCAGTGTGTAGATACTCAGTACCATTATACAGAGCAGTGTGATCATTATCAGTGTATAGATACTCAGTACCATTGTACAGAACAGTGTGATCATTATCAGTGTATAGATACTCAGTACCATTATACAGAGCAGTGTGATCATTATCAGTGTATAGATACTCAGTACCATTGTACAGAACAATGCGATCATTATCAGTGTATAGATACTCAGTACCATTATACAGAGCAGTGTGATCATTATCAGTGTATAGATACTCAGTACCATTATACAGAGCAGTGTGATCATTATCAGTGTACAGATGCTCAGTACCATTATACAGAGCAGTGAGATCATTATCAGTGTATAGATACTCAGTATCATTATACAGTGCAGTGTGATCATTATCAGTGTATAGATACTAAGTACCATTTTACAGAGCAGTGTGATCATTATCAGTGTATAGACACTCAGTACCATTATACAGTACAGTGTGATCATTATCAGTGTATAGATACTCAGTACTATTATACAGATCAGTGTGATCATTATCAGTATATAGATACTCAGTACCATTATACAGAGCGGTGTGATCATTATCAGTGTACAGATACTCAGTACCATTATACAGTGCAGTGTGATCATTATCAGTGTATAAATACTCAGTACCATTATACAGTGCAGTGTGATCATTATCAGTGTATAGATACTCAGTACCATTATACAGAGCGGTGTTATCATTATCAGTATATAGATATCAGTACCATTATACAGTGCAGTGTGATCATTATCAGTGTATAGATACTCAGTACCATTATACAGTGCGGTGTGATCATTATCACTGTATAGATAATCAATACCATTATACAGAACAGTGTTAGGAGAGATTATTTACCATAGTTTTTATTATCTGGAATGTACTGTAGAACATATTAATCATGATGGATTGATGTCGTTTGTTAACATTATTCAGTATGTGATTATGAAATTATGTCATTATCAGTGTGTATATACGTAGAGTCATTATACAGTGCAGTGTGCAATAGTCACTGAGTTATGTTAGGTAGTAAACTCAGAGCAGGATGTTTGCCCACTAGTCAAGTATTTACATAAGATGGCAGTCTGGGCAAACAATGACTTTCTTTATAGGAAAATTTCATATTGCTTTAGGCAAGAACAAATAAACATGCTACATATGAACTTAATAAGAGCATTCAGGGAGACTGATTTCTGGAAAAAATCTACAACTACTCGTTAACTTGTCAAACTTTGCAAAAGTGTTCGGTGTTAAACTGTAATACCAAAAGCAGTCTCAAGAGCAAAAGGGGATCGAGGCAGAGTGGACAGTGTCATTTTGTCACTGTACAAGTTATTGGTAAGACATCTCTTGGAATATGCAGCACCATTTTGAGCACCTGTTCTTGAAAAATAATTTTTTAGAAATCAAGAGAGTGCAGAGAAAATCAGCTAACTTAAGTAAAGCAATGGAAGACGGAATATGAAGAACGATTATCCAATCCTGGCTTTTTTTTTCCCTGGAAAAAAAACATCTAAGAGGGGATCTTATAACACTTTACAACTATATGAGAGGTCAATACAAGAAACTCTCAACTTAAGCTTTCATTCCAAGCCTTAAACTAATGGCTACCATTTCAGATTATGAGAATGGAGGTTACAGTTTTAGAACAGGAAAAGGTTCTTTACAGTAAGAGTTGTTAAATTGTGGCATTCTGTACCTAGAGATGTAGTGATGGTGTATATAATGGATACATTTAAAAAAGAATGAGATATATTTTTAGCATAAAGGGACATAAATAGTTTTACTTTGTATTAATAGATTACATTGGAATTCTCATAGAAAACAAACATCTATCTAGGTGTGAGGAAACATCCTCTGGGCTACACTGTGGAAAGGTTAATCATGATAGATGTGAATCTTTTTTCAAACCATTTACCATATAATTATGAAGCTATGTAATTGTTATCAGTGTATAGATACTCAGTACGATTATACAGAGCAGTGTGATCATTATCAGTGTACAGATACTCAGTACCATTATACAGTGCAGTGTGATCATTATCAGTGTATAGGTACTCAGTACCATTATACAGAGCAGTGTGATCATTATCAGTGTATAGATACTCAGTATCATTATACAGAGCAGTGTGATCATTATCAGTGTATAGATACTCAGTACCATTATACAATACAGTGTGATCATTTTCATTGTATAGATACTCAGTACCATTATACAGAGCAGTGTGATCATTATCAGTGTATAGATACTCAATACCATTATACAGATCGGTGTGATCATTATCAGTGTATAGATACTCATTACCATTATATAGTACAGTGTGATCATTATCAGTGTATAGATACTCAGTACCATTATACAGTACAGTGTGATCATTATCAGTGTATAGATACTCAGTACCATTATACAGTGCAGTGTGATCATTATCAGTGTATAGATACTCAGTACCATTATACAGAGCAGTGTGATCATTATCAGTGTATAGATACTCAGTACCATTATACAGTGCAGTGTGATCATTATCAGTGTATAGATACTCAGTACCATTATACAGAGCGCTGTGATCATTATCAGTGTATAGATACTCAATACCATTATACAGAGCAGTGTGATCATTATCAGTGTATAGATACTCAGTACCATTATACAGAGCGGTGTGATCATTATCAGTGTATAGATACTCAGTACCATTATACAGTGCAGTGTGATCATTATCAGTGTATAGATACTCAGTACCATTATACAGAGCAGTGTGATCATTATCAGTGTATAGATACTTAATACCATTATACAGTGCAGTGTGATCATTATCAGTGTATAGATACTTAATACCATTATACAGAGCGGTGTGATCATTATCAGTGTATAGATACTCAGTACCATTATACAGAGCAGTGTGATCATTATCAGTGTATAGATACTCAGTACCATTATACAGTGCAGTGTGATCATTATCAGTGTATAGATACTCAGTACCATTATACAGAGCGGTGTGATCATTATCAGTGTATAGATACTCAATACCATTATACAGAGCAGTGTGATCATTATCAGTGTATAGATACTCAGTACCATTATACAGAGCGGTGTGATCATTATCAGTGTATAGATACTCAGTACCATTATACAGTGCAGTGTGATCATTATCAGTGTATAGATACTCAGTACCATTATACAGAGCAGTGTGATCATTATCAGTGTATAGATACTTAATACCATTATACAGTGCAGTGTGATCATTATCAGTGTATAGATACTTAATACCATTATACAGAGCGGTGTGATCATTATCAGTGTATAGATACTCAGTACCAATTTACAGAGCAATGTGATCATTATCAGTGTGTAGATACTCAGTACCATTATACAGAGCAGTGTGATCATTATCAGTGTATAGATACTCAGTACCATTATACAGTGCAGTGTGATCATTATCAGTGTATAGATACTCAGTACCATTATACAGTGCAGTGTGATCATTATCAGTGTATAGATACTCAGTACCATTATACAGTGCAGTGTGATCATTATCAGTGTATAGATACTCAGTACCATTATACAGTGCAGTGTGATCATTATCAGTGTATAGATACTCAGTACCATTATACAGAGCAGTGTGATCATTATCAGTGTATAGATACTCAGTACCATTATACAGTGCAGTGTGATCATTATCAGTGTATAGATACTCAGTACCATTATACAGAGCAGTGTGATCATTATCAGTGTATAGATACTCAGTACCATTATACAGTGCAGTGTGATCATTATCAGTGTATAGATACTCAGTACCATTATACAGAGCAGTGTGATCATTATCAGTGTATAGATACTCAGTACCATTATACAGAGCAATGTGATCATTATCAGTGTGTAGATACTCAGTACCATTATACAGAGCAGTGTGATCATTATCAGTGTATAGATACTCAGTACCATTATACAGAGCAGTGTGATCATTATCAGTGTATAGATACTCAGTACCATTATACAGTGCAGTGTGATCATTATCAGTGTATAGATACTCAGTACCATTATACAGAGCAGTGTGATCATTATCAGTGTATAGATACTCAGTACCATTATACAGTGCAGTGTGATCATTATCAGTGTATAGATACTCAGTACCATTATACAGTGCAGTGTGATCATTATCAGTGTATAGATACTCAGTACCATTATACAGAGCAGTGTGATCATTATCAGTGTATAGATACTCAGTACCATTATACAGTGCAGTGTGATCATTATCAGTGTATAGATACTCAGTACCATTATACAGTGCAGTGTGATCATTATCAGTGTATAGATACTCAGTACCATTATACAGAGCAGTGTGATCATTATCAGTGTATAGATACTCAGTACCATTATACAGTGCAGTGTGATCATTATCAGTGTATAGATACTCAGTACCATTATACAGTACAGTGTGATCATTATCAGTGTATTGATACTCAGTACCATTATACAGTGCAGTGTGATCAGTTTCAGTGTATAGATACTCAGTAACTTAATACAGTGCAGTGTGATCATTATCAGTGTATAGATACTCAGTACCATTATACAGTGCAGTGTGATCATTATCAGCGTATAGATACTCAGTACCATTATACAGAGCAGTGTGATCATTATCAGTATATAGATAATCAGTACCATTATACAGTACAGTGTGATCATTATAATTGAATAGATAGCCAGTATCATTATACAGAGCAGCGTGATCATTATCAGTGTATAGATACTCAGTACCTTTATACAGAGCAGTGTGATCATTATAATTGTATAGATAGTCAGTACCATTATACAGAGCAGTGTGATCATTATCAGTGTATAGATACTCAGTACCATTATACAGAGCGGTGTGATCATTATCAGTGTATAGATACTCAGTACCATTATACAGTACAGTGTGATCATTATCTGTGTATAGATACTGAGTACCATTATACAGTACAGCGTGATCATTATCAGTGTATTGATACTCAGTACCATTATACAGTGCAGTGTGATCAGTATCAGTGTATAGATACTCAGTACCATTATACAGTGCAGTGTGATCATTATCAGTGTATAGATACTTAATACCATTATACAGTGCAGTATGATCATTATCAGTGTATAGATACTCAGTACCATTATACAGAGCAGTGTGATCATTATCAGTGTATAGATACTTAATACCATTATACAGTGCAGTGTGATCATTATCAGTGTATAGATACTCAGTACCATTATACAGAGCAGTGTGATCATTATCAGTGTATAGATACTCAGTACCATTATACAGTGCAGTGTGATCATTATCAGTGTATAGATACTCAGTACCATTATACAGAGCGGTGTGATCATTATCAGTGTATAGATACTCAATACCATTATACAGAGCAGTGTGATCATTATCAGTGTATAGATACTCAGTACCATTATACAGAGCGGTGTGATCATTATCAGTGTATAGATACTCAGTACCATTATACAGAGCAGTGTGATCATTATCAGTGTATAGATACTCAGTACCATTATACAGTGCAGTGTGATCATTATCAGTGTATAGATACTCAGTACCATTATACAGAGCGGTGTGATCATTATCAGTGTATAGATACTCAATACCATTATACAGAGCAGTGTGATCATTATCAGTGTATAGATACTCAGTACCATTATACAGAGCGGTGTGATCATTATCAGTGTATAGATACTCAGTACCATTATACAGAGCAGTGTGATCATTATCAGTGTATAGATACTCAGTACCATTATACAGAGCAGTGTGATCATTATCAGTGTATAGATACTTAATACCATTATACAGTGCAGTGTGATCATTATCAGTGTATAGATACTTAATACCATTATACAGAGCGGTGTGATCATTATCAGTGTATAGATACTCAGTACCAATTTACAGAGCAATGTGATCATTATCAGTGTGTAGATACTCAGTACCATTATACAGAGCAGTGTGATCATTATCAGTGTATAGATACTCAGTACCATTATACAGTGCAGTGTGATCATTATCAGTGTATAGATACTCAGTACCATTATACAGTGCAGTGTGATCATTATCAGTGTATAGATACTCAGTACCATTATACAGTGCAGTGTGATCATTATCAGTGTATAGATACTCAGTACCATTATACAGTGCAGTGTGATCATTATCAGTGTATAGATACTCAGTACCATTATACAGAGCAGTGTGATCATTATCAGTGTATAGATACTCAGTACCATTATACAGTGCAGTGTGATCATTATCAGTGTATAGATACTCAGTACCATTATACAGAGCAGTGTGATCATTATCAGTGTATAGATACTCAGTACCATTATACAGTGCAGTGTGATCATTATCAGTGTATAGATACTCAGTACCATTATACAGTGCAGTGTGATCATTATCAGTGTATAGATACTCAGTACCATTATACAGAGCAGTGTGATCATTATCAGTGTATAGATACTCAGTACCATTATACAGTGCAGTGTGATCATTATCAGTGTATAGATACTCAGTACCATTATACAGTGCAGTGTGATCATTATCAGTGTATAGATACTCAGTACCATTATACAGAGCAGTGTGATCATTATCAGTGTATAGATACTCAGTACCATTATACAGTGCAGTGTGATCATTATCAGTGTATAGATACTCAGTACCATTATACAGTACAGTGTGATCATTATCAGTGTATTGATACTCAGTACCATTATACAGTGCAGTGTGATCAGTATCAGTGTATAGATACTCAGTAACTTAATACAGTGCAGTGTGATCATTATCAGTGTATAGATACTCAGTACCATTATACAGTGCAGTGTGATCATTATCAGCGTATAGATACTCAGTACCATTATACAGAGCAGTGTGATCATTATCAGTATATAGATAATCAGTACCATTATACAGTACAGTGTGATCATTATAATTGAATAGATAGCCAGTATCATTATACAGAGCAGCGTGATCATTATCAGTGTATAGATACTCAGTACCTTTATACAGAGCAGTGTGATCATTATAATTGTATAGATAGTCAGTACCATTATACAGAGCAGTGTGATCATTATCAGTGTATAGATACTCAGTACCATTATACAGAGCAGTGTGATCATTATCAGTGTATAGATACTCAGTACCATTATACAGAGCGGTGTGATCATTATCAGTGTATAGATACTCAGTACCATTATACAGTACAGTGTGATCATTATCTGTGTATAGATACTGAGTACCATTATACAGTACAGCGTGATCATTATCAGTGTATTGATACTCAGTACCATTATACAGTGCAGTGTGATCAGTATCAGTGTATAGATACTCAGTACCATTATACAGTGCAGTGTGATCATTATCAGTGTATAGATACTCATTACCATTATACAGAGCAGTGTGATCATTATCAGTGTATAGATACTCAGTACCATTATACAGTACAGTGTGATCATTATCTGTGTATAGATACTCAGTACCATTATACAGTGCAGTGTGATCATTACCAGTGTGTAGATACTCACTACCATTATACAGTACAGTGTGATCATTATCAGTGTATAGATACTCAGTACCATTATACAGTGCAGTGTGATCATTATCAGTGTATAGATACTCAGTACCATTATACAGAGCAGTATGATCATTATCAGTGTATAGATACTCAGTACCATTATACAGAGCGGTGTGATCATTATTAGTGTTGAGCGAGCATGCTCGGCCGATGCTCGGATCGGCTCGAGCATCGCTCTGCTCGGCACATGGCGGTACTCGTACGAGTACCGCATGTGCTCGCCCGCCATGTTCGGGTCTCCTCCCCGCACGTTTTGCGGCTGCTGCGCAGCCAATAAACGTGCAGGGAGGCTCTGACATCGGTGTAATGCCAGCAGCCATGTTGGCTGCTGGCATTACACTGATTGGCTGGCCAGAACCCGTGGTCGGGTGCTGTATAGCACCTGACCATCGAGTTCGGCTCAGTCTGAGCCAGGGAGAGCTGAGGATAGGAAGGGAAAGGCAGTGTAGGGAGGAAAAAAAAAATTGTGAAAAAAAAGAACCAAAAGTCCTTTTAGGACTACTGTGTGTGGGGGCAGCAGGTTATTTTGTGTGGGGGGAAAAAAACAAAAAAACAAAAAAAAAAAATATTCTGTTTAGTGTGAAAAGTTGCAGATTAGAGCACATTCTGTTTAGTGTGCACAGTTGCAGATTAGAGCACATTCTGTTTAGTGTGCAAAGTTGCAGATTAGAGCACATTCTGTTTAGTGTGCAAAGTTGCAGATTAGAGCACATTCTGTTTAGTGTGCAAAGTTGCAGATTAGAGCACATTCTGTTAAGTCTTCAAACTAAAATATCAAAGTCACATATTCCATTCAGTGTGCTTCGCCGCAGTTTAGCAGCACATTCTGTGTACTCTGCAGAGTTGCAGAATAGTAAGAAATAGTGTTAAGTTTTCAAACTCAAATATCAAAGTCACATATTCCATTCAGTGTGTATCACCGCCGTTTAGCAGCCTATTCTGTGTACTCTGCACAGTTGCAGAATAGTAAGAAATACTGTTAAGTTTTCAAACTCAAATATCAAAGTCACATATTCCATTCAGTGTGTATCACCGCGTTTAGCAGCCTATTCTGTGTACTCTGAACAGTTGCAGAATAGTAAGAAATAGTGTTAAGTTTTCAAACTCAAATATCAAAGTCACATATTCCATTCAGTGTGTATCACCGCCGTTTAGCAGCCTATTCTGTGTACTCTGAACAGTTGCAGAATAGTAAGAAATACTGTTAAGTTTTCAAACTCAAATATCAAAGTCACATATTCCATTCAGTGTGTATCACCGCCGTTTAGCAGCCTATTCTGTGTACTCTGAACAGTTGCAGAATAGTAAGAAATACTGTTAAGTTTTCAAACTCAAATATTAAAGTCACATATTCCATTCAGTGTGTATCACCGCCGTTTAGCAGCCTATTCTGTGTACTCTGCAGAGTTGCAGAATAGTAAGAAATACTGTTAAGTTTTCAAACTCAAATATTAAAGTCACATATTCCATTCAGTGTGTATCACCGCCGTATAGCAGCCTATTCTGTGTACTCTGCAGAGTTGCAGAATAGTAAGAAATAGTGTTAAGTTTTCAAACTCAAATATTAAAGTCACATATTCCATTCAGTGTGTTTCACCGCCGTTTAGCAGCCTATTCTGTGTACTCTGTACAGTTGCAGAATAATAAGAAATACTGTTAAGTTTTCAAACTCAAATATTAAAGTCACATATTCCATTCAGTGTGTATCACCGCCGTTTAGCAGCCTATTCTGTGTACTCTGCAGAGTTGCAGAATAGTAAGAAATACTGTTAAGTTTTCAAACTCAAATATTAAAGTCACATATTCCATTCAGTGTGTATCACCGCCGTTTAGCAGCCTATTCTGTGTACTCTGCAGAGTTGCAGAATAGTAAGAAATAGTGTTAAGTTTTCAAACTCAAATATTAAAGTCACATATTCCATTCAGTGTGTTTCACCGCCGTTTAGCAGCCTATTCTGTGTACTCTGTACAGTTGCAGAATAATAAGAAATACTGTTAAGTTTTCAAACTCAAATATTAAAGTCACATATTCCATTCAGTGTGTATCACCGCCGTTTAGCAGCCTATTCTGTGTACTCTGCAGAGTTGCAGAATAGTAAGAAATACTGTTAAGTTTTCAAACTCAAATATTAAAGTCACATATTCCATTCAGTGTGTTTCACCGCCGTTTAGCAGCCTATTCTGTGTACTCTGTACAGTTGCAGAATAATAAGAAATACTGTTAAGTTTTCAAACTCAAATATTAAAGTCACATATTCCATTCAGTGTGTATCACCGCCGTTTAGCAGCCTATTCTGTGTACTCTGCAGAGTTGCAGAATAGTAAGAAATACTGTTAAGTTTTCAAACTCAAATATTAAAGTCACATATTCCATTCAGTGTGTATCACCGCCGTTTAGCAGCCTATTCTGTGTACTCTGCAGAGTTGCAGAATAGTAAGAAATAGTGTTAAGTTTTCAAACTCAAATATTAAAGTCACATATTCCATTCAGTGTGTTTCACCGCCGTTTAGCAGCCTATTCTGTGTACTCTGCACAGTTGCAGAATAGTAAGAAATACTGTTAAGTTTTCAAACTCAAATATTAAAGTCACATATTCCATTCAGTGTGTATCACTGCCGTTTAGCAGCCTATTCTGTGTACTCTGCAGAGTTGCAGAATAGTAAGAAATACTGTTAAGTTTTCAAACTCAAATATTAAAGTCACATATTCCATTCAGTGTGTATCACCGCCGTTTAGCAGCCTATTCTGTGTACTCTGCAGAGTTGCAGAATAGTAAGAAATACTGTTAAGTTTTCAAACTCAAATATTAAAGTCACATATTCCATTCAGTGTGTTTCACCGCCGTTTAGCAGCCTATTCTGTGTACTCTGTACAGTTGCAGAATAATAAGAAATACTGTTAAGTTTTCAAACTCAAATATTAAAGTCACATATTCCATTCAGTGTGTATCACCGCCGTTTAGCAGCCTATTCTGTGTACTCTGCAGAGTTGCAGAATAGTAAGAAATACTGTTAAGTTTTCAAACTCAAATATTAAAGTCACATATTCCATTCAGTGTGTTTCACCGCCGTTTAGCAGCCTATTCTGTGTACTCTGTACAGTTGCAGAATAATAAGAAATACTGTTAAGTTTTCAAACTCAAATATTAAAGTCACATATTCCATTCAGTGTGTATCACCGCCGTTTAGCAGCCTATTCTGTGTACTCTGCAGAGTTGCAGAATAGTAAGAAATACTGTTAAGTTTTCAAACTCAAATATTAAAGTCACATATTCCATTCAGTGTGTATCACCGCCGTTTAGCAGCCTATTCTGTGTACTCTGCAGAGTTGCAGAATAGTAAGAAATAGTGTTAAGTTTTCAAACTCAAATATTAAAGTCACATATTCCATTCAGTGTGTTTCACCGCCGTTTAGCAGCCTATTCTGTGTACTCTGCACAGTTGCAGAATAGTAAGAAATACTGTTAAGTTTTCAAACTCAAATATTAAAGTCACATATTCCATTCAGTGTGTATCACCGCCGTTTAGCAGCCTATTCTGTGTACTCTGCAGAGTTGCAGAATAGTAAGAAATACTGTTAAGTTTTCAAACTCAAATATTAAAGTCACATATTCCATTCAGTGTGTATCACCGCCGTTTAGCAGCCTATTCTGTGTACTCTGCAGAGTTGCAGAATAGTAAGAAATACTGTTAAGTTTTCAAACTCAAATATCAAAGTCACATATTCCATTCAGTGTGTATCACCGCCGTTTAGCAGCCTATTCTGTGTACTCTGTACAGTTGCAGAATAATAAGAAATACTGTTAAGTTTTCAAACTCAAATATTAAAGTCACATATTCTGTGTAAGATGAAGAAGGCGGGTAAAAAGGGACGGGGAAGTGGACGTGATCCTGAAAGTTCAGGGCGCGGGTCAGGACGCGGAGAAACTGTGCCTGGTGCCAGAGCACAAGAAAGAAAGACATCCACCATACCTAGCTTCACGTGTAATTTTACAGGGCGTCGCAGGACATCACTCTCGAGGTCCGACCACTGTGAACAGGTGGTCGGTTGGATGACAGCTGATACTGCTTCCAGTCGGTTAAGCACCACCCTGTCTTCCACCAAGTCCACTCTCAGTAGCCAAGAGTCTGGTCAAAATAATCCTCACTCTGATCATCCTTCCTCCCACCATACACGGTCTGGTCAAAGAAGTGATCCCACACTGGGATATAGTGAGGAGCTCGTCTCATCACCAATCCTTCATTTGACCCTCTCTCCAAGCACGCTTGCAGAGGAACATGACATCTTGTGCCCTGATTCACAACCTCTAGAGGCTACCCAATCACAAGAAGATGACAGATGTGAACGGCATTTAAGGTCAAAGGAAGTAGTGGATGATGATGATGATGATGAGACACAGTTGCCATTAAATCAACCACTATTTCCGTCTCAAGACCTTGTTGAGGAGAATGTTATACAGTTGTCAATGACTGAGTATGTGGTGGGATCAAGACTTGAGGAGGATGATCAGAGTGAGGAAGTGGAGGAGGACTTGGTGGACGATGAGGTGACTGACCCCACCTGGGAAGGTGTAGAGCCGAGCGATGACAGCAGTCCTGAGGGTGAGCCATCTGCAGCACCGCAACAGGCTGGAAGAGGCAGTGGTGTGGCTACAGAAAGAAGGCGGACCGCACCAAACCGGCCCGCAAATGTTCCACGGAGCACCCCCTTGCGTAAATCTACCTTGCCAAGGGGTAGGTGTTCCGCGGTATGGCGTTTTTTTAAGGAAAGTGCGGACGACAAAAGAATTGTAGTTTGCAACCTGTGCCACACCAGAATGAGCCGAGGCATGAACACTAGAAACCTCACCACCACCAGCATGATCCGACACATGGCATCCAAGCACCGTAGTAAGTTGGAGGAACGCCTGGATCGCCCATCTGTGTCTGCAGGCCACACCACTGCCTCCTCTTCCCCTGTTTTCGTTGCCGGCCAATCGCCTGTCGAAGGCGCAGGCCCGCATACCTCCCGCCCTGCACCTGTACCATCTGAAGCACCATCAGCGACCACATCCACTTCCCTGTCCCAGCACAGCGTCCAAATGTCGTTACCCCAGGCATTTGAGCGCAAGAGAAAGTACCCAGCCACCCACCCACAGGCCATAGCACTAACCTCACACCTTTCAAAATTACTGGCCATCGAAATGCTGCCATTTAGGCTTGTGGACACTGAGTCCTTCCGCAGCCTGATGGCAGCAGCTGTCCCTCGGTACGCGGTCCCCAGCCGCCACTACTTTTCCCGGTGTGCCATCCCCGCATTACACCACCATGTGTCCCGTAACATCACCCGTGCCCTGACCAACGCAGTTACTGGGAAGGTCCACTTAACGACTGACACATGGACAAGTGCTTGTGGCCAGGGACGCTACATTTCCCTGACGGCACACTGGGTGAATGTCGTGGAGGCTGGGAGCGACTCGGACCCTGGGATGGCACGGGTGCTACCCACGCCGAGGATTGCGGGCCCTACCTCCATCAGGGTTTCCACCAGCACCTACGTTATTGGCTCCTCCTCCTCCGTTTCCACCTCCGAATTCTCTACACACAGCGCCACTCCCCCATCAGCCAGTAGCTGGAAGCAGTGTAGCACTGCAGTGGGGAAGCGTCAACAGGCCGTGCTGAAGCTGATCTGCCTTGGGGACAAACAGCACACGGCCTCAGAGCTGTTGCAGGGGATTAGTCACCAGACCGAGCAGTGGCTCTCGCCACTCAACCTGCAACCAGGCATGGTTGTGTGTGATAATGGGCGTAACTTGGTGGCGGCTTTGGAGCTCGGCAAGCTCACACACGTACCATGCCTAGCGCATGTATTTAATTTAGTGGTGCAGCGATTTCTAAAAACCTACCCCAATGTGCATGATCTCTTGACCAAGGTGCGCCGCGTGTGTGCACATTTCCGTAAGTCATCAACAGCTTCAGCCGGCCTGTTGAAGCTGCAGCAGCGCTTACAATTGCCAGCTCACCGGCTGCTGTGTGACGTGAGCACGCGCTGGAACTCCACCTTCCACATGTTGGCCCGGCTTTGTGAGCAGCAGAGGGCAGTAGTGGAGTACCAGCTGTTACACGGTCGTCGCCTCTCCGTTCAACTTCCTGTAATCAGAAGTGAGGAGTGGGAATGGATGTCAGACCTCTGCGAGGTTTTACGCAATTTTGAGGAATCGACACAGATGGTGAGCGGCGATAACGCTATTATCAGTGTAACCATCCCACTTCTGTGTCTACTGAAACGCTCGCTGCTCACAATTAAAACCAACGCTTTGCATGTGGAAGAGGTGGAAATGGGGGAGGAAGAGCTTACACAAGGTGATAGCCAGAGCACCCTCACTTCGTCTTCTCAGCGACAATTGGAGGAGGCGGAGGAGGAGGAGGAGGAGGAAGACACGGTTGCCTCCGCTACAGAGGGTAGCCATGGAACTTTAGTTCCATCTCTTCAGCGTGGGTGGGCAGAAGAGGAGGAAGAGGATGAGGAGATTGAGAGTCATCCTCCTGGTGAGGACAGCGAAATCTTGACTGTTGGTACTCTGGCACACATGGCTGACTTTATGTTAGGCTGCCTTTCCCGTGACCCACGCGTTGTACGCATTTTAGACAACACGGATTACTGGGTGTTCACCCTTCTGGACCCCCGCTACAAAGAGAATTTCTCATCTCTCATTCCTCCGGTGGAGAGGACAAGCAAAATGGTGCAATACCAGAAGGTTCTTGTTGAAAAATTGCTCAAAAATTTTCCATCTGACAACGCTGGCGGCAGAGTACGTGCTACCTTGGCCAACCGAGAAGGGGAGAAAAGGGGAGCACACAGCAGTTCCGACAAAGGCAGGGCAACACTCTCCAAGGCGTGGGACACCTTCATGACACCCCGCCAGCACCCTCACCCTGATGCGCAGCCTAGTGTCACAAGGAGGGAAAAGTTTTGGAAGATGGTGAAGGAGTACGTAGCAGACCGTGTCAGCGTCCTCAATGATCCCTCTGTGCCTTACAACTACTGGGTGTCCAAGCTGGACACGTGGTATGAACTGGCACTCTACGCCTTGGAGGTGCTGGCCTGCCCTGCCGCCAGCGTTCTGTCTGAGCGGGTATTTAGTGCTGCTGGTGGCATCATAACAGATAAGCGTATCCGCCTTTCCACCGACAATGCTGATAGGTTGACACTTATAAAAATGAACAAGGCCTGGATTTCCCCTGACTTCTCCACTCCACTGGAGGAAAGCCCCGGGGGAACATAAACTCACTTTATATATGTTATTTACAATGATGGGAATACTCTGTATTCCCATTCACCCCTTCCACCCAAAAAACGGGTATATGGTTGACTCTTAATCTTCTCATCCTCCTCCTCCTCTTCCATATGCCCTGGGATATAATTTTTATATAGGGCCAGCTCACCAGCGGGCCCTGTGATATAATTTTTATATAGGGCCAGCTCACCAGCGGGCCCTGTTTGACAATTTTTATATAGGTCAGCTCACCAGCGGGCCTTCTCATATAATGTTTTATTGGGTCAGCTCTCTAGCGGGCCCTCTCATATAATGTTTTATAGCGTCAGCTCACTAGCGGGCCTTCGCATATAATGTTTAGGATGGTCAGCTCTGCAGCAGACCCTCACCCATAATGTTTTAGATGGTCAGCTCAGCGCACGTTTCCCTCTTAATCATGGCCTCAGTTCAATAAAATCAAGGAAATTTTTGGGAGAATTTGCCTCTGTGCACGTTTCCCTCTTAATCATGGCCTCAGTTCTGAAAATCAAGGAAATTTTTGGGAGAATTTGCCTCTGTGCACGTTTCCCTCTTAATCATGGCCTCAGTTCTGAAAATCAAGGAAATTTTTGGGAGAATTTGCCTCTGCGCACGTTTCCCTCTTAATCATGGCCTCAATTCTGAAAATCAAGGAAATTTTTGGGAGAATTTGCCTCTGCGCACGTTTCCCTCTTAATCATGGCCTCAGTTCTGAAAATCAAGGAAATTTTTTGGAGAATTTGCCTCTGCGCACGTTTCCCTCTTAATCATGGCCTCAGTTCAAAAAAATCGAGGAAATTTTTGGGAGAATTTGCAGATGATATACAAGTAAATATACAGCAAATACTGTTTGGTAACAATTTTTCGCCTAAAGTCGTTTTTATCTGCCTTTTTGTGTGTTTTACGGTCAGTCTGTAAAAATGGCGTACTACGGGCGAAAGATCGTTCCCAGCAGCGATGTTGGAGTCCAAGATGCATCCAGACATCCTCCCTATGCTGTCCCTGAACCATTTCTGTAGTGTTTCCATCTTTTTCTGCCCTTTTCCTATGGACCAGGCACCCTCCCCTCATCAGAGCAGGGGGTGCCTGGTGTAATGCTCGAGTCCTCCCATTGACTTCAATGGGGCTCGGGTGCTCGGCCGAGCACTCGAGCCTCCGGGGGCGCTCGGTCAGAGCACCCGAACACCCGAGCATTGGGGTGCTTGCTCATCACTAATCATTATCAGTGCATAGATACTCAGTACCATTATACAGAGCTGTGTGATCATTATCAGTGTATAGATACTCAGTACCATTATACAGAGCAGTGTGATCATTATCAGTGTATAGATACTCAGTACCATTATACAGAGCTGTGTGATCATTATCAGTGTATAGATACTCAGTATCTATATCTGTTATATTACGTCTTCTGAGGGCTGTAGTGTAGAAATAAATAGCTGAAAGTCAAAGCTGTGAGTCCTACAGCAACATATGGCTTGGAAAATGTGTTCGCATGCAGAATGCATTTATCCTTTGCCCACAACACTAACTTCCTTCTAAAGCAACACTGGCACATATTCATGATGATGTCAAGTGAGAAAAAAAATAAAGTACAACCTAAAATGTGGCAGATGTGTATTGTAGTGGTGGGGGGGGACTGGCATGGTGTGATTTGTGTATGTATTTTTACCATTGTCATACTCTATCCTCCTTCTCAGAATATTGACACACATTACTTATAGGTCATAGCAGTGGTCCCAAGTGGGGTAAGTGGTGGCAACCCGTCTTCACATCCCTCCTCCACCTCCTCATCTGTGCTGCTGTTAATATATTTGTCCTGGCTTTCTCTGTCATGTGTGGTTTCTACTACCTGATGCTCAGATGGTATGACATGTTTGTCTAATTTTTAAGAATGTTACTCTCCCAACGTTGCTGCTTGATGATGGATAGGGTGACTTTGTGCTATTTGACATCTGTGCTTGTCCAGGGTCAGACTTTCCAATGGCTTTCTCAAACAATTTATAGACAGGCACAGTGCTCCTTAAAAGTGGTCGAAGATTCATTTCACCCAATGACTTTCTGCTAATCTTATAGCCCTGTCACCATCCTTACGCTCAACTTAATCTGTTTCTGAAAAAGAGAAGGATGCTGGAGGGATATATTCTGTATCTGCATCATCATCAGTCATCATTATGTCATCCTCAGCAACATCAGCATCACCTGACAGTTCTTGCCCACTACTAACATCATATTGCTCTAAGCTTTTGGAGGTCTCAAACAATTTATTTTTAATTTTACTGTAACAAAGTTCCCTACTAATTTGAGGATGGGTGTTTCGGTGCTTGTTTGTTTCACTATCTGATACAGCATGTGGTTCAGCTGCTACACCTTCCTCTATTATGCTACTGCCAGCATCATCAACACTTGAATGTGACTTGTTGTCGTCTTCAGTTTTCTTATATGGTTCTTTATTTCTACTGGCACTGGTGGTGCTGGAACTAGTTTTGCTGGGACCTTATGAAACTGCATCCTCCCTTGGAGTAGAGGGATCATCATCATTGATTGCACATGGTGCAGCAACCATTGCTGCAGTCAGTTTTTGAATTACTACTTTACTCTCACATCCCTTCCCTGCTCCACCCCTCCCCCTTCCCTTTACACTTGTGAGTTTGCTGGACATTCTGCAACTACACTGTGTTTTATTACTGTACGGTACACAACACAACTGATGCAGCTGTATGATGCCTTGCCTAAACCCAGTCAGCTGTCTGTCACCTAATATATTTAGTTATTTATTTATTTATTTATTTATTTATTTATTTATTTATTTTTTATTTTTTTTTTAAGTTGTCCACACAGTCTGTTCCAAAAAAATTATAAACAAAATCAACAACTTCTTTCCCCAGACTTCCCTACCCAGCACAGAGACTATAACAGCAAGATCAACAAGCAAATAGGTCCCTAGCTGTCTATGTCTTGCCAGTCAGTCACATGGAATTTTGGAGTATTTGGGGGTCAACCTTCTTCCTCCCTTCTTCTCCCTAGAGTGCCCCCTGAATCCTCTAATACAGAGAACAAATGTCCTACCTAAAATATTCCCTAAACTAAGCTTCAGTTCCCCTCTCTGTCTCCTCTAGCTCAAAAAATGTACTGTTCTCTCCTCTCACAAACACAAAATGGCTGCTGTGAGAGCCTGACAGCCTTTTATATGGCTGCAGAAAACTTTCATGTGGTGGAGAAATATTTTTCTTCCCATTGATTTCAATGGGCAAAAAAGGTGGGAAAAAGTTGAAGAACTGCACTTTCGCGGGAACTTATTCGCCAAGCGGAAAGTGCCATTATTCACCGCTTTCAGTTTGAGGTGAAAATTTTCACCCATCCCTAGTACTGAGGGTGCCTGTGTTAGTGGAGTGTTGGGAAAGAGTCAGTTGAAAAGAGAGTTTTTTGGGGGTTGTTGACTGGTATTGGAGGGACAGTTAAAAAAAAAAAAAATAAATAACATGAAAAATAAAATAAAAAATTGGTACGTATCTTGACAGAGACAGTGATCTCCCTGACATAATCTGTGACTGGGGTAGGCTGAAATTTGATGGGATACAGTATTTTGTAGAGGATGATTTGTAGGAGGATTTGTTAGAGGCCCAAACCCTGAGGGGATTAGAGGTATTTACAATGTGGGCCTGTTGGAAACGTTAATCCACTAAGTGATAATGTCTTTATTCAAACCATTATGAATAGTATTAAACTTTAACATTAACTTAACCTCCTGGCAGGTTAAGTTAATGTTAAAGTTTAATACTATTCATAATGGTTTGAATAAAGACAGGGAATTCCTCTCACATTATCACTTAGTGGATTAACATTTCCAACAGGCCCACATCATAAATACCTCTAAAGCCTCAGAGGAAGGCTTTGACTTATCAAAGTGTCTGATGGGAACGGCTCCTAGCGTTACAGGAAGCGGCGATTAGCATTATACTGAGGTTGCAGTAGTAGTACTATTGTGGTTGCAACCTCAGTATAATGCTAATCGCCGCTTCCTGTAACACTATGAGCCGTTCACACCACACCGAAGTGAAGCATAAACGTGCTCCCGGGGGCAGCAGGGAGGAGAATGACAGACTGCTGGGAAGTCCTGAGAGCCATGCCGCAGCTACATTATGCGGAAGTGGATAACTTTTAAGTTTAATATCTTAAAAAGTAAGTAAAAAAAAAAAAGAGAGCACATTCCTAATGTTTCTTTGGTGATTAAACAAGTGCTCAAAGGTTTTCAGGACGTGAATGTTCCCCCTTAAGTAATATAAATCTATACACAGTATCTTAAAGGTATTTGGCCAATCTGAGAATGTTTATAATTGCAAAATAGTACACTTTTACTTAGAAAATATTACAATTAAAAAAATAATACAATCAATTGGTACACATATATAATATATGGAAAATTGATGGATAAAACAAGTGTAGAATGTCTGATCATATGCCAACAACAATGCCAACAATTCTAGTAGTTATCGAATAACAGTGGAAATATTCCTAAAATTCAGCTTAAAATACAACTGTAAAAAAGCATACATCAGAGATGCACTTACCATAGATGCTGGACTCAAAGAAGCTCCTGGGTACATATAGAAGTCCATTTACTTGAGAAAAACCCCATATTCAGGTGCGAAATGTGCTTCTGGACATTTATATCATAGACAGGAGTTTCTTCAAGCCCAGCATCTATATTAAGGGCATCTTTGATGTAATTTAATTTATTGTTTTATTTTTAAGTTGAATTTTTGGAATATTTCCAATGTTAGTTGATAATTACTAAATTTGTTGGCATTGTTGAGGGTATGTGTTCATAAATTATACATGTGTTTTATCCATCAAATATCCATATATTATATGTGTACCGACTGACTGTATTATTTTTTTAATTTTAAGATTTTCTAAATAAATACTATTTTCTACATATATGTTTTCCTCAGAGTGTCCAAATTCCTTTAAAGGGATAGTAATGTTTCACAATAAAAGCAGCTCCAATTAATCTTCATGGTATTTGGTTCATGGAGAGTGTTATTTCAATACTGTCTGAGTTGTAGTTCAAGAGTAATTGAATGATAAAGTATCTCCCTCTCACCCCTTTTACTGATGTAACACTGTTCACCTCAGAGCAGCAAGACTGTCCGGATGGATCGTAGAGAGGGACAATCTTCAGTGAGCATAAGGAAAAACATAGAAAACCTGTCAAGGGGGGCAGGGGTTTTCCTTATGATCACAGTAAGAAGATTGTCCCTTGCTGTGAGCTGTCTGGTCCCAGGACCAGATTCCACATCTGAAGGGAGGTGGCTTACACTAGGTATAAGGGTCAGGAGGGGGATATTTTATCATTCAATTACTCTACAACTTCAACTCTGACAGTACTGAAATAACACTATCCATGGCCCAAATACTATGAAGCTTAATTGGAGAAACATTACTATCCCTTTAAGATAGTGGGTAATTATTTCTATTATTAATTGAGGATCCCCTAAGGTGGGAAGAGTGTCAGAGCAAAGCCCTTTATAGAGGAGTGGTTGGTGTTGGTTGTTTCCTTCTGAGGCTTAAAGCTGTAGGACTCTGAGACCTCTGATATAGAAGTGTGTACTGATACTGCACCTCCACCAGGATTTATTAAAGTTCTGGGTGGAAGCATTAAAAAAAAATGGAAGATTTGAGGGTGGAAAGAAGTAAAGTGTTACTTTACACGAGGGGTGATAGACTCATGCAGTGTCTGGGGTAGCGGATTATATAATAAGGGAATTAAAACTTCCCTGAGACACACAAAAGGTGATTCTGGAAAATGATGTAAAATTGTTCATTGCAATTACACGGCAAAATGTGCAGACAAGATGTGCAGTTGGTTCTGACCTGCCATCTGAATCTAGGTCTCTACGCTTTTATTGATTGATTGTGTGCACACAAGCTAATTATATGGTATGACCTTACTTCATCTACTTTTGCAATCACAATTAACATTTAATTACCTCTGGTGATAGAATATGAATACATTTTATTTCAGGTACAATGAGGCTGATTTGCAAACCGATAACACCATGGAGAGAAATACAACTTCCCATTAACCCTTTGAGTGCCAGAGAGGTATCCAACACAATGCTTTGGATACGTCTGTGCACTCAAAGGGTTCATTTCTTTTTGGGCTTTAAAACATATGGATGCCATTCTAGCATTCGAGGGGATAAAAGCCCCATTTAAATCAAGGGGGATTCTGGGACGTTTCCCCCTATAGTGCGGTAGGTCTGATGTGGAATTACTGTAAAATCTCGGGTATAATACGCACCTGTGTATAATACGCAGGTGTAATACCCAAGATTTTTTGGTAAACTATTGAGTTCCTGTGTATAATACACCCCCCCCCGTTCCTCCCTCTACCCCCACAAAAAAGTCTTCCTTGATCGCTCTTCCCCTTCTCAGCCTCTGACACCTCAACACTAGAACATGTCTACTCCCATTTTCGTAATCAGACCCCCCTGGAATCCAGGACCCCGAATCTGGAGGCAGCAGATGGCATTCTTGCACTCACCGCCCGCTTCCCCTATGCTTCATTATTTAAAGAATCTTAGAGCCCACCTTAAGAACCAGGATCCTCCCTCTGGAGGTAGCCAATACTGGAACTACTCCATGTTCCTGACAGGGCACTACCATAGATTGTGTACCCACATACCCAAGATTTTAAGGTACTCCAGTGTCATGGTAGAATTAAATGATGGTGTTTATACTGTTCTCAGGTTTTGTTCCCAGTTCCAGAGTAACATAGAAACAGTTGATTAGGGTGAACAAAGATGTGTTCATCAAGTTCTGCTCATACCATATCAACCCTGTTGACTCAGAGAGAGGCGAGAAAACTAAATTAAAGCCATTTCAAATTAAACCCCAAGTGAGTAAAAATATTCCTGACACCAAAAGACAGTAGGATATTTCCCAGGATCAACATCCTATCTGGTTTGAAACCAACAGTCATAACTCTCAATATTGTTCTGACTTAGAAAGGCATCCATTACTAAAGTATCTGCAAATACAGCATCCGAGGCAAAGAAGTCTACATTTTTACTGCCCTTACTGTAAAAAAAAAATCTAAAATATCTGCCATTGTTTTAGTTGAAAGCTCATTTCCTCTAGTCTTGCTGAATAACCTTTTGCATTTTGCTCGTCTCTGTAAGAAAATAGTTTTTGTTGACCTCAAATATATTTGTAAATGGTAAACATCTCATCACTTAGATGTCTTTTCTTTAATGTAAACAGATCCAGTTTGGCTAGTCTCTCTTTATAACTCAGATCCTCCAATCCCTTGATCAGTTTTGTTGGACATCTCTCTGAACATTTTCTAATTCAACTGAATTAAGCACTACTCCTAGATTAGAAAGTACCGTAAAATCTCAGGTATAATACGCACCTTTTTATAATACGTAGGTGTATATTATGCCCAAGATTTTAGGGGAAAACAAGAGTGCCTATGTATAATACGCACCCTTGTTTTCCCCTCTTAAGGAAAAAAAAAATTAAGCCTGCCAGATCCCTTCCCTCCCCCGGTGCTATGCACTGCTAAAATACCATTTACTTACGTCAAAATTCAAGTCCCCGCATTTTCCCCATTAGCAGGCAACATATAACCCATGTCAATATTCCCTGCGGGCGGCATGCTTCCATTCACCGCCCGCTTCCTTCCGGCTATGGTATTGCCCTGTGAGGACCTTCAGATCCTCACAGGGCATTACCATTGGCTGGAGCCGGTAGGTCCTGAAGGAAGCGGGCAGTGAATGGAAGCATGCCGCCCGCAGGGAATATTGACATCTGTTATATGTTGCCTGCTAATGGGGAAAATGCGAAGACTTGAACTTTGATGTAAGTAAATGGTATTTTAGCAGCAGATAGCACCGGATGAGGGAGGAAAGGGATCTGGCAGGCTTAATTTTTATTTTTTATAAAAAACTCTCGGGTATAATACGCACCCCCCACCTTCACATAAGGTGAAGTGAGGTAAAATTGTGCGTATTATACCTGAGATTTTACGGTATAGTGCAAATGGGGATTACACAGTCAAAAATAAATAATAGGAGGGAACTCAAAGTTCTTCAGGTCCAGTTCAGGTCCAAATGAGTGATCAGAAAACAATTTAAACAGTTAGTAAGCAAACATGTTGTCTGTAATAGAAGTGTAAACCTACCTAGTTTGTCTTAGCTTACTAATAGGAAAAAAAAAAGATTTCAGATGGCAGTTAAAGGAATAAAGAACAGTATATTAAATGAAAGACAACATATTTCTTCTTTACTTTTCTGCTGGCCTAAATGAGAATGTAGATCAGACCTCTTGACAAATACTGAGCATGCAGCAATCACCTGAAAAATGAGAAGACTTCAAGATTCTGACCTGTCGAGGCTTAAAGGAGCAGTAAACTTTTTTTATGAAAACACATATTTTATAGAACTTTTCCTGCTCAATAAAACAAGGTCACTCCCACTGCTGTCAGGTGTTTTATTCAAAATTTATAACAGTTTAAATAATCAGGAAGTGAATTTACTATGTTTACTTCCTGATAGTTCTAACTGACAGGAAGTGAATTTACTGTGTTTATTTCCTGATAGTTCTAACTGAAAGGAAGTGAATTTCCTGTACTTCCCGATAGTTCTAACTGACAGGAAGTGAATTTACTGTGTTTACTTCCTGATAGTTCTAACTGACAGGAAGTGAATTTACTGTGTTTACTTCCTGATAGTTCTAACTCAAAGTAAGTGAATTTACTGTGTTTACTTCCTGATAGTTCTAACTGACAGGAAGTGAATTTACTGTGTTTACTTCCTGATAGTTCTAACTGACAGGAAGGGACTCAGCAGTTTCTATCACATTCTGTGGAGAACTGTATGTCACTGATTTTTCTGACTTTCCTCTCCATTACAATCTAACAGGAAATCTAATTAGAATTTGACCACTAGAGGGCACTGCTAATGTAAAAAAAACACGGGTTTAAACTGTAATAACTCTGGAAATATAAATCTCTTGGCAGTGGGAGTACCCTTATTTTACTCAGTAGGAAAATCCCTACAATATATATTTTTTCATAAAAAAAGTTTACTGCTCCTTTAACTCCAGTTTTTATCATTATTATTTATTATTATAATACTTTATTTATACTTTATTTATTGAGCATCAGCTTATTCCAAAATTCTCTACAAATTAGGGAAGAAATGAATTAATAATAACATACAGAACCTGATCATGGCAAATGGTAGTGAGTGCCAGCTCTTGCCATCTAGTTGGGGGCATCACAAGATCTTTTTATATTGTAGAGAAGTTGCTGTTTTATCGATTCTAAAACATATTATACAGCTTCTAGCTTTATTCCTGCTGAAAATATTAATATTTAATTCCAAGTCATAAAAGGTTGATTTCGTAATGTAAAGAAGTCAGAGTGCAAGAACACTGAGTTTTAAGAAACTAATTGTCAAATTAAGAAACTAATTGTCAATCCCCTCTTCATTTCTATACAGTTTAAAAATGATCTTGAAACCATATTGCCAAAGGAACACACTCTTCATCATCCCTATACTCTTCCTTGTAATAAGCTTCTTTTTTACCAGGAAAAGACAAGAATTTATTCCAAAGATTTTACAATGTCAACAAGAACAGATCCTCCAGGAGACAAGCCTGAACATAACACATTCCATACAGAATAGTGAGAAAGATCTACTCATCCTAGTTTGGGTTTATCCTTTTGGAGAACACTTTCCATTAGATACTTGTGAAAGGGTTTATGGTATCACTGGATGTAAGCTGACAGGTGACAGAGCGCTATACAGTGCTGCAGATGCTTTAGTCATACACCATTATGATATCATGCATAACAAAAACTCATTGCCTCAACAACCAAGACCGCATTACCAAAGATGGATCTGGTTCAACATGGAACCACCATTGATTATAACAAACTTGCATTTCCTAGACAACTTGATCAACATGACTATGACATTTCGCCAGGATTCTGATGTCTACAGACCTTATGGTCGGATTGAAGCACTTAAAGAGCCACAGAATTACACTATTCCTGCCAAGTCCAAGCTGGTGTCCTGGGTAGTCAGTAAATGGTACCCAGGTGCTCCACGTATTGCTTATTATGAGGAGCTGAAGAAGCATATTCCTATTGATGTCTATGGAAGGAACCATATGAAGCTAAGCTGGGATGATTTTGACAAAACTATCTCACAGTATAAGTTTTACTTAGCTTTTGAGAACTCCATATACAAGGATTATATCACTGAGAAATTTTGGAGAAATGCATTTGATTCATGGACTGTTCCAGTAGTGTTAGGAACATCTCGTAAGAACTATGAGCGTTTTATGCCCGGGGATGCCTTTATTCATGTTAATGACTTCCCCAGTCCCAAAGAACTTGCAGATTTTCTTCTGCAGTTGGACAAAGATGACGAGAGATACAGGAAGTACTTCAACTGGAGATCTCACTACCATGTTAGGAGAGAGAGTGGGTGGGACAATCATTACTGCAAAGCCTGCAGAGCGTTGAGACAGGCTCCGGATTATCAGGTCATTCCTAGTATGGCCAAGTGGTTTCTAGAGGATGTGTAAAGTTGTAAAAAAATCTGGATCTTTAGTACAAATCACTGTGATGTTCTGTTATAAGAATGTCTCATTACCTCAAGATTTATTGTGCCAATAAAAGAACTACTTAAAAAATAAATTAAATAAATAATAGATAGATAGATAGATAGATAGATAGATAGATAGATAGATAGATAGATAGATCTATCTTTGATACTATTGTATTTGTGGTATCCTGAAGGAATAATGCAGTATGGTATTCCACAGTAGGACTTAAAGAAATGGAATGTTAGTCCTCGGAACACAGCTGGTCCTGTGAAGCAAGTTCCTGGTTCTGTTTAGTGGCAACAGAAGGTCAAGATAATAAGGTCAAAATAATATATCAGGTGGCGGGCAATCCTCATCTATGTATGCTGTCAGAATGTTTTTTTTCAGCATATCTTGTTTGATCACAGGTAGATCAATGAAAATGATTAATCAGTACTCAGGCAGAGATATTCTAAAAACTTGCACTCCCGGTAACTCTTGATGATCAGGGTTTGACACTCCTGTTATAGATTTACGGTTCAAAACTTGCCACAAGACAAAGTCCAAAAGAAACTGGAAAAGGTTCCATTTGGACCTGATATCACACTCCTAAATTCAGTAATAGCAATGTCCTTATTTTTGTTCTGTTTTGAGTAACTCTAATCAAGCATAATGCATTTGTTACAAAAGTACCAATTTTTTAAATGGGGTAAGATCTAATCCTGGACAATACAGACTTGTAAATCTGACTTCTATAGTAGATAAGGTACTAGAAGGGTTACTAACAGATATTATTCAGGATTATGTGATGGCCAACAATATTACTAATAATTCAATTTGTTTTGGTAGACAATAGATTTAACAACAGTGTGCAGCATTACTCAGCTGCCAATAGGATATTTTAATATATTATTATTATTTCTAATTTATAAAGTGGCAGCATATTCCATAGAGCAGTACAAAGTTGTGTGCATGCAAATAAACAATGTGATATACATGTTCAGACTGAAATTTTACAATTCCCATTAATTTCCATGGGGCAAAAACTCAAGAACATAGCATTAAATTGATTTTTTTTTTTTATAATTTAAATTGATTTTAATTTGGTGTGAAACCAGAGATTCAGCATTTGGCTGAAAATCATTTGCAGTTTCTACAGATTTCGATTTGGTGAAAACTTGAGGAATTTGGTTTACCGTATTTTTTTTTTATAATTTCCATTGATTTTAAAGGGGTAAACATTCGGAGTCTTAACCTCGAAGGTATTTTACTTTTCTGACCATGTAACCATTTATTATGCACTAGTTGAACAGCCCGTTACACGGGCCACAGTGCCACTGCCACCCGGTCGCGGGGCAGTCACGCGCAGTAGAGACTGCCCGCGCCACAGCTGATACAGAGCTGGATGCTCCTTCGGAGCGCCCAGCTCTGTATCAGCCGCGGCGCGGGCAGTCTCCACTGCACGTGCTGCATGTTGCGGCGTTACACACAATTTAGCGAATTATTATATAGGATTTTTTAGAATATGGAGTTAAAGGGACAGGGACCATTTATTGTTAATAAATAAATTAAAAATGAAATAAAATAAATAATTGTTGTGTATTATTTGTATTTTTTTCCACTGCTTTAAGAAGTGCAGTCTGCCTCCTTGGGATATCCACTTTACCATGTCCCTGTCCCTTTAAATGTGCACTCTATGACACCAGGGGGGTTAATGCACTAAGGTTCAATGCTGTGGAAATGTGTGTCTGAAGATGTGTGGTGAACACATTCCCTTGGTGATAGAGACACACATTCAGTGGCGTAACTATAGGGCCCGTCACTCCAGGGGCCCAGTCGCCCCCTGCAACCCCCTCGCCTGACGCCCGCAATTAAGTAATGCAGAGCGCTGGGGCTCTGCATTACGAGAGTGCCGGTCTGCCAGAGGGAGATCAGTACTCAGACCGGCACTCTCGTAATGTAGAGAAATAGGAGATGACATCATCTTCCAGCGCTCTGCATTACTGAAGAGGACCGCGCGGGAGAAGAGGTCTGTGCAGAAAGAGGCACAGACCTGTCCTCTGCCACTGGACCACCAAGGAGGTAGGAGATTTAGGGACAATGTGGAGATGGGGGGAAAGTGAAAGGGGCAATGTGAAGATGGGGGCTTTGTGGAAGGGGCAATGTGGAGACTGAGGGGCATTGTGGAATGGAAGGGGCGATGTGGAGATTGAGGGGCATTGTGGAAGGGGCGATGTGGAGATTGAGGGGCAATGTGGAGATGGGGGGGGGCAATGTGGAGGTGGCCAATGTGGTTGGGGGGCCCATGGCAATTCTTACACCAGGACCCCGTGGCTTCTAGTTACGCCTCTGCACACATCACCAGATGCACTGTGAATTAGTGATGCAAGGGAGGGGGATAATTACCTCATTAGCATACAGGGTTCTTGTACCTATGGCAATGTAGAAGAGATGCCCTCTATTACACATTGACAGCAGTCTGGCAACCCTGAAGTTTGAGAGCATCCGCTCTGCTTCCCCACTTGCCCACTAGGGGAAGTGGAGACTATCCGCTCAGACTTCAGCACCTGAGATGTAAAATAAACCCTTTGAGGTCATGCACAAAACACTGGTTACATTTGAAATGACAAAGAGGAACAGACTGCTGTTGTTTTAAATGGGGCTTTAATGCTGCAGAGGCCAATGGCATTTCTACCGTTCACCACTCTAATTTTTGCCACAATTAACTTTTGCTACTCTACCACCCCTCCCCCATCCCATTTGCTACATTGCCACCCCTCCTCCCTCCCATTCACCACTCTACCAACCTCCTCCCTCCCATTCACCACTCTGCCACCCCTCCTCCCTCCCATTCACCACTCTGCCACCTCTCCTCATTAAAATTCACCACTCTGCCACCCTCCTCCCTCCCATTCACCACTCTGCCACCTCTCCTCATTAAAATTCACCACTCTGCCACCCTCCTCCCTCCCATTCATCACTCTGCCACCTCTCCTCATTAAAACTCACCACTCTGCCACCCTCCTCCCTCCCATTCACCACTCTGCCACCGTCCTCCATCCAATTCACCACTCTGCCAACCTCCTCCCTCCCATTCACCACTCTGCCAACTCGTCCCTCCATTCACCACTCTGCCACCTCTCCTCAATAAAATTCACCACTCTGCCAACCTCCTCCTCCCATTCACCACTCTGCCACCTCTCCTCATTAAAATTCACCACTCTGCCAACCTCCTCCCTCCCATTCACCACTCTGCCACCGTCCTCCATCCAATTCACAACCTTGCCAACCTCCTCCCTCCCATTCACCACTCTGCCAACCTCCTCCCTCCCATTCACCACTCTGCCACCGTCCTCCATCCAATTCACCACTCTGCCACCCTCCTCCCTCCCATTCACCACTCTGCCACCGTCCTCCCTCCCATTCACCACTCTGCCTCCTCTTCTCAATAAAATTCACCACTCTGCCTCCCCTCCTCCCTCCCATTCACCACTCTGCCAACCTCCTCCCTCCCATTCACCACTATGCCACCTCTCCTCAATCCAATTCACCACTCTGCCTCCTCTCCTCCATCAAATTCACCACTCTGCCTCCTCTCCTCCATCCAATTCACCACTCTGCCTCCTCTCCTCCATCCAATTCACCACTCTGCCTCCTCTCCTCAGTCCAATTCACCACTCTGCCACCTCTCCTCCATCCAATTCACCACTCTGCCTCCTCTCCTCCATCCCATTCACCACTATGCCTCCTCTCCTCCATCCAATTCACCACTCTGCCTCCTCTCCTCCATCCAATTCACCACTCTGCCTCCTCTCCTCAATCCAATTCACTACTCTGCCTCCTCTCCTCAATCCAATTCACCACTCTGCCTCCTCTTCTCTATCAAATTCACCACTCTGCCTCCTCTCCTCAATCCAATTCACCACTCTGCCACCTCTCCTCAATCCAATTCACCACTCTGCCTCCTCTCCTCAATCCAATTCACCACTCTGCCTCCTCTCCTCTATCCAATTCACCACTCTGCCTCCTCTCCTCAATCCAATTCACCACTCTGCCTCCTCTCCTCAATCCAATTCACCACTCTGCCTCCTCTCCTCCATCCAATTCACCACTCTGCCTCCTCTCCTCCATCCAATTCACCACTCTGCCTCCTCTCCTCAATCCCATTCACCACTCTGCCTCCTCTCCTCCATCCCATTCACCACTCTGCCTCCTCTCCTCCATCCAATTCACCACTCTGCCTCCTCTCCTCAATCCAATTCACCACTCTGCCTCCTCTCCTCCATTCAATTCACCACTCTGCCACCTCTCCTCAATCCAATTCACCACTCTGCCTCCTCTCCTCCATCCAATTCACCACTTTGCCACCTCTCCTCAATCCAATTCACCACTCTGCCTCCTCTCCTCAATCCAATTCACCACTCTGCCTCCTCTCCTCAATCCAATTCACCACTCTGCCTCCTCTCCTCAATCCAATTCACCACTCTGCCACCTCTCCTCAATCCAATTCACCACTCTGCCTCCTCTCCTCAATCCAATTCACCACTCTGCCTCCTCTCCTCAATCCAATTCACCACTCTGCCTCCTCTCCTCAATCCAATTCACCACTCTGCCACCTCTCCTCAATCCAATTCACCACTCTGCCTCCTCTCCTCAATCCAATTCACCACTCTGCCTCCTCTCCTCAATCCAATTCACCATTCTGCCTCCTCTCCTCAATCCAATTCACCACTCTGCCACCTCTCCTCAATCCAATTCACCACTCTGCCTCCTCTCCTCAATCCAATTAACCACTCTGCCTCCTCTCCTCAATCCAATTCACCACTCTGCCTCCTCTCCTCAATCCAATTCAGCACTCTGCCTCCTCTCCTCCATCCAATTCACCACTCTGCCTCCTCTCCTCCATCCAATTCACCACTCTGCCTCCTCTCCTCCATTCAATTCACCACTCTGCCACCTCTCCTCAATCCAATTCACCACTCTGACTCCTCTCCTCCATCCAATTCACCACTCTGCCTCCTCTCCTCCATCCAATTCACCACTCTGCCTCCTCTCCTCAGTCCAATTCACCACTCTGCCACCTCTCCTCCATCCAATTCACCACTCTGCCTCCTCTCCTCCATCCCATTCACCACTCTGCCTCCTCTCCTCCATCCAATTCACCACTCTGCCTCCTCTCCTCCATCCAATTCACCACTCTGCCTCCTCTCCTCAATCCAATTCACTACTCTGCCTCCTCTCCTCAATCCAATTCACCACTCTGCCTCCTCTCCTCTATCAAATTCACCACTCTGCCTCCTCTCCTCAATCCAATTCACCACTCTGCCACCTCTCCTCAATCCAATTCACCACTCTGCCTCCTCTCCTCAATCCAATTCACCACTCTGCCTCCTCTCCTCTATCCAATTCACCACTCTGCCTCCTCTCCTCAATCCAATTCACCACTCTGCCTCCTCTCCTCAATCCAATTCACCACTCTGCCTCCTCTCCTCAATCCAATTCACCACTCTGCCTCCTCTCCTCCATCCAATTCACCACTGTGCCTCCTCTCCTCCATCCAATTCACCACTCTGCCTCCTCTCCTCAATCCCATTCACCACTCTGCCTCCTCTCTTCCATCCCATTCACCACTCTGCCTCCTCTCCTCCATCCAATTCACCACTCTGCCTCCTCTCCTCAATCCAATTCACCACTCTGCCTCCTCTCCTCCATTCAATTCACCACTCTGCCACCTCTCCTCAATCCAATTCACCACTCTGCCTCCTCTCCTCCATACAATTCACCACTCTGCCACCTCTTCTCAATCCAATTCACCACTCTGCCTCCTCTCCTCAATCCAATTCACCACTCTGCCTCCTCTCCTCAATCCAATTCACCACTCTGCCTCCTCTCCTCAATCCAATTCACCACTCTGCCTCCTCTCCTCCATTCAATTCACCACTCTGCCACCTCTCCTCAATCCAATTCACCACTCTGCCTCCTCTCCTCCATCCAATTCACCACTCTGCCTCCTCTCCTCCATCCAATTCACCACTCTGCCTCCTCTCCTCAGTCCAATTCACCACTCTGCCACCTCTCCTCCATCCAATTCACCACTCTGCCTCCTCTCCTCAATCCAATTCACCACTCTGCCTCCTCTCCTCCATCCCATTCACCACTCTGCCTCCTCTCCTCCATCCAATTCACCACTCTGCCTCCTCTCCTCCATCCAATTCACCACTCTGCCTCCTCTCCTCAGTCCAATTCACCACTCTGCCACCTCTCCTCCATCCAATTCACCACTCTGCCTCCTCTCCTCCGTCACATTCACCACTCTGCCTCCTCTCCTCCATCCAATTCACCACTCTGCCACCTCTCCTCCATCCAATTCACCACTCTGCCTCCTCTCCTCAATCCAATTCACCACTCTGCCTCCTCTCCTCAGTCCAATTCACCACTCTGCCACATCTCCTCCATCCAATTCACCACTCTGCCTCCTCTCCTCCATCCCATTCACCACTCTGCCTCCTCTCCTCCATCCAATTCACCACTCTGCCACCTCTCCTCCATCCAATTCACCACTCTGCCTCCTCTCCTCCATCCAATTCACCACTCTGCCTCCTCTCCTCCATCCAATTCACCACCCTGCCACCTCTCCTCCATCCAATTCACCACTCTGCCTCCTCTCCTCAATCCAATTCACCACTCTGCCTCCTCTCCTCCATTCCATTCACCACTCTGCCTCCTCTCCTCCATCCAATTCACCACTCTGCCTCCTCTCCTCCATCCCATTCACCACTCTGCCTCCTCTCCTCCATCCAATTCACCACTCTGCCTCCTCTCCTCAATCCAATTCACTACTCTGCCTCCTCTCCTCAATCCAATTCACCACTCTGCCTCCTCTCCTCTATCAAATTCACCACTCTGCCTCCTCTCCTCAATCCAATTCACCACTCTGCCACCTCTCCTCAATCCAATTCACCACTCTGCCTCCTCTCCTCAATCCAATTCACCACTCTGCCTCCTCTCCTCCATCCAATTCACCACTCTGCCTCCTCTCCTCAATCCAATTCACCACTCTGCCTCCTCTCCTCAGTCCAATTCACCACTCTGCCACCTCTCCTCCATCCAATTCACCACTCTGCCTCCTCTCCTCCATCCCATTCACCACTCTGCCTCCTCTCCTCCATCCAATTCACCACTCTGCCACCTCTCCTCCATCCAATTCACCACTCTGCCTCCTCTCCTCCATCCAATTCACCACTCTGCCTCCTCTCCTCCATCCAATTCACCACCCTGCCACCTCTCCTCCATCCAATTCACCACTCTGCCTCCTCTCCTCAATCCAATTCACCACTCTGCCTCCTCTCCTCCATCCCATTCACCACTCTGCCTCCTCTCCTCCATCCAATTCACCACTCTGCCTCCTCTCCTCCATCCCATTCACCACTCTGCCTCCTCTCCTCCATCCAATTCACCACTCTGCCTCCTCTCCTCATCCAATTCACTACTCTGCCTCCTCTCCTCAATCCAATTCACCACTCTGCCTCCTCTCCTCTATCAAATTCACCACTCTGCCTCCTCTCCTCAATCCAATTCACCACTCTGCCACCTCTCCTCAATCCAATTCACCACTCTGCCTCCTCTCCTCAATCTAATTCACCACTCTGCCTCCTCTCCTCCATCCAATTCACCACTCTGCCTCCTCTCCTCAATCCAATTCACCACTCTGCCTCCTCTCCTCAATCCAATTCACCACTCTGCCTCCTCTCCTCCATCCAATTCACCACTCTGCCTCCTCTCCTCTATCCCTTTCACCACTCTGCCTCCTCTCAGTCCAATTCACCACTCTGCCTCCTCTCCTCCATCTCATTCACCACTCTGCCACCCTCCTCCCTCTCATTCACCACTCTGCCACCTCTCCTAGATCCAGTTCACCAATTTGTCATCATCCCCCATCCCTTTCACCACTCTGCCACCTCTCCTCCATCCCTTTCACCACTCTTCCACCTCTCCTCCATCCCTTTCACCACTCTGCCACCTCTCCTCCATCCCTTTCACCACTCTGCCACCTCTCCTCCATCCCTTTCACCACTCTACCACCTCTCCTCCATCCAATTCACCACTCTGCCACCTCTCCTCCATCCAATTCACCACTCTGCCACCTCTCCTCCATCCCTTTCACCACTCTTCCACCTCTCCTCCATCCCTTTCACCACTCTGCCACCTCTCCTCCATCCCTTTCACCACTCTGTCACCTCTCCTCAATCCAATTCACCACTCTGCCACCATTCTCCCTCCCATTCACAACCCTACCACCCTTCCTCCCTCCTATTTGCATCCTTCCCTACTCTTCTCTCCCTTTTGTTATCCACCCAATCACTTTCTTCCACACTGCACAGAGCAAATGTGATCCACTCCTCTGTAACGATCAGTGGGACAATACTAAAGTTGATTGAAGGAAAAAGTACAAGAAAACACCACCCACAGACTAAGCACATGCATATTATTGCTTTCTTCTAAAGTTAGCTGAAGAAAAACAACTTCAGTTAACCCTTTAAGAACCAATTAATTTGTTTGCAAAGCATTACACTACCTTCTGGTCCTTCAAGGGTTAAATGGTGCTCTAACACAAGATTACTTAAAGGGATAGTAATACTTGAAATGTAAAAAAAATATATATTGTAGGTTTATCCCCCTGAGTAAAAAACGGGTACTCTCACTGCTGAGAGATATTTTATTAAAAAATCATAGCAGCTCAAACTAGAATTTTTTAGGTGCAATATCACAGTGGCCTGAAAATTTAAAGTCGGGCTGTTGCTACACCATCCTATGGACTGCTCTGGTCCATAGACCATAAATCTCCATAGGATGGTGTAGCAACAGCACCACTCTACATTTTCAGGCCACTGTGATATTGCACCTAAAAAAAATTACGTTTAAGCTGTTATAATTTTTTAATAAAATATCTCTCAGCAGCGGGAGTACCCTTGTTTTACTCAGGGGGATAAACCCTACAACATATATTTTTTACATTGTAAGTATTACTATCCCTTTAATTGCCTTCCAATATTTGGGTTTGAGTCTTTGGGACAGTAGTCAGCTAAAGAGGTGCAAACCAACAGCATCAAATGGGACAAAGGCACATGTACATTGATTTCAATAGGGTGTTTAACTCAATACACAGTCCTAGCATTCAATTGATTAAAAGCCCCATTAAGATAAACTGAAAAGTAAGGAGGTTTATTTATTTTATTTAATATTTTACAACAGTTGATAATCAACAGTACTGGCTGTAATTGAATTGCAAACTTAACCAGATAGTTTCCATTTGTTTAACCCTTTAACATCGAGCAGTCCATGGAGGTTACCTTCCCTGAAGGACCACTTTGATCTTTGTTGGCGTGCTGGCACACGTGAATGGTGATGTGTACCGGCACACCGAACCAGTCTTGAAGAGGTTAGTTTCAGACCCTACTAGTGCCTACAGGGCTCCCGCAGGAACTCTGTAAGCACAAAATACATGACGTGCCAGGACTGTCACCTGGACTTCAGGAAAAAAAAAAAACATTGACGGTCTTAACACATCAATGGTCGTTAAGGCATTAAAAAACGGAAAATTCCAGATGGCAGCTATTGGAATATAGCGCAATATATGAATTGAAGACATATTTCGTATCTATTTTATGTTGGCCTGCATGGCAATGTAGATCAAAATACACTTATTGACAAAGTCTGATTATGCAGCAATTATCTGAAACATGAGAAGACTCAACCTTAACTGTAGCTATTATTATTTTACTATATTTATTGAGCACTCACATATTTGACAGTGTTCTACAAATTAGGGGAAAGAATTAGCAATTAGACTTATGCATGGCAAACATTTTTGGTAAATTCCAATTTTGGACAAATTTTTTTTTTTCCCATTCGGAGGATCCAAATTTCGGACCGGACCTGTTCGTCTCGGACAAAATTAGGCAGCAGTCCGAATTATTCAGCCAAATTAAAAAAAAAAGTGAAATATTCAATAAAAAATTTAAATTAAACAAATAAAAATAAAAAATAATAAATTAAACAACATTAATAATAATATTAAATCTCTGATGAGACAAGAAGGGGTATTTTATAAACCCCTACACACTTATAAATGTATATGTCACATCAAATTAAAACCCTTTCTGTCATTTAAAAAATGGTATATAATATGTGTTTGTGCAATCAATGAGAAACATAGGAATTATGGTTGAACACACACATAGCAAAAATGCTAAAATTGCTTGTGTCCTTATGTGGTTAATATCTGTGCTTTGCATGAACTGTAAAGCACCTGTTTTACCACATCTATTTTTAGCAGCATGTAGCATCATTGTAATAGTTTCAAGCGGGAAAGCGCCGTGCCCTCTATTTTTAGTAGCATGTAACAATATTGTAATGGTTTCAGGCGGGAAAGCGCCATCCGAATTTCCGAAATTGACACCAAAATTTCGGACGAGGTCCGTTTCGGATTCTGATTTTTTTTGTGGGTGTTGTGGGCGGACCTTGGCTTTCAGAAGGTGCGAATGATGCCGAATACACCTTATTCGTCCGAATCAAACAAGTCTATTAGCAATGACATATAGAACTTGACCAAAACACACGGTAGCGAGAGCTCTTCTCATTATGCAGCTTCTAGACATTGATGATTACTCAGTGAATGTAAGGAGAAGCAGTGTTCTTGCTTAAAAATATTAATATTTAAATTCTATTCATCGAAGGTAGATTTCAAAATTTAAAACATTAAAACGCAGGGACGTTGACTTTAAATATAATGACTAATATTGAATCTCGTCTTCATTTCTCTACAGCCTAAACATGACCTTCAAACCATGGTTCCAAAAGAACACAGTCTTCATCTTCTCTGTTTCCTTCCTTGTATTTCTGCTTTTTTTTACTGGGAAAAGACTAGAATTAATTCCAAAAATCTTGCAGTGTCAACAAAAACAGGTGTTCCAGGTGACAAGCCTGAACATAACAAATCATACTCAAAATGGTGAGGAAGATTTTCTCCTGCTAGTTTGGGTTTATCCATTTGGAGCACGCTTTCCATTAGATTCTTGCCAAAGAGTTCATGGTATCTCTGGATGTAAGCTGACAGCGGACAGAGGGTTATACAATGTATCTCATGCTGTGGTTATACACCATTACGATATCATGCACGACAAAAACTCATTGCCTCAACAACCAAGACCACATTACCAGAGATGGGTTTGGTTCAACATGGAACCTCCATTGATTATAACAAATCTGCATTTCCTGGACAACTTGTTCAACATGACTTGGACTTTCCGACAAGATTCTGACATTTACTCACCCTATGGTTGGATTGAAGCATTGAAACATACACAGAATGTTACTATTCCAGCCAAGTCCAAGCTGGTGTCCTGGGTAGTCAGTAAGTGGTACCCAGGCATTCCACGTATTGCTTATTATGAGGAGCTGAAGAAGCATATTCCTATTGATGTCTATGGAAAGAACCATATGAAGCTAAGCTGGGATGATTTCTACAAGACTATCTCCCAGTATAAGTTTTACTTAGCTTTTGAGAACTCCATATACAAGGATTATATCACTGAAAAGTTTTGGAGAAATGCATTTGATTCATGGACTGTTCCAGTTGTGTTAGGAACATCTCGTAAGAACTATGAACGCTTTATGCCTGGGGAAGCCTTCATACATGTAGAAGATTTCCCCAATGCCAAAGAACTTGCAGAATTTCTTCTAAAGCTGGACAAAGATGATGTGAAATACAGGAAGTATTTGAACTGGAGATCTCACTATAGAGTGATGATGGAGACTGAATTGGACAAAAGTTACTGCAAAGCCTGCAGATCATTGAGACAGTCTCCAGATTACCAAGTGATTCCTAGTGTGGCAAAATGGTTCCTAGAGGATATTTAGAAATGTAAATGATCTGTTTAGAAATGTAAATGATCTGTTTCTTGAGTATGAATCTCTATGACGTTTTAGATAATGAATGAGAATTTGCCATTATCTCAAGGTCTAAGGGAATAGGATGGAAAATGATGAGCCAATAAAGTGACTTTCAAAGCAGATGTATATATTTTCTATTGTTTTTAAAATACTTATTATGTTCAAAGCTGTCTGTGGTGTCAAGAAAAAATATTGCAACATTCTTATGAGCACGCACGCAGTGTGCATCCTAACACTGCTTGCCTGCCTCTGAGCTCTAGTCAGAGTACTCATCCAGCATTGAGCAGTACACGTGGATGCCGGCGCTGAGCCTGACTTATAAGTGTCAGAGAGATACCCATGCAATGCTGTTCGGGAAGACTCATGAAAAGCCACCAAAGAACCTGGTGAGTGACTCAGAAGCTTGTCTGTGGTCCCGCCTGCAGAATAAATTGTTGTGAGAAGTATTTACAGTGGATATAAAAAGTCTACACACCCCTGTTAAAATGCCAGGTTCTTGTGATGTTAAAGAATGAGACAAAGATAAATCATCAGAACTTTTTCCATCTTTAATGTGACCTATAACGTGAACAATTCAATTGCAAAACAAACTTAAACCGTTGAGGGGGAAAAAATAAAAAACTCACAATAAGTTGGAGCTGATGGGGGAATATGGAGCTGATGGGGCAATGTGAGGGCAATATGGAGATGATGGGGGCAATGTGAGGGTAATATGGAGCTGATGGGGGCAGGTTGGAGCTGATGGGGGGCAAGTTGGAGCTGATAGGGGCAATGTGAGGGCAATATGGAGCTGATGGGGGGCAATGTGAGGACAATATAGAGTTGATGGGGGTAAGTTGAAGCTGATGGGGGCAATATGGAGCTGATGGGGGGCAATGTGAGCGCAATATGGAGCTGATGGGGGCAGTGTGGAGAATAGGAACATTGTGTAGGTGTCCAGTGGGGGGGGGGGGGCGCTTCAGATTTCTGTGCCTACAGGCTCCTGAGAGGTAAATCTGGCCCTGCTCATTTAGGTGATATGGGTGTTCTGTGGGTGCAGCAGGGAAAGTTAAAAGAACAGAAAACAAACAAACGTGTATGGAACGAGGAGGCATCAAATCCATTTTGCCATCCCTCCCAAGTGTCCTTCTTATAGACCCAAATCCTTCTATCCCTCGTTTTAGGAGATCACACTGTATGGTGTACATAAGTGTATCATATTGCTCCACAGTAATAAAACTCACATTAAAGGAGCAGTAAACTTTTTTTTATGAAAACACATATTTTACAGAGCATTTCCTGCTGAATAAAATAAGGTCACTCCCATCCCTGTCAGATGTTTTATTCAAAAACTATAGCAGTTTAAATAATCAGGAAGTGAATTTACTGTGTTTACTTCCTGTGAGTTCTAACTGACAGGAAGTGAATTTACTGTGTTTACTTCCTGATAGTTCTAACAGACAGGAAGTGACAGGCAGTTTCTATCACATCCTATAGAGAACTGTATGTCTATGACTTTTCTGACTTTCCTCTCCATTACACTCTAACAGGAAATCTAATTAGAATTTGACCACTAGAGGGCACTGCTAATGTAAAAAAACATGGGTTTAAACTGTAATAACGCTGGAAATATAAATCTCTCGGCAGTGGGAGTACCCTTATTTTACTCAATAGGAAAATCCCTACAATATATATTTTTTCATAATGAAAGTTTACTGCTCCTTTAATGTTTGTTTAAACTGCAGTGTGTATGTATGTAGTCTGTGTAAATAAAATTACTTTGATCTTGCACTAAATCATGTATTCAATTACACAAAGAGGAGTCAATGGGTCATGAAATAACCTACAAATTCTCAGTATTGCCCCACCCACCAGCCACCCCTCCCTCAAAAAAGTGCCCCTCTTTGTCTGTTTGAAATGTTGGGAGGTATGTGGACAGCCTCACCTGTCCAAACTGAATCCTTACAAGTATTGAGCCCACCCTTTCAATAATTTTCTTGTTTGTTTGTTTTTGTGCCAAAGGAAGCTTATTCCATTGAGACTAGCTGGTGGTTCTCATACTGTTTACTGGGTAGAACCCTTTGGTTTCATATGCAATCTCTGTGGAATCCTAGCAACCAAGTCTGGGACCCATCTAGCATCCAAATGACTAGCACAGTATCAGTATCACATATACTGGTATGCTAACTTGTACTGAAATGCTAATTTTTAATTCAGGACTAAATCATTACACTAACATGTCAGGTACCAATTTCCAGGGAGTCACAGAAAGGGGTGGGGTTTACAGAGGAAGGGATGAATCGTTGACAGGAAGAGGTGTGGTCTGAACAGGAAGGGGTGGGGCAAATTAAGATGGGGGTGAGTTTAGTGAGGCCTAGGGCAGCACAAATCCTAAATACACTACTACATGTAAGTAAAGGGATGAAAAGTTTGTAGCTATTGGAAAAAATAGCAGAACATTTTTGGCAATGGGCGAAAATTGCAAAGATTTTAAGGGATTTATTTGAAGCGGATTTTCCTGCATAAAAGCTGGTAACCACATGGTTTTCACTGATTTTTTTGAGGGAACACCTATAGTCACAAACATCCACAGGACAAACTGATCCGAACTGGTTCTGCATGTATCCCAAAACACACAATGCAATGAAATCGGGAGCCAACACAGCAAAGGACAATCAGTTCGGTTACCAATAAGTGCCCAATCTGCTATATGACATAAATTCCCATCTCAATTCACCCACCCACTTAATATGGGAGGTAAAAGTAAAATTCCCCAAAAGGGAAAATAACACTAACCAAGTGTTCACTGTTAAACTAATAAATCAATAAAAAAAAAAAGAAAAATACAAAATCTGATAAATAAAATATCCACTGAAACTTGGTACCTAGGAACATCAGCAGAAAAATACAATAATGTGGAATAGGTAAACTTGAAGACTAATCACTCAAAAAACATCAATGATCATATAATGATATTCATATATTTGACACATATTCACTGAATTCCTGTAGATGAATGTCTCCCGTTTAAAGTCACATCTGATCATAAATCAAACCATATAGTCAGCAGCATATATAGCTTATAAGTATATGTCACCCACTGTCACACCCTGGGCAAATAGGAAGTCATGTTACAATGATCCTGGTGGACACTAGCACAAACTGTTAAAAATCAATGGACCTAATGGTGTTCAAACATTCCATCACCATTATGTCATTTGGATTCTCAGCCCACATGTTGAAGTCACCTAGCACAACAGCACAAGAATACTGATGAAACCACCTGCAACAACTGAGACATGAAATTACTATCATGTCTGGTCACCCTGTACCCAAGGTAGAAATAGAAAAGCTTGATTCTCTGCTGGGCCTCAATGTACATATACTCAAATGACCTCACCATAGTCTTCCCTGGTGGGTAATGAAGACAAGATCAGGTCTGAAAAGCAAGGCTACCTCCCCTTTCCTTCTTCTTGCCCAGTCACAGGATCTAAAGGACCGAGTATCTATCAGGCAACAAATAAGCCAATGGCTGATTAGTGCTGGATCTAAGCTAGGTCTTGGAAAAGAACCCAGCTCAATCATATCACGTACCATGGAGGCGCAGTGAAAGAGAGTTTCACATTCACCATGACTCCAAGAGTGGGTCCTTCCTTATCTCTAGGGTCCGCAGTTTGCTCTGTTTTGATAGAGGTCAAAAGAATGTGCACCACCAAAATCTCAGTTGATGAAGAGGATGAATCAGCACTGGGATCCTTTTGAGAGCAGCCAGAGCTTTGACCCCACATGATAGAAGTGACCTAGAGGTCAGCATTCAGCAAGCATCCCTGTAAACCCCATCATCCCCCGTAAAAGGCCATAAGGCCATTTGTGGACTGAGGTCCAACTCATCTGCCACCACGGTAAATAAAAACCCCAATTTCTCATCCTTTGCTCATTTGGATGAGACTTTTAATTTTGCCTTTACAATTATTTTGTGAATTTTACTTAAAGATAAGTTATACTTTTTCATTCACTTCCGTTTACTGATGGTTGATTTTACAATGTAATGCATTAATGTGTATGGACAATATAATTTACATTAAATATTAATTTTCTATCTCTTCTATGTTTTTCTGCAGTTTAGACATGACCTTGAAACCATACATCCAAAAGAACATGACCTTCATTGTCCCCATACTCTTCCTTATATTGCTTATCTCTTTTGCTGTGAAAAGACTAGAATTTATTCCAAGGATCTTACAATGTCAAGAGGTCAAAGAGGTCCGCCAGGATAGCAGCCTGAATATAACCGATTCCACAAAGAAGAGAGAGAAAGATCTACTCATCCTAGTTTGGGTCTATCCTTTTGGAGAACACTTTCCATTAGATACTTGTGAAAGAGTTTATGGTATCTCTGGGTGTAAGCTGACAGATAACAGAGAGCTATACAGTGTTGCTGATGCTCTTGTCATGCACCATGTAGATATCATGTATGATAAAAATTCTTTGCCTCAACAACCAAGACCTCATTATCAACGATGGGTTTGGTTCAACATGGAACCACCACGGATTATAAAGAATTTACATTTCTTGGACAACCTTTTCAACATGACAATGACATTTCGCCAGGATTCTGATGTCTACAGACCTTACGGTCGGATTGAAGCATTGAAAGAACCACAGAATTACACTATTCCTGCCAAGTCCAAGCTGGTGGCCTGGGTAGTTAGTCAGTGGTATCCAGGTGCTCCTCGCATTGCTTATTATGAGGAACTGAAGAAACACATTCCAATTGATGTCTACGGAAAGAAGCACATGAAGCTAAGCTGGGATGATTTCTACAAGACTATCTCCCAGTATAAATTTTACTTAGCCTTTGAGAACTCCATATACAAGGATTATATCACTGAGAAGTTTTGGTCAAATGCATTTGATTCATGGGCTGTGCCAGTAGTGTTAGGAACATCTCGAAAAAACTATGAGCGTTTTATGCCTGGGGATGCCTTTATTCATGTAGATGATTTCCCCAGTCACAAAGAACTTGCAGATTTTCTTCTGCAGTTGGACAAAGATGATGAGAGATACAGGAAGTATTTTAACTGGAGATCTCATTATCGTGTTAGAAGAGAGACTGGGTGGGACAATCATTACTGCAAAGCCTGCAGAGCATTGAGACAGGCTCCAGATTATCAGGTCATTCCTAGTGTGGCCAAGTGGTTTCTAGAGGATGTGTAAAGTTGTAAAGAATCTGAATCTTGAGTTTGAATCACTTTGCTGAGAGTCCAAGCACCTTAATGTTTGAAGAGACCAGAATGTAAAATCATACCCCAATAAAGGGACTACATTCAATGCCACACACACACATCCATAAAGAGACAAAATTAAATATTGGTCAATTTAAATATGACTTTTAAAATGTGTTACATTTTTATTTAAGTAAAACGAATTTTGAGACTATATTTGTGCCTTGTAATGTAGTTGGTTCCTTCAGAATTGCTCCGTTTCTTATTACTATACCATCCTCATTGTAACTGTAACATTTAGATTGAACTGAATTAGTAAATTTTTTGAGCCTGAAGAAACATACAAACAGACATACAGTCACCCATCCATACAGACACTTACATACATACATACATATATACATACATAGATGCACGCTCATACATACATACAAACACATGTACACACACACACATACAGATATACAGTCACCCATAAATACACACACTTACATCCACACACATACATACATGCATACACATACATACATATATACAGTACATACATAAATGCACACACATACATACATATATATACATATATACATAAATACATACATGCTCACACATACATACATACATACAAACACTTGTACACATACACACACACACACACACAGTCACCCATACATGCACACACTTACATACATATATACACATACATGTATATATACATACATAAATGCACACACATACATACATACAAACACTTGTACACACACACACATACAATCACCCATACATACACACACTTACATACATTTATACACATACATACATATATACACACATAAATGCACACACATACATACATACAAACACATGCACCATCACACACACATTCACCCATACATACACACACTTACATACATATATACACATACATGCATATATACATACATAAATGCACACACATACATATAAACACACCTGGCATGACAGAGTAAAAAAAAAAGAAATATGGTGCTCTACTATAAAAAACTACATTCCCTACCCTGCATTTCACATTCTCGTCTGGACGAAATGCAAGTTGAAACTTTTACATTTGTTTAACCCTTTGAGTGCCAGTGGAGTACTCAACACATTGCGCACACCTCTGACACTCAAAGGGTTACAGGGATAGTAATGTTTCACAAAAACAGCAGCTCCAATTAATCTTCATAGTATTTGGGCCATGTACAGTGTTATTTCAATACTGTCAGAGTTGTTGTACAAGAGTAATTGAATGATAAAGTATCGTCCTCCCACCTCTTTTACCTAGTGTAAGCCACCTCCCCTCAGATGTGGAATCTGGTCTCTTGACTGGACAGCTCATGGCAAGGAACAATCTTCTTACTGTGAGAACAATGAAAACCCTGCCCCCCTTTGACAGGATTTTCAGCTTTTTCCCTTATGATCACTGAAGATTGTCCCTCTCTGCGATCTACCTGGACACTCCCTGCTGCTCTGAGGTGAGCAGTGTTACACTAGGTAAAAGGGGTAAGAGGGGGATACTTTATCATTCAATTAATCTTGAACTACAACTCTGACAGAATTGAAATAACACTCTCCATGGCCCAGATACTATGATGATTAATTAGAACTCTTTTATTACGAAACATTACTATCCCTTTAAGTAAAGACTTCCTTTATTACAAGTCCTGTGACTGCTGGTACATTCTATGGACCATATGTTCAAAGAAGTAGCGAAATAGGTTTTGTCATTTGTATCGACTTTTCACAGTACAGTGTCACTGGGATCATTAATATTTTCAGAGAGTGTCGGTTGTGATTGGAAATATGTTGTTTATCCTGACTGAAATTGTCATATGTAACAACAAAAAATATAATAATAATATAATATAATAATAATCCTTTATTTATATAGCACACACAGATTCCGCAGCGCTTTACACTCATATTGGTTCTTGTCCCCATTGGGGCTCACAATCTAAATTCACCTATCAGTATGTTTTTGGAGTGTGGGAGGAAACCGGAGTACCTGGAGGAAACCCACGCAAACACAGTGAGAACATACAAACTCATTGCAGATGTTGTCCTTGGTGGGATTTGAAACCAGGACCCCAGCACTGCAAGGCAACATTAACAAACAACAAAAATGTCTTAACTAACGACGAAAATGTCTTTAAAAATGTCTTAACTGGGCTTGGGGGAGAGGGGACTCGGGGTTGGGGTAGGGGAGTTTAATAGAAGTTCAGTTAGGTTAGTTCTTTTGGGGGATTTGGTTTTTACATAACAATAAAACCTCAGGTTGGCTCTGTACAATCCATTGATATGTTTATGTTCTTTTCATTGTTACATATACCTATACATGTTTCCTGTATCTAAATGATTTTATATGTATTTCTCTGTATTTTTTATTTGTATGGAGCGATCTGATAATAAAATATATTAAAAAAAAAATGTCTTAAAGGAGCAGTAAACTTTTTTTTATGAAAACACATATTTTACAGAGCATTTCCTGCTGAATAAAACAAGGTCACTCCCATCGCTGTCAGATGTTTTATTGAAAATTTATAGCAGTTTAAATAATCAGGGAGTGACTTTACTGTGTTTACTTCCTGATAGATCTAACTGACAGGAAATGACAGGCAGTTTCTATCACATTCTATGGAGAACTGTATGTCTCTGACTTTTCTGACTTTCTTTTCCATTAGAATCTAATGGGAAATCTAATTAGAATTTGACCACTAGAGGGTATTGCTAATGTAAAAAAAACACGGGTTTAAACTGTAATAACTCTGGAAATACAAATCTCTGGGCAGTGGGAATACCCTTATTTTACTCAATAGGAAAATCCCTATAATATATATTTTTTCATAAAAAAAGTTTACTGTTCCTTTAACTAACAACAAAAATGTCTTAACTATCCCTTTGAACATATGGCCCTATATTGCTTGTACTCTGACTTGGATTGTGGAGTTGGTGCATCCAGGCATTTGACCAATGACAGTGAGTGTGCTTACAACTGGAAGAACGAGAGAGAGAGAGAGAGAGAGAGAGAGACATAACAAAAGAGAGAGAGAGGGATAGGGATAATAAAAGAGAGAGACAGAGGGATAGGGATAACAAAAGAGAGAGAGCGTGAGAGAGAGAAATTGAAAGAGAGAGAGAACGAGAGAGATAGAGAGAGTGTGTTTGTTAGAGAGAGATAAATAGAACAGAGAATGAGAGACAGGGGGAGAAATAGAAAGAGACAGAAGAAGAAGAAGAGAGAGAGGGTGAGAAAGAGAGAGAGTGAAAGAGCAAGAGAGTGAAGGAGAGGGGAAGAGAGAGAGAGAGAAAAATAGAAAGAGAGAAAACAAGAAAGAGAGAGTGAGAGGGAGAGAAAGAGAAAGAGAGAGAACAAGATAAAGAGAGTGAGAGGGAGAGAGAACAAGAGACAGAGTGAACAAGAGAGAGAGAGTGAAGGAGAGGGGGAGAGAGAGAGGAAAAGAGAAAGAAAGAGTGAAAGAGAGAGAGAGAGTGTGAAAGAGAGAGAGAGAACGAGAGAGTGTAAGAGGAAGAGAAAGCGAATAAGAGAGAGAGAGTGAACAAGAGAGAGAGAGAGATAGTGAAGGAGAGAGAGTGAAGGAGAGGGAGAGAGAGAGAAAAAGTGAAAGAGAGAGAGAAACGAGAGAGAGAGAGAAATTGAAAGAGAGAGAGAATGAGAGAGAGAGTGTGTGAGAGAGAAATAGAAGAGAGAAAGAATGAGAGAGAGTGGGAGGAATAGAAAGAGAGAGAAGAAGAAGAGCGAGAGGGAGAGAAAGAGAGAGAGAGAAAGAGCGAGAGAGTGAAGGAGAGGGGGAGAGAGAGGTAGAAAAATAGAAAGAGAGAGAACAAGAAAGAGAGAGTGAGAGGGAGAGAAAGAGAAAGAGAGAACAAGATAAAGAGTGAGAGGGAGAGAGAACAAGAGAGAGAGTGAACAAGAGAGAGAGTGAACAAGAGAGAGAGTGAACAAGAGAGAGAGAGTGAAGGAGAGGGGGAGAGAGAGAGGAAGAGAGAAAGAAAGAGTGAAAGAGAGAGAGAGTGTGAAAGAGAGAGAGTACGAGAGAGAGTGTGAGAGGGAGAGAAAAAGAATAAGAGGGAGAGAGTGAACAAGAGAGAGTGAAGGAGAGAGAGTGAAGGAGAGGGAGAGAGAGAGAGGAAGAGAGAGAGAAAAAGTGAAAGAGAGAGAGAGAATGAGAGAGAGAGTGTGAGAGAGATAGAAAGAGAACAAGAGAGAGTGAAAGGGAGAGAGAAAGAACAAGACAAAGAGAGAGAGAGGAAAGGAGATGGGGAGGGGGGAGAGAGAATGGTCTCTGACATCAATGAGATGACTTTTGATGGTTATGTTTTACTACCTCGTACTGTTAACGTATACACCAAATTCACAGTAATGCTTAATAAATGTGGATGAATTATATAACATTAACCCCTCAGTTACATTTCTTTATCATTTCTTCTTAAACTTAACCTTTTGTGTGCCAGAGAGGTATCCAACAGATTCCAGCACAGTGCGTAGGACAACCCTAGGCCGCTCGAAGGGTTAAACTTATAAATCTCACTGATAGTTTGCATATTGTTTGCAACTGTTAAAGGAGAACTCCTAATAATAACTCCACTCACCTTACTATGGCCAGAAAATACCAATGGCCCCACTGAATTCTGTCCTTGTGCCTTTGTCCAAGAGAAAACAAGATCACTCAGTCCTGGATGTCATGTACATGGAGGAGGAGGACATCACAGGTGCTGGCAGTTTTTCCAAAAATTAATCAGTAAGTAGAGTGAGGCATTGTGAGCCTACTTCACAATGCATTGTACACCTCTACTCAGTACGTTGTACACCCCTGTGGTACTTAAAGTGTTAAGAAGACTCATGAGCTCTGTCTGATTAAGTTTTAAAAAACTGTCATCAACTATCATGTCCATAGACCCACAATACTGACTCCCAGCCTTGTCCTACTGCACTGATAGCCATAGACCCACAATACTGACTCCCAGCCGTGTCCTACTGCACTGATATCCATAGACCCACAATACTGACTCCCAGCCTTGTCCTACTGCACTGATAACCATAGACCCACACATACTGACTCCCAGCCTTGTCCTACTGCACTGATAACCATAGACCCACACATACTGACTCCCAGCCTTGTCCTACTGCACTGATATCCATAGACCCACAATACTGACTCCCAGCCTTGTCCTACTGCACTGATAACCATAGACCCACACATACTGACTCCCAGCCTTGTCCTACTGCACTGATATCCATAGACCCACAATACTGACTCCCAGCCTTGTCCTACTGCACTGATAACCATAGACCCACAATACTGACTCCCAGCCTTGTCCTACTGCTCTGATAACCATAGACCAACACATACTGACTTCCAGCCTTGTCCTACTGCACTGATATCCATAGACCCATAATACTGACTCCCAGCCTTGTCCTACTGCTCTGATAACCATAGACCAACACATACTGACTTCCAGCCTTGTCCTACTGCACTGATATCCATAGACCCACAATACTGACTCCCAGCCTTGTCCTACTGCACTGATATCCATAGACCCACAATACTGACTCACAGCCTTGTCCTACTGCACTGATAACCATAGACCCATACATACTGACTCCCAGCCTTGTCCTACTGCACTGATAACCATAGACCCACAATACTGACTCCCAGCCTTGTCCTACTGCTCTGATAACCATAGACCAACACATACTGACTCCCAGCCTTGTCCTACTGCTCTGATAACCATACACCCACAATAATGACTCCCAGCCTTGTCCTACTGCACTGATATCCATAGACCCACAATACTGACTTCCAGCCTTGTCCTACTGCACTGATAACCATAGACCAACACATACTGACTTCCAGCCTTGTCCTACTGCACTGATATCCATAGACCCACAATACTGACTCCCAGCCTTGTCCTACTGCTCTGATAACCATAGACCAACACATACTGACTTCCAGCCTTGTCCTACTGCACTGATATCCATAGACCCATAATACTGACTCCCAGCCTTGTCCTACTGCTCTGATAACCATAGACCAACACATACTGACTTCCAGCCTTGTCCTACTGCACTGATATCCATAGACCCACAATACTGACTCACAGCCTTGTCCTACTGCACTGATAACCATAGACCCATACATACTGACTCCCAGCCTTGTCCTACTGCACTGATATCCATAGACCCACAATACTGACTTCCAGCCTTGTCCTACTGCACTGATAACCATAGACCCACAATACTGACTCCCAGCCTTGTCCTACTGCTCTGATAACCATAGACCAACACATACTGACTTCCAGCCTTGTCCTACTGCACTGATATCCATAGACCCACAATACTGACTCACAGCCTTGTCCTACTGCACTGATAACCATAGACCAACACATACTGACTTCCAGCCTTGTCCTACTGCACTGATATCCATAGACCCACAATACTGACTCCCAGCCTTGTCCTACTGCACTGATATCCATAGACCCACAATACTGACTCCCAGCCTTGTCCTACTGCTCTGATAACCATACACCCACAATACTGACTCCCAGCCTTGTCCTACTGCACTGATATCCATACACCCACAATACTGACTCCCAGCCTTATCCTACTGCACTGATAGCCATAGACCCACAATACTGACTCCCAGCCTTGTCCTACTGCACTGATATCCATAGACCCACAATACTGACTCCCAGCCTTGTCCTACTGCACTGATATCCATAGACCCACAATACTGACTCCCAGCCTTGTCCTACTGCACTGATAACCATAGACCCACAATACTGACTCCCAGCCTTGTCCTACTGCACTGATATCCATAGACCCACAATACTGACTCCCAGCCTTGTCCTACTGCACTGATATCCATAGACCCACAATACTGACTCCCAGCCGTGTCCTACTGCTCTGATAACCATAGACCCACAATACTGACTCCCAACCTTGTCCTACTGCTCTGATAACCATACACCCACAATACTGACTCCCAGCCTTGTCCTACTGCTCTGATAACCATAGACCCACAATACTGACTCCCAGCCTTGTCCTACTGCACTGATAACCATACACCCACAATACTGACTCCCAGCCTTGTCCTACTGCTCTGATAACCATAGACCCACAATACTGACTCCCAGCCTTGTCCTACTGCACTGATAGCCATAGACCCACAATACTGACTTCCAGCCTTGTCCTACTGCACTGATATCCATAGACCCACAATACTGACTCCCAGCCTTATCCTACTGCTCTGATAACCATACACCCACAATAATGACTCCCAGCCATGTCCTACTGCACTGATATCCATAGACCCACAATACTGACTCCCAGCCTTGTCCTACTGCACTGATAACCATAGACCCACAATACTGACTCCCAGCCTTGTCCTACTGCACTGATATCCATAGACCCACAATACTGACTCCCAGCCTTGTCCTACTGCACTGATATCCATAGACCCACAATACTGACTCCCAGCCTTGTCCTACTGCTCTGATAACCATACACCCACAATAATGACTCCCAGCCTTGTCCTACTGCTCTGATAACCATACACCCACAATACTGACTCCCAGCCTTGTCCTACTGCTCTGATAACCATAGACCCACAATACTGACTCCCAGCCTTGTCCTACTGCTCTGATAGCCATAGACCCACAATACTGACTCCCAGCCTTGTCCTACTGCTCTGATAACCATACACCCACAATACTGACTCCCAGCCTTGTCCTACTGCACTGATAGCCATACACCCACAATACTGACTCCCAGCCTTATCCTACTGCACTGATATCCATAGACCCACAATACTGACTCACAGCCTTGTCCTACTGCACTGATAGCCATAGACCCACAATACTGACTCACAGCCTTGTCCTACTGCACTGATATCCATAGACCCATAATACTGACTCCCAGCCTTGTCCTACTGCTCTGATAACCATAGACCCACAATACTGACTCCCAGCCTTGTCCTACTGCACTGATAGCCATAGACCCACAATACTGACTCCCAGCCTTGTCCTACTGCACTGATAGCCATAGACCCACAATACTGACTCCCAGCCTTGTCCTACTGCACTGATAGCCATACACCCACAATACTGACTCCAAGCCTTGTCCTACTGCACTGATAGCCATACACCCACAATACTGACTCCCAGCCTTGTCCTAATGCACTGATATCCATAGACCCACAATACTGACTCTCAGCCTTGTCCTACTGCACTGATATCCATAGACCCACAATACTGACTCCCAGCCTTATCCTACTGCACTGATATCCATAGACCCACAATACTGACTCCCAGCCTTGTCCTACTGCACTGAAAGCCATAGACCCACAATACTGACTCCCAACCTTGTCCTACTGCACTGATAGCCATAGACCCACAATACTGACTCCCAGCCTTGTCCTACTGCACTGATAACCATAGACCCACAATACTGACTCCCAGCCTTGTCCTACTGCACTGATATCCATAGACCCACAATACTGACTCCCAGCCTTGTCCTACTGCACTGATATCCATAGACCCACAATACTGACTCCCAACCTTGTCCTACTGCACTGGTATCCATAGACCGACAATACTGACTCCCAGCCTTGTCCTACTGCACTGATATCCATAGACCCACAATACTGACTCCCAGCCTTGTCCTACTGCACTGATATCCATAGACCCACAATACTGACTCACAGCCTTGTCCTACTGCACTGATAACCATAGACACATAATACTGACTCCCAGCCTTGTCCTACTGCACTGATAGCCATAGACCCACAATACTGACTCACAGCCTTGTCCTACTGCACTGATAACCATAGACACATAATACTGACTCCCAGCCTTGTCCTACTGCACTGATATCCATAGACCCACAATACTGACTTCCAGCCTTGTCCTACTGCACTGATATCCATAGACCCACAATACTGACTCCCAGCCGTGTCCTACTGCACTGATAACCATAGACCCACAATACTGACTCCCAGCCTTGTCCTACTGCACTGATAACCATAGACCCACAATACTGACTTCCAGCCGTGTCCTACTGCACTGATATCCATAGACCCACAATACTGACTTCCAGCCGTGTCCTACTGCACTGATATCCATAGACCCACAATACTGACTCCCAGCCTTGTCCTACTGCACTGATAGCCATAGACCCACAATACTGACTCCCAGCCTTGTCCTACTGCACTGATATCCATAGACCCACAATACTGACTCCCAGCCTTGTCCTACTGCACTGATATCCATAGACCCACAATACTGACTCCCAGCCTTGTCTTACTGCACTGATAGCCATAGACCCACAATACTGACTCCCAGCCTTGTCCTACTGCACTGATATCCATAGACCAACAATACTGACTTCCAGCCTTGTCCTACTGCACTGATAACCATAGACCCACAATACTGACTCCCAGCCTTGTCCTACTGCACTGATATCCATAGACCCACAATACTGACTCCCAGCCTTGTCCTACTGCACTGATATCCATACACCCACAATACTGACTCCCAGCCTTGTCCTACTGCACTGATAGCCATAGACCCACAATACTGACTCCCAGCCTTGTCCTACTGCACTGATAACCATACACCCACAATACTGACTCCCAGCCTTGTCCTACTGCACTGATATCCATAGACCCACACATACTAACTACCAGCCTTGTCCTACTGCACTGATATCCATAGACCCACAATACTGACTCCCAGCCGTGTCCTACTGCTCTGATAACCATAGACCCACAATACTGACTCCCAGCCTTGTCCTACTGCACTGATAACCATAGAGCCACAATACTGACTCCCAGCCGTGTCCTACTGCACTGATAGCCATAGACCCACAATACTGACTCCCAGACTTGTCCTACTGCACTGATAGCCATAGACCCACAATACTGACTCCCAGCCTTGTCCTACTGCACTGATAACCATAGACCCACAATACTGACTCCCAACCTTGTCCTACTGCACTGATAGCCATAGACCCACAATACTGACTCCCAGCCTTGTCCTACTGCACTGATAGCCATAGACCCACAATACTGACTCCCAACCTTGTCCTACTGCACTGATAACCATAGACCCACAATACTGACTCCCAGCCTTGTCCTACTGCACTGATAGCCATAGACCCACAATACTGACTCCCAGCCTTGTCCTACTGCACTGATAGCCATAGACCCACAATACTGACTCCCAACCTTGTCCTACTGCACTGATAACCATAGACCCACAATACTGACTCCCAGCCTTGTCCTACTGCACTGATAGCCATAGACCCACACATACTGACTCCCAGCCATGTCCTACTGCACTGATAGCCATAGACCCACAATACTGACTCCCAACCTTGTCCTACTGCACTGATAGCCATAGACCCACACATACTGACTCCCAGCCTTGTCCTACTGCACTGATAGCCATAGACCCACAATACTGACTTCCAGCCTTGTCCTACTGCACTGATAGCCATAGACCCACAATACTGACTCTCAGCCTTGTCTTAGTGCACTGATAGCCATAGACCCACAATACTGACTCCCAGCCTTGTCTTACTGCACTGATAGCAAAAGACCCATAAAACTGACTCCCAGCCTTGTCCTACTGCACTGATAGCCATAGACCCACACATACTGACTCCCAGCCTTGTCCTACTGCACTGATAGCCATAGACCCACACATACTGACTCCCAGCCTTGTCCTACTGCACTGATAGCCATAGACCCACAATACTGACTCCCAGCCTTGTCCTACTGCACTGATAGCCATAGACCCACACATACTGACTCCCAGCCTTGTCCTACTGCACTGATAGCCATAGACCCATAATACTGACTCCCAGCCTTGTCCTACTGCACTGATATCCATAGACCCACAATACTGACTTCCAGCCTTGTCCTACTGCACTGATATCCATAGACCCACACATACTGACTCCCAGCCTTGTCCAACTGCACTGATAGCCAAAGACCCACAATACTGACTCCGAGCCTTGTCCAACTGCACTGATAGCCACAGACCCATAATACTGACTCCCAGCCTTGTCCTACTGCACTGATAGCCATAGAACCACACATACTGACTCTCAGCCTTGTCCTACTGCACTGATAGCCATAGACCCACACATACTGACTCCCAGACTTGTCCTACTGCACTGATAGCCATACACCCACAATACTGACTCCCAGCCTTGTCCTACTGCACTGATAGCCATATAACTAGACATACTGACTCCACCCCTGCTGTCCCTCTGCACTGGAAGTCATAGAACCACACATACTGACTCCAGCCTCATCCTTCTGCACTGGTAGCCTTAGAACCACACATACTGACCCTGAACCATGTTCCCTCTGCACTTGTAGCCATAGGACAACACATACAGGTCTCAGCCTTGTCCCACTGCACTGGTAGCTGTAGGACCATTCATACTGACCCTAAACCTTGCCCCACTACTGGTAGTCGTAGAACCACACATACTGACACCACCCCCCTCCCGGCCTTGTCTCACTGTACTGGTAGCCATATAACCACACATACTGACTCCCAGATTTGTCCCACTGCACTTGTAGCTACAGAACTACAGATACTGACCTCAAGACGTATCCCATAGCAGCCTTAGAACCACGCATACAGACCCCTCAGCATTTTTCCTCTGCACTGGTAGCCATAGAACCACACATACTGACCTCCATCCTTGTTCCATTGCACTGACAGCCATACAACCACACATACTGACCCTTCTTCCTTGTCCCACTGCACTGCTAGACACAGAACCACAGAAACTGACCCACAGCCTTTTCTCACTGCACTGGTAGCCATACAACCACACATAAGGATCTCCAGTATTGTCCCACGGCACCGTTAGCAAGAGAACAATGCATGATAACCCTCAGCCTTGCCACACTGCACTGGTACCCATAGAACCAAGAATAATGACCACCAGCCTTTTCTCATTATACTGGCAGCCATAGAACCACACATACTGATCCTCACCCAGCCTTGTTCCACTTCACTGGTAGCCACAGAAACCCTTGACCTCCAGCATCATTGCACTGGTAGCAGAACCACTCATAATGACCTCAGAGCTTGTCTCGCTGCACTGGTAGCAATAGGACCTCAAGCACACATACTCACTGACCCCCTAGACTTGTTTCACTGCACTTGTAGCAATAGGACCACATGCACACATATGCACTGACCCCCTTGCCTTGTCTCGCTGCACTGGTAGCAATAGAACCACTCATAATGACCTGCAGCCTTTGTCTCACTGCACTGGTATAGCAAGAACCACACATACTGAACCCCAGTCTTGCCTTGCTGTTGTCGTATATGAATAACTAGTAAACACAAAAGAAGAGACCATAGGGAAAAAGTGTTCTCTTAAACAGCCCAATAAAACGAGACACACAAGTAAGGTATCACAAACAGTATAAGAACAATTTTATTGAATATGCAAAATAAATAGATGGCATAAAAACATAATGAGCAAGACAGGGCAACAATATACATCTGAATTAGAATAATAAATTACTCTAAAATAAAGCAAATTAAATCAAGTTTACTGAATCCAAAATCTAAAATGGGATTTCTCATGAACTAATATCTTGAGAAAGCCCCAAAAAGTGCATATAAGTGACTAAATACCCCTTTTTATACAAGACTGGATTTTGTTTGCCTTTGCTACTGCTGTTTGACACTGATCACTGTTTCCAAGTTTGTAGTTGACAAGGATTCCCAGGTCTTTCTCTAGCAATGAGTCCCCTAAAATGATTCCATTAAGTTCATAAGTAGGGATGGGTGAAAATTTTCACCTCAAACTGAAATCGATGATTAATGGCACTTTTCGCTTGGCAAAAAATTTCCCGCGAAAAGTGCAGTTTTTTTCACTTTTTTTCCACCCATTCAAATCAATGGGAAGAAAAATATTTCTCCACCACACGAAAGTTTTCTACAGCCATATAAAAGGGTGTCAGGTCTCACAGCAGCCATTCTGTGTTTGTGAGAGGAGAGAGCAGCATGGTTTTTAGCTAGAGGAGATATGCAAATAAAGGGGAACTGAAGCTTAGTTTAGGGAGTCATTTAGGCAGGACATTTGTTCTCTTTATTAGGGGAGTCTGGGGGCACTCTAGGTGATAAGAAGGGAGGAAGGAGGTTGTCCCCCAAATACTCCAAAATTCCATGTGACTGACAGGCAAGACACAGACAACCTATCTGCTTGCTGATCTTGCTGTTATTGTCTCTGTGCTGTGTGGGGAAGTCTGGGGAAAGACGTTGTTGATTTTGTTTTTCAGTTATAATTTTTTTGGACAGACTGTGATAAGACAACAGGGTGGGCATCTTAAAAAAATAAATAAATAAAATAAAATTAAAAAAAATAAATAAAAACGAACTATCTTAGGTGACAGTGACAGACAGCTGACTGGGTTTAGGCAAGGCATCATACAGCTCCATCAGTTGTGTTGTGTACTGAACAGTAAAAAAACACAGTGTAGTTGAGTAATGTCCAGCAAACACACAAGGGGAAGGGGGAGGGGTGGGGCAGTGTAGGAACTTGAGAGTAAAGTAGTAGTTCAAACACCTACTGCAGCAATGGTTGTTGCAGCGTGTGCAATCAATGATGATGATCCCTTTACTCCAAGGGAGGATGCAGTTTGTCAAGGTCCCAGCAAAACTATGTCCAGCGCCACCAGTGCCAGTAGAAATATAGAACCATATAAGAAGAACACTGAAGACGACAACAAGTAACATTCAAGTGTTGACGATGCTGGCAACAGCATAATAGAGCAAGGTGTTGCAGCTGAACCGTCTGCTGCATCAGACAGTGAGACACCAAAACACCTGTTCTCAAAGTAGTAGTGAATTTGGTTATAGTAAAAATAAATTGGTTGAGACCTCCATAAGCTTAGAGGAATATAAGGGTAGTAGTGGGAAAGAACTGTCAGGTGATGTTGATGCTGCTGAGGATGAACTAATGATGACTGATGATGATGCAGATCTAGACTATATCCCTCAAGCATCCTTCTCCTGTTAATAAACAGATGAAGTTGAGAGTGAGGATGATGACAAGGCTAAAAGGTTAGCAGAAAGTCAAAGGCTGTGTCTTCCGCCACTTTTAAGGAGCACTGTGCCTGTCTGTAAACTGTTTGAGAAAGCCACTGGAAAGTCTGACCCTAGACAAGTACAGATGTCAAAAAGTACACAGTCACCCTATCAGTCATCCTCAGCATCATTGCCTCTTCAAAGTCCAAGTCCAACTCAGCCACACACACCTGTTTTGAGTACCCAGCATCACAGGTTGTGTTAGATATGATGAGTACCTCTGGTGCTACTGCTTTAAGTGCTGCACCTTTGACACCTAGTAGTAATGGCAGTAGAATTACATCAACATCCAGCTCCAGTAGTTGTAGTAGCAGAAACCACACATGACAGACAAAGCCAGGACAAATATATTAACAGCAGCACAGATGAGGAGATGGAGGACAGATGGGACCATTGCTATGACCGATAAGTAATATGTGTCAATAATCTGAGAAGGAGAATAGAGTATGACAATGGTAAAAATACATACACAAATCACATCATGCCAGTCCCCCACCACCACCACTACAATACACATCTGCCACATTGTAGGTTGTACTTTATTCTTTTTATTACTTGATATCATCATGAATATGTGCCGGTGTCACTTAAGCAAGAAAGTGTTGTGGGCAAAGGACAAATACACTCTGCATCCTAACACATTTTTCAAGCCATATTTTGCTGTAGGACTCACAACTTTGACTTTCAGCCACTTATTTCTAAACTTCAGCCCTCAGAAGAAGTAATATTACACTGGGAAATATAGTACCTATAGGAAATATAGACAAACAATGTGTTAAAATAGGCGGAAAATGTGTTAACATAGGCAGAAAATTTGTTAAAATAGGCGAAAAGAAGGACATTTTTGCATAGACGGAAAGGCAAAATTTTTCGCTGGAAAAGCGAAAAATCTGCACGTTTTCGCAAAAAGTTTCAAGGGAAATTTTTCACACTTTTCGCCCCACCCCTATTCATAAGTAGCCTTGGGATTTTTTCTTCCCAAATGTATGACTTTACACTTTCCCACATTCAATTCTATCACATTCTAACACGTTTTTCTCCTATTCCAACTCATTTTTTTCCTATTCCTACACATTTTTTCCTATGTTTAATACCAATACCAAGTGGCACCTGAAACAATCCTAGCAGGAACTAACCACAGAGGAGCAAACTCACTGATTTCTAAGCAAAGCAATCTATTGTAGTGCTCCAACCAGCCATTGACTGTGTCACTAACTTAAAAGGGAACATACAGGGTTATACTGTATATTAGTAGGCAAATCAGGAAGGTCTGATCAAGGATAACTTATTTGGTAGCAGAAAAGCAATACAGTTCTCATGTCACTGGGGTATGAGGCAAAGGTTGAACCTGATGGATTTGTGTCTTTATTCAACCTAATTTACTATGTTACTATGCTACTTACTACTACTAACAGAATATGGGGAAAGATTTGCCTCCAAGACAAATAGGAGGTCAAGTGTATGACCATGATCATGGGTGGACCCTTGCACAAACTGGGGAAAACTCATGGAACTCATGGTGTCCAAATCTTCCATCACCATTCTATCACTGGGGTCCACAGCCCACATGTTGAAGTAATTTGGCTCAACAGCACAAAGAAACAATAATACTAACTAACAAGACCACCTGCAAAAACTAGGACATGAAATCACTATCATGTCTGGGCACCCTGTACTCAAGGGGGAAAAAACATAGCGTGATTCTCTGCTGGAGCTTAATGTACATATACTCAAAAGACCTCACCATACATCACTGGTGGGTAATGCAGACAAGATCAGATCGGAAAACCAAGGCTACCTCCCCTTCCCTTCTTCTTACTCGGACACAGAACCTGAAGGACCGAGTATCTACCAGGCATCAAATCAGCCAATGGCTGGTCAGTTCTGGATCTAAGTCAGGTCTTAGTAAAGAACACCAACTATGGTTTATCAAGCTCAATCATATCATGTACCAAGGAGGTGCAGTGAAAGAGGGATTCTGCATTCACCAAAATGATCCCAGTAGTGGGCCCCTACTTATCTCTACAGTCAGTAGTTTGCTCCTTATAGATAGAAATGCTCACCAGAGATGGGGTCAAGAGACTCTGAACTACCCACATCTCAGTTGTTGCAGAGGTTGAATCACCCCCAGGATCCCTTGAGTGCAGCCAGAGCTGTGACCCCACATTACAGCAATGATCTAGATGTCAGCATCCTTGCAGGCCCAATCATCCACCATAAAAGGCCATAATGACATTTGTGAACTGAGGGCCAGTTGGTCTGCCACCAAGTGAGATAAATAAAATGCACAATTTCCAGTCTTTTCCTCATTTGAGTGAGAGCTTTAATTTTGTCTTTATCAATTGTTTTGTGAATTTTAATTTAACTTAAGGTGAAGCTATACTTTTCCATGAAATATAAATATTTCACTTCCATTCATTGATAATTGAATTTACAGTGTAATGCATTAATATTTATGGACAATAACCTTTATGTTAAATACTAATTCTTTACCTATTTTCTGTTTCTCTACAGTTTAAACATGACCTTGAAACCATACATCCAAAAGAACATGATCTTCATCGTCCCCATACTCTTCCTTGTATTCCTTATCTCATTTGCTGTGAACAGAATAGAATTTATTCCAAGGATTTTACAATGTCAAGAGGTGAAAGAGGTCCACCAGGATAAAAATTTGAATTTAACTCATTCCACACAGAAGAGTGAGAAAGATCTACTCATCCTAGTTTGGGTCTATCCTTTTGGAGAACACTTTCCATTAGATACTTGTGAAAGAGTTTATGGTATCTCTGGGTGTAAGCTGACAGATAACAGAGAGCTATACAGTGTTGCTGATGCTCTTGTCATGCACCATGTAGATATCATGTATGATAAAAATTCTTTGCCTCAACAACCAAGACCTCATTATCAACGATGGGTTTGGTTCAACATGGAACCACCACTGATTATAAAGAATTTACATTTCTTGGACAACCTTTTCAACATGACAATGACATTTCGCCAGGATTCTGATGTCTACAGACCTTACGGTCGGATTGAAGCATTGAAAGAACCACAGAATTACACTATTCCTGCCAAGTCCAAGCTGGTGGCCTGGGTAGTTAGTCAGTGGTATCCAGGTGCTCCTCGCATTGCTTATTATGAGGAACTGAAGAAACACATTCCAATTGATGTCTACGGAAAGAAGCACATGAAGCTAAGCTGGGATGATTTCTACACGACTATCTCACAGTATAAGTTTTACTTAGCCTTTGAGAACTCCATATACAAGGATTATATTACTGAGAAGTTTTGGAGAAATGCATTTGATTCATGGGCTGTGCCAGTTGTGTTGGGAACATCTCGTAAGAACTATGAGCGTTTTATGCCCGGGGATGCCTTTATTCATGTTAATGACTTCTCCAGTCACAAAGAACTTGCAGATTTTCTTCTGCAGTTGGACAAAGATGATGAGAGATACAGGAAGTACTTTAACTGGAGATCTCACTACCATGTTAGGAGAGAGAGTGGGTGGGACAATAATTACTGCAAAGCCTGCAGAGCATTGAGACAGGCTCCAGATTATCAGGTCATTCCTAGTGTGGCCAAGTGGTTTCTAGAGGATGTGTAGATTTCTAAAGCATCTGAATCTGCAGTATGAATCACTATGCTATTCTTATGAATGGCCAATTTTCTCAAGGTTTGAGGAGACCAGGGTATAAAATCCTGTGCAAATAAAATGACTTCTTTCAACATTTCACACACAAAGACCAGGGGAGGGCAGGTCTGGGGGGCAGAGGGGCAATTGCCCCCTGGGCAGGTCACATGTCTGGGCCAGTGGGCCACTGCCTCACTGAGTCTCCCAATTGCTGCTGTAAATGGAGCTGCACTACTGATACCACAGAGCTTACAATTGAAATGGAACTACACAAATGATACAATGCAAATAGAGATACACTAGCAGCATAACTTATTTCCCTTGCAAGCTCTATGGTATCAGTCATGTTACTGTACTTACATTGTAAGCTCTATGGTATCAGTCATGTTACTGTACTTACATTGTAAGCTCTATGGTATCAGTCATGTTACTGTACTTACATTGTAAGCTCTATGGTATCAGTCATGTTACTGTACTTACATTGTAAGCTCTATGGTATCAGTCATGTCACTGTACTTAAACTGTAAGCTCTATGGTATCAGTCATGTTACTGTACTTACATTGTAAGCTCTATGGTATCAGTCATGTCACTGTACTTACATTGTAAGCTCTATGGTATCAGTCATGTTACTGTACTTACATTGTAAGCTCTATGGTATCAGTCATGTTATTGTACTTACATTGTAAGCTCTATGGTATCAGTCATGTCACTGTACTTAAACTGTAAGCTCTATGGTATCACTAAAGTAGCTGCATTTGAACTGTAAGCTATGTGGTCTCGTTTCCCTTTACAGCATTAATACCAATATTAAAAGTAACTAAAGGGGATGGGCTGGGACAGTGGGCTGGAGAGACTGAAGAAATAGGCCAGTAGATTGTATTTTCCGCCCAGGCCACAAGTTGCCAGCCCTCCCCTGACAAAGACGCACACACACACACATCCATGATGGCCACATTAAAACACTGAGAGCAATATACTATAATTGAACTAATTCTGGAACAAACCATCTGCATTAGAGGGGACAAATTACAATAACATTTGATTTAAAGGGGGCTTTTAAACATGTTAAAAATCTTTTTTAATTAAAAGGAATTTTTATACTATATTTTTAACTTGTGGTGCATCTGGTTCGTTCCAGAATTGTTCCAGTGCGTTTGGCATATTGCATTTGGTGTTTGGCTCTTTGCATCTTATGTTTAGCATTTAGCATGTGTCGTATGGCATTTTGGGTATAGCTAATTGCATAGAGCATTTTGTGTATTGCGTATACAGTATATGGGGTACTGCATATAGCATTTAGCATACAGTATATGGGGTATTGCATATAGAATTTAGCATACAGTATATGGGGTATTGTATATAGCATTTAGCATACAGTATATGGGGTATTGCATATAGCATTTAGCATACAGTATATGGGGTACTGCATATAGCATTTAGCATACAGCATATGGGGTATTGCATATAGCATTTAGCATACAGCATATGGGGTATTGCATATAGCATTTAGCATACAGTATATGGGGTATTGTATATAGCATTTAGCATACAGCATATGGGGTATTGCATATAGCATTTAGCATACAGTATATGGGGTACTGCATATAACATTTAGCATACAGCATATGGGGTATTGCATATAGCATTTAGCATACAGCATATGGGGTATTGAATATAGCATTTAGCATACAGTATATGGGGTATTGAATATAGCATTTAGCATACAGTATATGGGGTACTGCATATAGCATTTAGCATACAGCATATGGGGTACTGCATATAGCATTTAGCATACAGTATATGGGGTATTGCATATAGCATTTAGCATACTGCATTCATCATATAGCGTTTTGCGTTTGGTGTATTGAGTATAGCGTATAGGGTTTGGGTTCTACGATCTGCGTATAGGGTTGTGAGTATTCTGTTGTGCATATTGTGTATGTGTATTGTGTGTAAGTGTATTGTTTGCCTGTATTATGTGTGTGTGTGTGTGTGTGTGTATGTGTGTGTATGTGTGTTCATTGTAGCCCCTGCATCTCCTTGCAGATATTTTGACAGGAGTGGCCAGGGGGCTATTTCTGGCTATACACGCACCCTCTACACACATACACATACACCCTTTACACATGCACCCTCTACGTACACACATACCCTTTACACACACACATGCCCTATACACACACACACACACGCGTTCTACACATACATACACACACACCCTTTACACACAACCATGCCCTCTTCACACACACACACACACACACACACACACACACACACACACTCACACTACACACACACCCTCTACACCAGCGGTTCTGAATTTGTTATTTGTCAGGGCACTGCTAACATGCACTCTTGAATTTTTGAGGCACCCCAAAGATTATATTGGACATCTGTCATGGCTGTCATGAGGGGTACAGGTGCATAATATATAGATATTCTTATGTTTCTCCATAATAATGGCAATAACAAGTATATTCAGGAAAGACATGGCACCCTAAACTGGTGTCTGGGGCATACCAAAAGTGCCACAGCACCTTGGTTGAGAACCACTGTTCTACACACACACATAAACACAAGCCCTCTACACACACACACACACACACACACACACACACACACACTACACACACTACATACACTCTGCACACACACATGCACACCATGCACACATGCTCTGCTCACACATATACACCCTATACACACACACATGCACACTAAACACACATACACACACACACACACATTACACACACTACACAAGACGGGCAGAACACTGTACACACACACAACACTATACACAAAACTCACAATGCAAAACCCTATACGCAAAATGGTATATGCAAAACAATGTACAAGAAATACAATACTGCTAATACAATACACTAGATGCCAAACACAATACACAAAATGTAATACACAATACACAAAATGCTACACGCCATAAGCTATATACCAAATGCTACAAGCCAGATGCAACACAACAACCGCTATACGCAAAATGCCAAATCCTATATGCAATGCGCCAAAAACCATACGCCAAAAGCGTATGCAAAACTCAATACACCAAATGCAAAACTCAATTCACCAAATATTATATACACTAAATGCAATATGCAAAACACAATATGCAAAATGCCAAACGCAATTCTCCAGATGTTATATACGTTAAACACGCAATGCTATAAGCCAAACACAATACACCATCCTCACAACGCAATACACCTAACATAATACACCAAACACTATACTCGTTATACGGAAAACATTATACCAATACACTATACCACAAACACCATACAATAACAGGTATACACCATATGCCGAGCACAAAATGCAATTTGCCAAACGCAAAACCCAATTTGTCAAACTCAAAACAGTTTGGCAAATGCAAACACAATTCGCCAAACATTATATACATCAAATACACAAAGCTATACGCAAAACCCCTATGCCATACTCAATATATCAAACACAATACGCAAAAAGAGATATGTACAACTTTATATGCACAATACGATATATGCAAAACGCACCAAGCTGTATGTCAAAGCAATATGCCATGCTTCCAACACCATACCCCAAACACTATATGCCACACTCCAGACTCACAATGCTATATGGAGAATGTCAGACACAATATGCCAAATTCTATACGTCATATGCAATACTCCAAACACCAAACACCATACATCAAAAGCTATACTCCAAATGCAATAAGCAATACGGCAAATACAATATGAAAAATGCAATACTCCAAATGCAAAAACACGATACGTAAAATGCTTTTTGCCAAACGTACAACGCTATACACAACACTCTATATGCAAAAGGCCAAATACTATATGCACAATGCTATACGCAAAAAGCTGTACGCAATACACGAGACACAAATGCTAAATGCAAAGCGCAATATAAGCTGAATGCAATACATGTAATAACATACTCTCGCTCACACACACTCTTGCTATCACCCACACCTACACTCATACACACTTACACACGCACGTTCACACTCGCACACACTCACATGGTCACACTCACACTCACTGATGGAGAGTTGTGTAACTAAGTGCTTTGTGATACGTTACACACCTTTTAGGAACTGAAAGAGCAAATCACTGAAAATTCAGCAAGCCACTCATTGAAATTTTAACCGCACGGGCAAAGCCATGCCAATATTGCTAATATATATATATATATTATATATATATATATATATATATATGCAATAAACACTTCCAAGTTGTGCACTCTCCCTTTAACAGTTCATATGCCTGGGTGCCAATTCCAAAGAATTAATTTGTATCCAAATAGAAAAATCAAAGAATGCACTCACAGGACTTCTTCTTTTCAGTGAATAACAGTGAAGTTTATTCCATCTAGATGGAATAAACTTCACTGTTATTCACTGAAAAGAAGTCCTGTGAGTGCATTCTTTGATTTTTCTATTTGGATATATATATATATATATATATATATATATATATATATATATATATATATATATTGGCATCCAATGGATTGATTGTTTTTGATAGATTATTTTTTCAGTGCCTTTTGCTTTTAACCCTTTGCGTGCCAGAGGGGTATGTAATGCATTGCTTTGCGTACCCCTCTCAAAGAGTTAATGTTTACACCAAATACATAGTAATGTTTAATAATGTTGGATTATTTGTGTAACATTAGCCTCTCAGTTACACGTCCGTTTCATTTCTTCTTAAACTTAGAAATCACGCTGATAGTCTGCATATTGTTTGAAATTGTTGAAGGAGACCTCTTAATAATAACACCCGTTCATTTTACTATGGTCATAAAATACCAGTGGCCCCACTGAATTTTGCCCTTGTGTCTTTCAAGAGATAACATCTGCACTCAGCCCTTAATGGAGGAAGACATGACAGGTGCTGGCATTTCTTACAAAATGAACCAGGTAGTAGAGTGAGGCATTGGGAGCCTTTTTTTCAATGCATTGTACACCCCTTATCTTCTTAGTGAGATGCACGCCAGTATGACATTTAAAGTGTTAAGTAGGGTCATGAGCTCTGCCTGATTCAGTTAAGAAAAAACTGACAGCCACAATCATGCCCACAATACTACACATACTGACCCGCCCCTGCCTTGTCCCTCTGCACTGGAAGCTGTAGAACCACACATACTGACCCCTGCCTTGTCCCTCTGCACTGGTAGCCATTGAAACACACATAATGAAACCTGAGCCACAAGACCACTAAAGCTCCAACCTTGTCTCACTGCACTGGTAGCAACAGAACCACTCATAACTACCTCCATACTTTGCCTTCCAGCACTGGTGTAGCAAGAACCCCACATACTGACCCTCAGTCTTATATCACTGGTCTGGTACAGCAAGAACCACATATTCTGAATATAACATAACACCCGTCACCCCCTGTGCAGGAACCAGCAAAATTCCAGCAGGAAAGGATTGATGAATATACTGTGTGTGTCTAACTGAGTATAGCGTACACACCCAAAACAAGGCAACAAGCTGCATTAAGGACCAGGCACGTGCACACATAGACACCAAGGGGGGCTTGAGCACCTGCCCTTTTTGTCCAAAGTGCCCTCGTGCCCTTTTAACAAAAAAATAAATAAACAAAATAATTATGAGAAGTGCCCTTTTTTCCATTTGAGCCCCTGCCCCCCAAAATGTCTGTGCACGCCCCTGATAAGGACCTACCCACAAGTCTATTCTGTGCATGTAAATCATGATCACATTCCCTGCAGTTCTCTTAATTTAAATCAATGAATGAGCACTGATTGAATAAGCTTGGATTCACTAATTATTTTTGTCATAAACAAATTGGCAAGATTTATCTGAAACATATATTTGTCTGAAACATATATTCCTTTAACAATGGGAACGCTACAGACATGCAGTATCAATATAACAATAAGGAACAGAACTCACCAAACAAAGTTTGGGATGCAGGTCCAGAGCACTCCCCACAGTCCCAACCAGGGGCTCCAACAGACAGGAGGACAACAGGAGGGGAGCGCGTATACGGACCCGCTCAGAAATCAACGGCCAATGTAATCTCAAAAATCAGTGGTGAGAAAAGCTCTTTATTATACAAAAAATTAAGCTTAAAAACATCATGAGACTCAGTGACAAAGATTCAAACAAATGACACAGATAGCCATTAGAAACAAAAAATGGAGCGCATTGATCACCTAACGCGTTTCATGCTGAAAGCACTTAATAATAGGAAATCCTGAGTCTCATGATGATTTAAGCTTAAATGTTTGCATAATAAAGAGCTTTTCTCACCACTGATTTTTCAGATTACATTGGCTGTTGAATGCTGAGCTGGTCCGTGTACTCGCTCCCCTCCTGTTGTCGCTCTGAAGCATGAATGTAACCAAAAGTTTTGTTAATTTTTACTGGTCTCAAGAAAGGAATACTGGAGAACTTTTAAAGTGGACCTGTCACTGTAAGATAAGGTTAGCTAACTTTAAAGAGAATTTTTGTGGAACAGTCTAGCACTTCTTGCTAGTTAGTTTTTGTTCTGGTCCAATATTATCATACACAGGGGATTTATAAAAAGTGATATGTTTAAGAATTGTTGCTAAAATTCACAACAATGGGTCTTATTCAGAAAGAAAATAAAGTCTTTTATAAACATCTCTCTGAAAATGTACTACTGAGAATTTTTTTCACATACTTAATGCCGTTTAAGACAAAGGGTCATATACAGATCTCTGGTTAGAGCTCACAAAGAGTATTGTGTACAGTACTAGAAACCCCATCTCCAGGAGGATATAGATACTCTAGAGAGAATTCAGAGAAGGGCTACTAAAATGGTGACTGGTTTACAGGAAAGAAATATCAGGATAGACTAAAGGATCTGAATATGTATAGCTTGGAGGAGAGAAAAGAGAGAGGAGATATGGTAGAAACATTCACATACATGAAGGGATTCAACCAGGTTCAGGAGGGAAGTACATTTTAAAGGAGTAAAAATGTTAGGACAAGAGGCCATAGTCTAAAACTAGAGGAATAGAAGTTTAGATATAATGTAGGAAAGTTTTACTTCACTGAGAGGGTAGTAGATAAGTGGAATAGCCTACCAGCAGAAGTGATAGAAGTTAATACAGTGGGGCAATGTAAGCATTCATGGGATAGGTATAACACTGTCCTGAACATAACACAAGACCAAGGAACAAATAAGGATTGAGATTTTTACTGTAGGAAAATGAGGAGACTAGATGGGCCGAAATGGTTCTTATCTGCCGTCAAATTCTATGTTTCAATGTTTATATATGCTATATTTACTTACATTATGAACAGGTAATACATGGAGTTAAGCTATAACCACTAAAACTACCTTAATTTTTTTGCAATTAGCAAATATATATATATACACATATATGTTGCAAAATTATTTTTATTGTAACCATGTCCATTTCTATGGCATGTTTTAAAAAGTCAGGTGACTGGCATTCATACCCAGAGAAAATGTTACTAAATGCTTATACATATTTATATCTCTTTGTGACAATTTTACACACACACTTTGTTTAATTAAATGAATAGTAATACTTCGTTTTAACTTTATTTTATTTTGTAGGCATTAAAAAAACATGAAGAATGATATAAGTCTTATCTCTCAAACCTTTATGGTTTGAAAGATATTCACAAGCAAAGTTTCCCCTCTCTCCCCTTTTACCTAGTGTAAGCCATCTCTTCTCAGATGTGGAATGCAGTCCATAGACCAGACAGATAACAGAAGGGGACAATCTTCTTCCTATGAGAACAATGAAAGCCCTGCCCCCCTTGACAAGCTTTTCAGGTTTTTCCCTTATCTTAATTGAAGATTGTCCCTCTCTGCAGTCTACCTGGGCACCTCCCTTCTGATCTGGTTGAACAGGGGGGGGGATACTTTGTTTGTGAATATCTCTTAAACCATAAAGGTTTGAGAGATAAGACTTATATCATTCTTCATATTTTTTTAATGCCTACAAAATAAAATAAAGTTAAAATGAAGTATTACTATCCCTTTAATTATATATTGCCTATAAAGAGATCCTGTAGTATTGGGTCTGTCATTGAGTTAACACCCAAATCCCACTAATTATATTTTTAGTCTTGTTTTGGATGTTAAATATGCACTGATGAGCTCAGCTGTTTGTCAGAGGTAGTTTGATAAATTTATATACTATCAGTTTAAATGAGGGAGTTTATAATTACTTCTATTTTCTAGAGTCTAGAATGATTCATTTTGCATTATAAATAAAAAGTTGTGTTCCTTTAAATAAAGTTGATTGAAAATGTAATAAATCATATTTATTTGTTTGACCAGCATACATAAATTCTATTTTTATTATCCCTGTAAGGTCAAAGTAATACGTTGCACAATTCTCTGGTTCTTAAAGGGATAAGTACATTTTATTTAGCCATGTTAGTCTACTTGCAATAGTTCAAAAAGGTGAGGATTGCAGCCTTATCGGATGACTTTTTTTTAACCAGATAACAGGGAAAATTATCAAAAGATGTGCCTTCAGACATTAATACTTGTGTGAACAAGGCAGAAAACTCTCGCCTGATTCTCCTTCAGGGGCGGGAGGGGGAAACTTTGCTTGTGAATATCTCTTAAACCATAAAGGTTTGAGAGATAAGACATATATCATTCTTCATGTTTTTTTAATGCCTACAAAATAAAATAAAGTTAAAATGAAGTATTACTATCCCTTTAAATGCTAACACAAATATATAATTACAAATAATTGGATTATGTCCAAAGAACACTGCCATAACAGCACCTTTGAGTTCTTGAACATTAATCTACAATTATAATTGTGTATGTCAAAAGGTCTTACTATTTATATGAGTTAAATTACAGAGAGCATGCAGCAAAATCATGTTATGTGATCTAGAAAAATATATCTATTCAAGAAGAACATTCTGTTCTATCTGCTAAAACCAAGACATATCTATCACGGAGGCTCAGATAAATAATGACTTAGACAGGTACAGTAAGATCAACACTACCTTATTAATGAAAATATATAGATAAGCACATCCCCAACCCTTCCCAGGGTCAGGTGTGAGGACAGCGCTACAGTCCATTACCCAGGAGCTGAACACTGAACCTAGCCTGCACTACTGGAACTAGGTAATGCAAAATGGGAGAGAACCTAGCCACAGTTCTCACATCCTACCCGAGATGGAGAAAGGGTGGCTGGGAGGCGGCATGCTCTACCCTAGGATGCTAAGGTCCACAGCATATAAGCAATACCCTAGAACTCTAGGGTCCCAAGCAGATAAGCGTTCCCCTAGAATGCTAGGGTCCTAGGTCAATACTACGGTAAAACCTAGAGCACTGGCAAGGCTTAGAAGGTAGCACACTAACTCAAGGCCACATGGAGAGGAAGAGACCAGGCCCAAGTACCTGCACGTCGAGTGAGTCAGACAGGCCCAAGGTACATAAACAAGCGGATTCAGACTAGGCCAAGGTCATACATGGATCGGGTAGTAGAAGGTCCTGCCCCCTTGACAAGCTTTTCAGGTTTTTCCCTTATCTTAATTGAAATTGTCCCTCTTTGCAGTCTACCTGTGCACCTCCCTTCTGCTCTGGCTGAGCAGTGTTACATCAGTAAAAGGGGCGGGAGGAGGATTCTTTATCATTGAATTACTCTTGAACTACAACTCTGACAGAACTGAAATAACACTCTCCAAAGTCCAAATACTATGAAGATTAATTAGAGCTGCTTTTATTATGAAACATTACTATCCCTTTAAATTATGGAATTCCTTGCCAGAGGACGTGTTTATGGCAGATACAATGGATACATTTAAGAGAAGATTAGATACATTTATTTCAAAACAGAACATATGGGGTTATACGGTATATTAGTGGGCAACTCAGGAAGGTCTGATAAAGACAAACTTATTTGGTAGCAGGAAAGCTATATAATTCTCATGTCTCTGGGATATGAGACAAAGGTTTAACTTGGTGGACTTGTGTCTTTTTTCAACCTAAATTACTATGTTACTATGATGCAACCAGTTAAAATGTCCTTTAACAGAGCAGAACAGTCCTTCTTAATGCAACAATAGTCTTCTGATCGGTATGAATCTTCCTCCAATTTCTCCAAAAACACAAAGAAAAGGAAAGCTTCTTAGTAATATACACAGTTCACCATTCACAAAATGTAATTCTCCACTCACATGTAAGGAATCCTCTGTCCAACATACAGATTCCTCGTATCCTGTTCCTGAATGCGGAGATCTCCCACAGCGTCTTCACACAAGTGTCCTCAAACAAAGAGGTGGATTCCGATCACATAAAATGCCAATCATCAAAGTGAATAAAAATAATATCTATTCACATAGTTCTCTGACCCCTCCATACATTTGAGAAAGAAAGGGTGTCAAGTAGGGAATGGGAAAACTTTCGGCTCAAACAAAATTGGTAAAAAATCACTTTCCGCTGGGCAAAAAAATTCCTGCAAAAAGTGCAATTTTCCCACTTTTATTTGCCTAGCTCATTGCATTGAAATCAATGGGAAGAATAATTTTTCTCTACCAAGTGAAAGTTTTCGCTACTTTCCTACAGACATACAAAACGGTGTCAGGCTCTAACAGCAGCTATTTTGTGTACAGCCATATAAAAGGCTGTCAGGTCTCACAGCAGCCATTTTGTGTACAGCCATATAAAAGGGTGTCAGGTCTCACAGCAGCCATTTTGTGTTTGTGAGAGGAGAAAGCAGCATGTTTTTAGCTAGAGGAGATAGGCAAATAAAGGGGAACTGAAGCTTAGTTTAGGAAGTCATTTAGGTAGGACATTTGTTATCTGTAGTAGGGGAGTCTGGGGGCACTCTGGGGGAGAAAAAGGACGGAAGGAGGTTGACCCCAAATACTCCAAAATTTGGTGTGACTGACAGGCAAGACACAGGCAGCTGGGGTTCAAATTGCTTGCTGATTTTACTTTTATTGTCTCTGTGCTGGGGAAGTCTGGGGAAAGAAGCTGTTGATTTTGTTTTTTAGTTACATATATATATTTTTGGACTGACTGTGATAAGATAGGGTGAACAACTTAAAAAAAAATATAAAAAAAAAATAAAAAAAAATACATAAATAAACAAATACATTTATTACACAGCTGACTGGGAGCCTGATGTGTGCTCTGTGACTGGGGCAGACTTGATAGAAAGAAGATGACATTGAGAAAAATACCCCAAAATTTGATGTGACTGACTGTCAAGACACAGGCAGTTGGGGTCCAAATTGCTTGCTGATTTTACTTTTATTGTCTCTGTGCTGGGGATGTCTGGGGAAAGAACGTGATGATTTTGTTTTTTTAGTTATATATTTGTTTTTGGACTAACTGTGATAAGACAGAGTGGACAACTTAAAAATAAAATAAAAAAATCCTATATAATAATTCGCCAAGTTGTGTGTAACGCCCGACATGCGCAGCAGACACTGCTGCGCGTGCGGCAGTCATGCGCAGTGGAGACTTCCCGCGCTGCGGCTGATACAGAGCTGGGCGCTCCGAAGGAGCGTCCAGCTCTGTATCAGCCAAGGCGCGGGCAGTCTCCACTGCGTGTGACTGCCCCGCGACCGGCTGCCAGAGGCTCTGTATCAGCCGAGGCGCAGGCAGTCTCCACTGCGTGTGACTGCCCCGCGACCGGCTCCCAGAGGCATTGTGGCCCGTGTAACGGGCTGTTCAATTAGTACATAAATAATTAAACAGATAAATATATTAGACAGCTGACTGAGAGCCTGATGTGAGCTCTGTGATGGGCAGAAATGATAGACAGGAAACAACATTAAGAATTTTGTTGAGGGTCAAGGCAAGACATCACACTCCATCAGTTGTGTACTGTAGAGAGTAAAAACACAGACAGTATTAGAGTAATGTCCAGCAAATGTACAAGAGGGAGGAGGAAAGGAGGGGCAGTGCAGGGGTGTGGGAGTAAAGTGTTAGTACAAAAACTGCCTGCAGCAATGGTTGTTACAGCATGTGCCATAGATGATGATGATCCATCTCCTCCTGGGGTGGATGCAGTTTTTCAAGGTTCCACCAGCACACCACACCAGTGCCCCACCAACATTACCATACACATCTGCCAATTTTTTTTTTTTTAATCAATTGACATCATCATGAATACGTGCCAGTGTCACTTAAAGGGATAGTAATGTTTCACAAAATCAGCAGCCCCAATTAATCTTCATAGTGTTTGGACCATGGAGAGTGTTATTTCATTACTGTCAGAGTTGTAGTACAAGAGTAATTGAAGGATAAAGTTTCCCCTCCCGCCCCTTTTACCTAGTGTAAGCCATCTCTTCTCAGATGTGGAATCCAGTCCATAGACCAGACAGATAACAGCAGGGGACAATCTTCTTCCTATGAGAACAATGGAAGCCCTGCCCCCCTTGACAAGCTTTTCAGGTTTTTCCCTTATCTTAATTGAAGATTGTCCCTCTCTGCAATCTACCTGGGCACCTCCCTTCTGCTCTGGCTGAACAGTGTTACATCAGTAAAAGGGACAGGAGAGGGATACTTTGTCATTGAATTGCTCTTGAACTACAACTCTGACAGAATTGAAATAACACTCTCCAAAGTCCAAATACTATGATGATTAATTAGAGCTGCTTTTATTATGAAACATTACTGTCCCTTTAAGCAGGAAGTAAGTGTTGTGGGTAAAGGACACATTCACTCTGCATGCTAACACATTTATCAAGGTATATGTTGCTGCAGGACTCACAACTTTGATTTCCAGCCACTTATTTCTCCACTACAGCCCTGGTCCTCCAATAAATAGGTCTCCAACCGGTAGTTTGAAAGGAATGGCTGCTTATATTCTTGAAGTTGTCTCAAATGTAGTTTATTATATAAAATCAAATAAAATTTAACATACCAATTGAAAAATGATGTAACGTTTCGCAGTATCCAAGACCGCTTCTTCTGACCAACTGGTAGTACAAAATGACAAACAAACAAAGCAGCCATCTTTCCCCATTTAAAATTCCCTCCTTCCTTTCTCATTGGATGACCTCAAAGGTCACAGGTCAAAGATCACAGATAATTACCATATACATAATACTATAATATAATGTCTATCAAAAATTCTTTTACATATCAATTCTTAGACAGATCTTATACATATACATATACACATATATCCAATATAACATTTAAACATTTCTATACAGATTCTATGTATATATCTAACTCATTTTAGTACATATCAGAATCCTATACCATAAATTAAATGTCACATTCTATTAAAACTTACATATCACATTTAAAATATTACTTTAAAAATTGAATATTGAATAACAATTTCTCTTTATGATTTTACCTTTATATACTCATGATCACTCTCATCTTATTTATTCTCTTCCAGTTTATGACCAAATAGTATTTTTTTTTTTCTTCTTCCCTCCCTTCTCTCTACCTCCTCTTAACTAAATTTAACTTTCCATAGACCTTGTTTATATTAGTGTTTCCTTCAAAAGGCATTCCACATAAGAAAGAGAGATTAAATATATTATATTAACCCTTATAATGCTAGTAATGGGCAAACTAAATAATCAAACCGAAAATGGCATATGGCATATAGTTGAATAACCAATATATTCTCTCACATTAAGTTAAATAAGTAAAAATCAATGTAAGTACAACTCAATGTAAGTACTGTGGCTCCATACTTCTCACCTTAAGTTAAATAAATATAACACAATGTAAGTACTGTGGCTCCACACCTCTCACCCTAAGTTAAATAAATATAACTCAATGTAAGTACTGTGGCTCCATACCTCTCACCTTAAGTTAAATAACTAGAACTCAATGTAAGTACTGTGGCGCCATACAAAAGTAATATGCTCCCAAACTTAAACTCTAACATAGTGACAAATCATGCGGTTCAAAAAATGAGACGCATGAATCATAACTGACAAACAGCGGGTCCAAACTGAAAATTGAAGTGACCTAAACGTTCCAGGAAATACGCGCAACTTGACCCATGCGCGCTAGAATCTCATGCGTCACAATAATGAAACGCATGGATCCAAAACACAAAATGCATATACAAAAGGGAAAGAAGAACCAAATATGAATGAAATAAAAACAAAAATAAAAATAAAAACAAAAACAAAAGGAGGACAAAAACAAAATAAAATAAAGGTCTTCAAGAGAGACAACTAGGCGAATCAATTGGAATAGAAGCATATAGATCTAGCCTGAAAATTCCACTATGTGATAAAAATAATAATAATATACTATCATCCTTCTTAACCCTCAATTATAAATGTATGTGTGCTATAAGTGTATATCAAAACTATAAACCAATCTCTATTAAGTGATTTAAAGATTGTATACTATATACTCTATTCAATATATTATAAATATTATAAATATTCTGAAAGTGAGAGAAATAAAAAAAAAAATAAAAAAAAAATAATACACACACATATATATATATATACATACATATACATACATATATATATACATATATATATATACATACACATACACACATATATATTATATTAACTGTGCCTATATTTTACTATTACCAGGCTACATCACACGCCTCATTCAATCCTTTTGGCACCTTAGTGTCCATCCTAAATATCCAATATGATTCCCTCATCATTAACTTTTTATGGGGATCTTGCCCCTCTTTTTCTATTACATTTTCTATGGGGAGTACTTGTAAACCATTAGGATCTTTATTGTGGTACCTAAGAAAGTGTCTCGAAACACTATGTAGAAGATGACCTCTACGTATATTATAGCGATGTTGAGTTATTCTCGCTTTAAAGCTCTGAGTGGGTCTTCCTATATATTGTAGGTTACATGGGCATTTAAGAAGATAAATTAGATTTTTTGTGTCACATGTTAAATAAGTATTAATTTCAAAATAGTACAATCAACTGTGGAGAACAGAAGGTTTGGAGGGCCCCCTGCTCGTGAGAGCTTACAGTCTAGATGAAGGTAGGTTTGACACAGAAGGAGTAAGTGCTATTGGGTGTAAGTGTCTCCTACCACATGAACTGCCGGTCAGTGGATGGGACAGAGAAGTGCTGTTGAGTGCAGGGGTCCAGGGAAGGGGTGATTCTTGGTGATAATGGTTATGGAGGTAGTTGATAGGCTTCCCTGAAGAGGTGAGTTTTCAGGGAGCGTCTGAAGATTTGAAGGATGGGGGAGAGTCTGATTGGGTGCCTGTATATGTGTAAAATGTGTAATGTGTAAAACATTTCATTATAAGTTTAATATAACATGTTTAATGTGCTGAATGTGATTAACCAAAACATCAGACCTCAAGGAAGGCATCATGACCCCTCATGACACCCCCCCCTAGCATGGGGGCAACAATTGTCCATTTATTAATTACAGCGCATATAACCTATGTTATGTTATATGCATTTTTTATAATCAAATATAACTTTCAGACCCCTAGGAGTGCACCAAGACCCCTCCTGATAGCCCCTCACCATGGATCATCTATGCAAAAGGATAGATGATACATGGAGCGAACTCAAAGTCATTTTTTGCCTTCTTGATGTTGCCGACAGTTGTATAAGCCACTTGTAGCATCAGGCGATCAGGCCTGTGAGCGCAGTGCTGCGCTTTCTAAAAAAGAACCTGGTGACAGGAGTAATTTATTCTACAAGCGCTTGATGCCAAAAGTGGCTTATACAGCTGGAAAAGAAACACAAAATAGGAGGCGCTCCTGGTGAAGTATGCCAAGATGTACAATACAATAATCAATACAGATTATACTCACACTTTCAAGTGTTCAGTGTAACATATATATGTTCACTGAGGTATAGGCATCAGGGAACTCAAAACCGTCCCACTGGTTATCTCTCTCACAGGCACTCTATAGCTGGGCAGCTCCTCCCAAATCATCCAAAACAAGGAAGCTCATAGAAGAAAACAGAAAAAAAGGGGGCGCCCAATAGTGCCTATTATCTTCACAAATCACCCAGTATTGTAAAAAATATAAAATATACTCACAAAGGTAATTGCCAGTTTTTGGCTTATACCAAACACCAGCTTCCAGGCATGTGGGGGAAATTAATCTGCCCCCACTCAGATTTCTTTGGTACCTGGTCCTCCAATAAATAGGTCTCCAACCGGTAGTTTGAAAGGAATGGCTGCTTATATTCTTGAAGTTGTCTCAAATGTAGTTTATTATATAAAATCAAATAAAATTTAACATACCAATTGAAAAATGATGTAACGTTTCGCAGTATCCAAGACCGCTTCTTCTGACCAACTGGTAGTACAAAATGACAAACAAACAAAGCAGCCATCTTTCCCCATTTAAAATTCCCTCCTTCCTTTCTCATTGGATGACCTCAAAGGTCACAGGTCAAAGATCACAGATAATTACCATATACATAATACTATAATATAATGTCTATCAAAAATTCTTTTACATATCAATTCTTAGACAGATCTTATACATATACATATACACATATATCCAATATAACATTTAAACATTTCTATACAGATTCTATGTATATATCTAACTCATTTTAGTACATATCAGAATCCTATACCATAAATTAAATGTCACATTCTATTAAAACTTACATATCACATTTAAAATATTACTTTAAAAATTGAATATTGAATAACAATTTCTCTTTATGATTTTACCTTTATATACTCATGATCACTCTCATCTTATTTATTCTCTTCCAGTTTATGACCAAATGGTATTTTTTTTTTTTCTTCTTCCCTCCCTTCTCTCTACCTCCTCTTAACTAAATTTAACTTTCCATAGACCTTGTTTATATTAGTGTTTCCTTCAAAAGGCATTCCACATAAGAAAGAGAGATTAAATATATTATATTAACCCTTATAATGCTAGTAATGGGCAAACTAAATAATCAAACCGAAAATGGCATATGGCATATAGTTGAATAACCAATATATTCTCTCACATTAAGTTAAATAAGTAAAAATCAATGTAAGTACAACTCAATGTAAGTACTGTGGCTCCATACTTCTCACCTTAAGTTAAATAAATATAACACAATGTAAGTACTGTGGCTCCACACCTCTCACCCTAAGTTAAATAAATATAACTCAATGTAAGTACTGTGGCTCCATACCTCTCACCTTAAGTTAAATAACTAGAACTCAATGTAAGTACTGTGGCGCCATACAAAAGTAATATGCTCCCAAACTTAAACTCTAACATAGTGACAAATCATGCGGTTCAAAAAATGAGACGCATGAATCATAACTGACAAACAGCGGGTCCAAACTGAAAATTGAAGTGACCTAAACGTTCCAGGAAATACACGCAACTTGACCCATGCGCGCTAGAATCTCATGCGTCACAATAATGAAACGCATGGATCCAAAACACAAAATGCATATACAAAAGGGAAAGAAGAACCAAATATGAATGAAATAAAAACAAAAATAAAAATAAAAACAAAAACAAAAGGAGGACAAAAACAAAATAAAATAAAGGTCTTCAAGAGAGACAACTAGGCGAATCAATTGGAATAGAAGCATATAGATCTAGCCTGAAAATTCCACTATGTGATAAAAATAATAATAATATACTATCATCCTTCTTAACCCTCAATTATAAATGTATGTGTGCTATAAGTGTATATCAAAACTATAAACCAATCTCTATTAAGTGATTTAAAGATTGTATACTATATACTCTATTCAATATATTATAAATATTATAAATATTCTGAAAGTGAGAGAAATAAAAAAAAAAATAAAAAAAAAATAATACACACATATATATATATATATATATATACATACATATACACACACATACACATACATACATATATATATACATATATATATATACATACACATACACACATATATATTATATTAACTGTGCCTATATTTTACTATTACCAGGCTACATCACACGCCTCATTCAATCCTTTTGGCACCATAGTGTCCGTCCTAAATATCCAATATGATTCCCTCATCGTTAACTTTTTATGGGGATCTTGCCCCTCTTTTACTATTACATTTTCTATGGGGAGTACTTGTAAACCATTAGGATCTTTATTGTGGTACCTAAGAAAGTGTCTCGAAACACTATGTAGAAGATGACCTCTACGTATATTATAGCGATGTTGAGTTATTCTCGCTTTAAAGCTCTGAGTGGTTCTTCCTATATATTGTAGGTTACATGGGCATTTAAGAAGATAAATTAGATTTTTTGTGTCACATGTTAAATAAGTATTAATTTCAAAATTTCAAAATAGTACAATCAACTGTGGAGAACAGAAGGTTTGGAGGGCCCCCTGCTGGCGAGAGCTTACAGTCTAGATGAAAGTAGGTTTGACACAGAAGGAGTAAGTGCTATTGGGTGTAAGTGTCTCCTACCACATGAACTGCCGGTCAGTGGATGGGACAGAGAAGTGCTGTTGAGTGCAGGGGTCCAGGGAAGGGGTGATTCTTGGTGATAATGGTTATGGAGGTAGTTGATAGGCTTCCCTGAAGAGGTGAGTTTTCAGGGAGCGTCTGAAGATTTGAAGGATGGGGGAGAGTCTGATTGGGTGCCTGTATATGTGTAAAATGTGTAATGTGTAAAACATTTCATTATAAGTTTAATATAACATGTTTAATGTGCTGAATGTGATTAACCAAAACATCAGACCTCAAGGAAGGTATCATGACCCCTCATGACACCCCCCTAGCATGGGGACGACAATTGTCCATTTATTAATTACAGCGCATATAACCTATGTTATGTTATATGCATTTTTTATAATCAAATATAACTTTCAGACCCCCAGGGGGGCACCAAGACCCCTCCTGATAGCCCCTCATCATGGATCATCTATGCAAAAGGATAGACGATACATGGAGCGAACTCAAAGGCATTTTCTGCCTTCTTGATGTTGCCAGCAGCTGTATAAGCTGCTTGTAGCATCAGGCCGATCAGGCCTGTGAGCTCAGCGCTGCGCTTTCTAAGAAAGAACCTGGTGACAGGGGTCATTTATTCTATAAGCGCTTGATGCTAAAAGTGGCTTATACAGCTTGATAGATGAGGGGAGGAATACGTCGGGGGGGGCATTGTGTAGTGCTTGGTGTACTGTTTCAATTTATTTTAACCTTTTGAATGCCCTAGGGGTGAACAATGCACATCCCTATGACATTCAAAGCTGTCCATGGTGCTGAAAGCCTTCTCTCTATTCCCCTACTGGCTGGGTAGGGAAACACAGAGAATGCTGTTCAGAGTTCTCTTCGCTCTCCCTGCTGTTACTCCATAGGAGAGCACAGGGGACATCCTGCCTGAGACAGGTGAAGTGGAGACTATGAACTCCGACAGCAGAGGCTGCTATCGGAGTTTACCGAATGAGCCGAAGTGTCACATTCTCATATCAACACACCCCCTTTTATACGAATGTGCCTCATTATTCAGCATTTCCATATGGAAATGAGTCATTATGCTTCATTACCATATGGAAATAGGCCATTGTCGAAGTGATAAATGAAAATTCGTAAACCTGTCGAATTGATGTTGATGTGGGCATATTTTTGTCGGAGTGATGGTGATATAATGTCATAGACAGTTTAGTGAACACTGTAGATGTGCCTATGACACTGCTCCGACAGAACAACGACATTCATAGCCCTCATCGATCTTTAGTGCATCTAAGCCCAGAATTGCCAAGCAAAGGGGTGGGGCAAAGGGCGTGGCTAAACTATTCTCCAATGTCGTATAGAGGAAAATAACATTTGTCATAATCAATGACAAAAAAATGTCTTTCAAAAGACAAAATTTGTTTGTTAAGAAAAAAGTGGAGGGAATGTGAAGTTCTGAATGTGAGCAACCTATGATAATTGAAGAAAACACAATACAAGCTCAATTACCACCCCTATATACCCACATTTTTGTCTTTAGCTACGAAATTTTTGTTGCTAGGTAAGAAATTTTTGTCGGTACATATGACATTTTTGTCAATAATTTCAGTCAATAATTGTATTTCAATGACAAAATGACTTATTTCCTATCACAACCAACACATTCTGAAATTATTAATGAGCCCAACTAGACTGTACTTTGAAATGTTGTTACAAATGACAAAATATATTTAGATGCCTCTTTGAATATATGGCCCTTAGTGAATAGTCTGCATAAAATAACACAAGAACTAGAGAAGTGATAAACTTTAAAAGTCATCCGCACTTTATCACCTCTTTATCACTGCTTAGTGAATCTCCTCCATAGGTTCACAACTCATGATTTTTTCATGATTTCCTGTCGCTGTGATGCTGTCACCTGGTGAAAAGGGACCCAAGTATATTAAAATCCTTGATGATTATCTGTAATATATATGTTGTACTTTGAATTAGGGGTTACAAAAATATTTAAAGTTTCTTGAATTTCAGATTTTTTGACCAAATTACCTTTTTATAAGTAGAAAATGTTTTGTGTTTCTTTCATGTTTTTGGGGTGAGAAATGTTCCATATTTGTTCCTGTAATCTTAGTGTTTCCATTTAGTTTATTCAAATGCTTTTTCAACAATTAAAAACATAATTTTTTTATTTTTTGATCTGTGATTATTGAGTTTTTAAGATTTTTTTTTTTATTTTTACTGCAAGGTTATAAATTGTTTATATATTATGTGAATATTTATTTTTTATACATATTCTTCTGATATAAAAAGTAACCGTTTGAGTTGCAGAGGGGTATCGAACGCATTGCACAACAATGCATTGGATACCCCTCTGGCACTCAAAGGGTTAAAGGGATGATAATGATTCACAAAAACAGCAGCTGTGATTAATCTTCATAATATTTGGACCATGGAGAGTGTTATTTCAATACTGTCAGAGTTGTAGTTCAAGAGTAATTGAATGATAAAGTATCCCCCTCCCGTCCCTTTTACTGATGTAACACTGCTCACCTCACAGCAGCAAGGTGTGTCCAGGTAGATTGCAGAGAGGGACAATCTTCAGTGAGAATAAGGAAAAACCTGAAAAACCTGTCAAGGGGGTGCAGGCATTTCCTTATAGCCACAGTAAGAAGATTGTCCCTTGCTGTGACCTGTCTGGTCAAGAGACCAGATTCCACATCTGAGGGGAGGCGGCTTACACTAGGTAAAAGGGGCGGGAGGGGGGATACTTTATCATTCATTTACTCTTAAAATAAACTCTGACAGAAATGAAATAACTCTCTATGGTTCAGACACTATGAATATTAATTGCTGTTTTTGTGAAACATTACTATTCCTGTAAGGATTTTCCAAATGTTTATGATTGTTGTGCTGATGTCATTTATTACGAGGAAATTGGTGTTATGTTGATCAACACAGTGGTGTAATTAGTGATTGGGATGCTCTGAGCAAACATTTTTGGGCCCCATCACAAACATATATTCAGACACGTAACTAAACCCTATTGGACCCTACGACAGATGGTGCCCTCTTGGATGGTGGCCACCGGGGGAAACTGCACCCTCTGAACTCCCTGTAGTTATACCTCTGGCTCAGTGTGTGGAGAATCCTTTGAATCCTTTATTAATAGAATAGTCAACCTCTGATAGTATTGTCCGAGACATTAGAGAAATGAGATTCATTTAGGAGAACAATTTTTTAGGGTCTGGAGAAAATTATGGATCCAATAAAATCAATCTGCAATGAATCTCAGATGGATAGGGGAGACGGGAACAGGGGTCATGCAGGAAAGTATGAGAGAGAGCAGAGACTGGATGAAAGAGAGAGGAGCAAGAATGCAGAAGAAAGAGATAGAGAGAGAGTAGGAGAGACAAAGAAAGGAAAAATTGTAGAGACATTTGGGGAGATATGAGGAGAGACAAGATGAGACCTCACCAGTGACCGATTGATAGGCATTAGTACCTTTCTCATCCAGCTGCTAATGCCTCTTTCTATACAACCAATAACCCCATTTGCTTTTCCCACTGCTTTGCTGCATTCCTTGCCTACTTCAGGTCATCAGGAACAATAATCCCCAAGTCTATTTCCTTTAACTTTGTTGTCATCAAGGTACCATTAAACCTGTGTATCACCTCTGGGTTTCTGTGTCCTAAATGCATTATCTTTCACTTTGCAGCATCAAACTTTAAATTCCATCGTCATGTCCATTCCACCAATTTTTTAATTATTATTCATTTTGTTTATCCTCCTGGAGTGTAAACCCTGTTACAGATCATTGTTTCATCTACAAAAGGCCATAACTTAATTTTAATGCCACTAATTATATCATTAATGAAGATATTTAACAGGCCCTAACAAAGATCCCTGTGGCATTCCAAATGTAACCCATTTTTCCTCTGGATATATTCCACTGAATACGACACACTGCTGCTTGTCCTTCAGCCACTTTCCTAACCAGTCAGCTACCTATCAATCTAGCACTAAACTATGCATCTTATGAAACAGCTTTGTATGTGGAACAGGATCAAAAGCTTAATTACAATCCAAATGAGCTGCAATTACGGCTCGATCCTTGTCTATCACTTGAGTAACAATCAGAAAAGTCAACTCCTTTTGTTAGCAAGATCTTGCTACTGTAAAGCCATGCTATCATAGATCTTAATACTTTTAATAATAACTTTAATAATAATTTTCAGATATGCAACAATTCTTCTTACCTACCACCCTTCACATGAAGTGGAAATACTTTAACGGATTATAGTCATTCGGAACCACTTCAGACAAGCTCAGACCTAAGAAATTTTAAAACTCTTAGATGAATCTCATCTGGTCTGACTTCATGTAACCGCTTTCACATATTGATAAGATCAATGACATCAGTAAGCAGACTAGCATACTAGTGATTGAAGGTTTGAAGGTAAGCCAACATGCTCTCTTTTGGGTATCACATGATCTCTTTTTGCGCTATCTGATTGTTTAAAATTACAAGTGCCCTACACAGAGAAGGGCTAACCTCCTGCAGCACATCATACTTATCCTACTCAGATGACAGTCTGTCCATGAAGTTAAAGGGATAGTATTACTTCAAAATTACTATCCCTCATATTGTAGCCCTTAATAAACTGAGTTAAATGACACCAGCGGCATCTCTGAAACCTTTATGGTTTAAGAGATAGCCGCTTTCAAAGTTTCCTCTGCCCTGCTGTCAGCGTTCTGCTGCCAGCAGGAGAATCCGGTCTCTGAATCGAGTGGAGGCTCTTCAGCAGAGCCGATATCTCGTTATGGAAGGAAAAATGATTCATTGAAACAGTCTTCTACGTGTGATTGGTAACCAAGCACACGTGTAAGACTGTTTCAATGAATCATTTTTCCTTCCATAACGAGATATCGGCTCTGTTTAAGAGCCTCTGCCTGTCCCGGGACCGGATTCCCCTGCTGGCAGCAGAACACTGACAGCAGGGCAGAGGAAAATTTGAAAGCGGCTATCTCTTAAACTATAAAGGTTTGAGAGATGCCGCTGGTGTCATTTAACTCAGATTATTAAGGGCTACAATATGAGGGATAGTAATTTTGAAGGAATACTATCCCTTTAAAGGGGATTCTTCCCCTAATGAGAGAACCAGTGAACCCTAGAGGCAATTTTCTGGCCTTCATATGCCTCCTGTAAGGCCATTGCAGAATTTCTCTTTCTCCCATGACCTATTTAAAGCCGGTCAGAGATTGCCTTGGCATGTGTTCATAGGGTTTCGTGGTGTTCATTTCCTGTTGTTGCTGTTCACCTGGTTGTGACCAGGCCTGATGACTTCTCTACCTGCTCTACCCTTTGGTACTGTGTATTGGATCCCCCTGCCATTCATCTACTTGTGGCCCAGCCTGCTATTGCCTACTTGTGACCCATCCTATTTCTGACCCTTGCTACGCTCCCTGCTTGGCACTACTTATCCTGCTATACTTCTAGTTGTGACCCAGCCTTTGACTTTGCTCCCTGCTCTGCCTTTTGTTACCCTGCAATGAATCCTCTTGCTGTTCACCTAGCCGTGACCCAGACTTGTTCACTCTGCCACCTGAGTTTGCCCCTGCCTCTCCCTATGAATTTTGCATTTGTGCCTTTGTTCAAGGAATAAGACCATCAACTAACCTTGGAGGTGGTGTCCATGGAGGTGAACATGACAGTTCTCATGTCGTTCTACATGAATAAGACATCCGGGACTGAGGGAAGGTGTTATCTCTTAAACAGAGGTACAATGACAAAGTTTATAGGGGGCCATTAAAATTTTATGACCATAGCAAGGTAAGTTAAGAGTGATTATTAGGAAGTGTTAGGTCCATATGAAATATATATCTAAATTAATAATCTTTTTGATTCCTATAGGCGGTAAATTGTAAAGGGGGATATGAACAGCCTTACACTGTAGGACCTTTCTCATTGAATAAAATAAGGGTACTCCCACAGCTGAGAGATGCATATTTATTACCATTTAAAACTGTGTTTTTTTACATTAGCAATGCCTTCTAGTGGTCAAATTCCAGTTAGTTATTCTGTTACATTCTAATGGAGAGGAAAGTCAGTGATATACAGTTCTCTATAGAATGTGATAGAAACTGCTTAGTCACTTCCTGTCAGTTAGAACTATCAGGAAGTAAACACACAGTAAATTCAATTCCTGGTTATTTGAACTGTTATAAAGTTTGAATAAAACAACTGAGAGTAGTGGGGGTGCCCTTGTTTTACTCAGCAGGAAAAGCTCAATAACATATAGATTTTCATTAAAAAAGAGTTTACCGCTCCTTTAACAAAAGTGAGTGTCACAAGCTACGCAGCTCTGTCAAACAAAAAGGTTAGATTTTCAAGGGGAGCTTAGTCCTTTCACATTGATGGATATTACATTTCACTTACAGTTTGCACTCACTGTGGAACGCTGGAAAACATGCAATTGTTTCAGTTCAATTTGTCTTGTATGGGTTTGTTCTCAAATAAGTAGAGGAAAAGAAAGGGGTAAATACATTGAAAGACAGAATTGCAACACTGGTTGCTGAGATACTGTCACATACTAGAATGAAATTACAATGAAGAACAGGTTTCTCCTGTTCAATAGGATAATAGGATTAAATCGGCAACAATCATTGTTTATTAATTGTTTTCAAAACTATGTGTTGAAAGGTTACCTCCTGTTTTTTAAAACAAGGGAGTGCCCATGCTGGCAGTTATTTCATACAAAAGTAATAAATGTTCAAACTGTCACAAAGTGATGAAACTGTTACTATGAAATTCTATAGAAAACTGCAGAGAGTGACGCACTTCTCCGATAGAATGAAATAGAAAGAATGTTAGAAAGCCAGATGCCCTATAGGTGAAATTTCAAGACCGGGCACTTTTCCTGTAAAAAAAAATAAAAAATACAACATTTAAAAATTGAATAACTTTAGAATGGATGCATATCCCAGGATTTATAGTATATAGTGTATCACCCCGGTGTCCCTGAGTTTAGGAGATCAAACTGTGTGATGTGTATATAAGTGTATCACCCTGGTGTCCCTGTGTTTAGAAGATCGGACTGTGTGGTGTGTATAGAAGTGTATCACCCTGGTGTCCCTGTGTTTAGGAGATCAGACTGTGTGGTGTGTATATAAGTGTATCACCCTGGTGTCCCTGTGTTTAGGAGATCGGACTGTGTGGTGTGTATATAAGTGTATAACCCTGGTGTCCCTGTGTTTAGGAGATCAGACTGTGTGGTGTGTATATAAGTGTATCACCCTGGTGTCCTTGTGTTTAGGAGATCAGACTGTGTGGTGTGTATAGAAGTGTATCACCCTGGTGTCCCTGTGTTTAGGAGATCAGACTGTGTGGTGTGTATATAAGTGTATCATCCTGATGTCCCTGTGTTTAGGAGATCAGACTGTGTGATGTGTATATAAGTGGATCACCCTGGTGTCCCTGTGTTCAGGAGATCAGACTGTGTGATGTGTATATAAGTGTATCACCCTGGTGTCCCTGTGTTCAGGAGATCAGACTGTGTGGTGTGTATATAAGTGTATCAACCTGGTGTCCCTGTGTTTAGGAGATCAGACTGTGTGGTGTGTGTATATAAGTGTATCACCCTGGTGTCCCTGTGTTTAGGAGATCAGACTGTGTGGTGTGTATATAAGTGTATCACCCTGGTGTCCCTGTGTTTAGGAGATCAGACTGTGTGGTGTGTGTATAGAAGTGTATCACCCTGGTGTCCCTGTGTTTAGGAGATCAGACTGTGTGATGTGTATATAAGTGTATCACCCTGGTGTCCCTGTGTTTAGGAGATCAGACTGTGTGATGTGTATATAAGTGTATCACCCTGGTGTCCCTGTGTTTAGGAGATCGGACTGTGTGGTGTGTATAGAAGTGTATCACCCTGGTGTCCCTGTGTTTAGGAGATCAGACTGTGTGGTGTGTATATAAGTGTATCACCCTGGTGTCCCTGTGTTTAGGAGATCAGACTGTGTGGTGTGTATATAAGTGTATCACTCTAATGTCCCTGTGTTTAGGAGATCACACTGTGTGGTGTGTATATAAGTGTATCATCCTGGTGTCCCTGTGTTTAGGAGATCAGACTGTCTGGTGTGTATATAAGTGTATCACTCTGATGTCCCTGTGTTTAGGAGATCAGACTGTGTGGTGTGTATATAAGTGTATCATCCTGATGTCCCTGTGTTTAGGAGATCAGACTGTGTGGTGTGTATATAAGTGTATCACCCTGGTGTCCCTGTGTTTAGGAGATCGGACTGTGTGGTGTGTATAGAAGTGTATCACCCTGGTGTCCCTGTGTTCAGGAGATCAGACTGTGTGGTGTGTATATAAGTGTATCACCCTGGTGTCCCTGTGTTTAGGAGATCAGACTGTGTGGTGTGTATATAAGTGTATCACTCTGATGTCCCTGTGTTTAGGAGATCAGACTGTGTGGTGTGTATATAAGTGTATCACTCTGATGTCCCTGTGTTTAGGAGATCAGACTGTGTGGTGTGTATATAAGTGTATCACCCTGGTGTCCCTGTGTTTAGGAGATCAGACCGTGTGCTGTGTATAGAAGTGTATCACCCTGGTGTCCCTGTGTTTAGGAGATCAGACTGTGTGGTGTGTATATAAGTGTATCACCCTGGTGTCCCTGTGTTTAGGAGATCAGACTGTGTGGTGTGTATATAAGTGTATCACTCTGATGTCCCTGTATTTAGGAGATCAGACTGTGTGGTGTGTATAGAAGTGTATCACACTGGTGTCCCTGTGTTTAGGAGATCAGACTGTGTGGTATGTATATAAGTGTATCACCCTGGTGTCCCTGTGTTTAGGAGATCAGACTGTGTGGTGTGTATATAAGTGTATCACCCCGGTGTCCTTGTGTTTAGGAAATCAGACTGTGTGGTGTGTATAGAAGTGTATCACCCTGATGTCCCTGTGTTTAGGAGATCAGACTGTGTGGTGTGTATATAAGTGTATCACCCTGGTGTCCCTGTGTTTAGGAGATCAGACTGTGTGGTGTGTGTATAGAAGTGTATCACCCTGGTGTCCCTGTGTTTAGGAGATCAGACTGTGTGGTGTGTATAGAAGTGTATCACCCTGGTGTCCCTGTGTTTAGGAGATCAGACTGTGTGGTGTGTGTATAGAAGTGTATCACCCTGGTGTCCCTGTGTTTAGGAGATCAGACTGTGTGGTGTGTATAGACGTGTATCACCCTGGTGTCCCTGTGTTTAGGAGATCAGACTGTGTGGTGTGTATATAAGTGTATCACCCTGGTGTCCCTGTGTTTAGGAGATCAGACTGTGTGGTGTGTATATAAGTGTATCACCCTGATGTTCCTGTGTTTAGGAGATCAGACTGTGTGGTGTGTGTACAGAAGTGTATCACCCTGGTGTCCCTGTGTTTAGAAGATCAGACTGTGTGGTGTGTATATAAGTGTATCACCCTGGTGTCCCTGTGTTTAGGAGATCAGACTGTGTGGTGTGTGTATAGAAGTGTATCACCCTGGTGTCCCTGTGTTTAGGAGATCAGACTGTGTGGTGTGTATAGAAGTGTATCACCCTGGTGTCCCTGTGTTTAGGAGATCAGACTGTGTGGTGTGTATATAGAAGTGTATCACCCTGGTGTCCCTGTGTTTAGGAGATCAGACTGTGCGGTGTGTATATAAGTGTATCACCCTGATGTCCCTGTGTTTAGGAGATCAGACTGTGTGGTGTGTATATAAGTGTATCACCCTGGTGTCCCTGTGTTTAGGAGATCAGACTGTGTGGTGTGTATATAAGTGTATCACACTGGTGTCCCTGTGTGTAGGAGATCAGACTGTGTGGTGTGTATATCAGTGTATCACCTGGTGTCTCTGGGTTTAGGTGACCAGACTGTGTGGTGTGTATAGAAGTGTATCACCCTGGTGTCCCTGTGTTTAGGAGATCAGACTGTGTGGTGTGTATATAAGTGTATCACCCTGGTGTCCCTGTGTTTAGGAGATCAGACTGTGTGGTGTGTATAGAAGTGTATCACCCTGATGTCCCTGTGTTTAGGAGATCAGACTGTGTGGTGTGTATATAAGTGTATCACCCTGGTGTCCCTGTGTTTAGGAGATCAGACTGTGTGGTGTGTGTATAGAAGTGTATCACCCTGGTGTCCCTGTGTTTAGGAGATCAGACTGTGTGGTGTGTATAGAAGTGTATCACCCTGGTGTCCCTGTGTTTAGGAGATCAGACTGTGTGGTGTGTGTATAGAAGTGTATCACCCTGGTGTCCCTGTGTTTAGGAGATCAGACTGTGTGGTGTGTATAGACGTGTATCACCCTGGTGTCCCTGTGTTTAGGAGATCAGACTGTGTGGTGTGTATATAAGTGTATCACCCTGGTGTCCCTGTGTTTAGGAGATCAGACTGTGTGGTGTGTATATAAGTGTATCACCCTGATGTCCCTGTGTTTAGGAGATCAGACTGTGTGGTGTGTGTACAGAAGTGTATCACCCTGGTGTCCCTGTGTTTAGAAGATCAGACTGTGTGGTGTGTATATAAGTGTATCACCCTGGTGTCCCTGTGTTTAGGAGATCAGACTGTGTGGTGTGTGTATAGAAGTGTATCACCCTGGTGTCCCTGTGTTTAGGAGATCAGACTGTGTGGTGTGTATAGAAGTGTATCACCCTGGTGTCCCTGTGTTTAGGAGATCAGACTGTGTGGTGTGTATATCAGTGTATCACACTGGTGTCTCTGGGTTTAGGTGACCAGACTGTGTGGTGTGTATAGAAGTGTATCACCCTGGTGTCCCTGTGTTTAGGAGATCAGACTGTGTGGTGTGTATAGAAGTGTATCACCCTGGTGTCCCTGTGTTTAGGAGATCAGACTGTGTGGTGTGTATAGAAGTATATCACCCTGGTGTCCCTGTGTTTAGGAGATCAGACTGTGTGGTGTGTATATAAATGTATCACCCTGGTGTCCCTGTGTTAGGAAGATCAGATTGTGTGGTGTGTATATAAGTGTATCACCCTGGTGTCCCTGTGTTTAGGAGATCAGGCTGTGCGGTGTGTGTAGAAGTGTATCACCCTGGTGTCCCTGTGTTTAGGAGATCACACTGTGTGGTGTGTATATAAGTGTATCACCCTGGTGTCCCTGTGTTTAGGAGATCAGATTGTGTGGTGTGTATAGAATTGTATCACCCTGGTGTCCCTGTGTTTAGGAGATCAGACTGTGTGGTGTGTATATAATGTATCACCCTGGTGTCCCTGTGTTTAGGAGATCAGACTGTGTGGTGTGTATATAAGTGTATCACTCTGGTGTCCTGTGTTTAGGAGATCAGACTGTGTGGTGTGTATATAAGTGTATCACCCTGGTGTTCCTGTGTTTAGGAGATCAGACTGTGTGGTGTGTATATAAGTGTGTCACCCTGGTGTCCTTGTGTTTAGGAGATCAGACTGTATGGTGTGTATAGAAGTGTATCACCCTGGTGTCCCTGTGTTTAGAGGATAGGACTGTGTGGTGTGTATAGAAGTGTATCACCCTGGGGTCACTGTGTTTAGGAGATCAGACTGTGTGGTGTGTATATAAGTGTATCAACCTGGTGTCCCTGTGTTTAGGAGATCAGACTGTGTGGTGTGAATATAAGTGTATCACCCTGGTGTTCCTGTGTTTAGGATATCGGACTGTGTGGTGTGTATACAAGTGTATCACCCCGGTGTCCCTGTGTTTAGGAGATCAGACTGTGCGGTGTGTATAGAAGTGCATCAACCTGGTGTCCCTGTGTTTAGGAGATTAGACTGTGTTGTGTGTATATAAGTGTATCACCCTAGTGTCCCTGTGTTTAGGAGATCAGACTGTGTGGTGTGTGTATAAGTGTATCACCCTGGTGACCCTGTGTTTAGGAGATCAGACTGTGTGGTGTGTATATAAGTGTATCACCCCGGTGTCCCTGTGTTTAGGAGATCAGACTGTGTGGTATGTATATAAGTGTATTACCCTGATTTCCCTGTGTTTAGGAGATCAGACTGTGTGGTATGTATATAAGTGTATCACCCTGGTGTCCCTGTGTTTAGGAGATCAGTCTGTGTGAGGTGTATATAAGTGTATCACCCTGGTGTCCCTGTGTTTAGGAGATCAGACTGTGTGGTGTGTATGTAAGTGTATCACCCTGGTGTCCTGTGTTTAGGAGATCAGACTGTGTGGAGTGTATATAAGTGTATCACCCTGGTGTCCCTGTGTTTAGGAGATCAGACTGTGTGGTGTGTATATAAGTGTATCACCGTGGTGTCCCTGTGTTTAGGAGATCAGACTGTGTGGTGTGTATGTAATTGTATCACCCTGGTGTCCCTGTGTTTAGGAGATCAGACTGTGTGGTGTGTATATAAGTGTATCACCCTGGTGTCCCTGTGTTTAGGAGATCAGACTGTGTGGTGTGTATAGAAGTGTATCACCCTGGTGTCCCTGTGTTTAGGAGATCAGAATGTATGGTGTGTATATAAGTGTATCACCCTGGTGTCCCTGTATTTAGGAGATCAGACTGTGTGGTGTGTATATAAGTGTATCACCCTGGTGTCCCTGTGTTTAGGAGATCAGACTGTGTGGTGTTTATATAAGTGTATCACCCTGGTGTCACTGTGTTTAGGGGATCAGACTGTGTGGTGTTTATATAAGTGTATCACCCTGGTGTCCCTATGTTTAGGAGATCAGACTGTGTGGTGTGTATAGTAGTGTATCACCCTGGTGTCCCTGTCTTTAGGAGATCAGACTGTGTGGTGTGTATAGAAGTGTATCACCCTGGTGTCCCTGTGTTTAGGAGATCAGAATGTATGGTGTGTATATAAGTGTATCACCCTGGTGTCCCTGTATTTAGGAGATTAGACTGTGTGGTGTGTATATAAGTGTATCACCCTGTGTTTAGGAGATCAGACTGTGTGGTGTTTATATAAGTGTATCACCCTGGTGTCACTGTGTTTAGGGGATCAGACTGTGTGGTGTTTATATAAGTGTATCACCCTGGTGTCCCTGTGTTTAGGAGTTCAGACTGTGTGGTGTGTATAGTAGTGTATCACCCTGGTTTCCCTGTCTTTAGGAGATCAGACTGTGTGATGTGTATATAAGTGTATCACCCTGGTGTCCCTGTGTTTAGGAGATCAGACTGTGTGGTGTGTATATAAGTGTATCACCCTGGTGTCCCTGTGTTTAGGAGATCAGACTGTGTGATGTATATAAGTGTATCACCCTGGTGTCCCTGTGTTTAGGAGATCAGACTGTGTGTGGTGTGTATATAAGTCTATCACCCTGGTGTCCCTGTGTTTAGGAGATCAGACTGTGTGATGTGTATAGAAGTGTATCACCCTGGTATCCCTATGTTTAGGAGATCAGACTGTGTGGTGTGTATATAAGTGTATCACCCTGGTGTTCCTGTGTTTAGGAGATCAGACTGTGTGGTGTGTATATAAGTGTATCACCCTGGTGTTCCTGTGTTTAGGAGATCACACTGTGCGGTGTGTATATAAGTGTATCAGCCTGGTGTCCCTGTGTTTAGGAGATCAGAATGTGTGGTGTGTATATAAGTGTATCACCCTGGTGTCCCTGTGTTTAGGAGATCAGACTGTGTGGTGTGTATAGTAGTGTATCACCCTGGTGTCCCTGTGTTTAGGAGATCAGACTGTGTGATGTGTATATAAGTGTATCACCCTGGTGTCCCTGTGTTTAGGAGATCAGACTGTGTGGTGTGTATATAAGTGTATCGCCCTGGTGTCCCTGTGTTTAGGAGATCAGACTGTGTGGTGTGTATAGAAATATATCACCCTGATGTCCTTGTGTTTAGGAGATCAGACTGTGTGGTGTTTATATAAGTGTATCACCCTGGTGTCACTGTGTTTAGGGGATCAGACTGTGTGGTGTTTATATAAGTGTATCACCCTGGTGTCCCTGTGTTTAGGAGATCAGACTGTGTGGTGTGTATAGTAGTGTATCACCCTGGTGTCCCTGTCTTTAGGAGATCAGACTGTGTGATGTGTATATAAGTGTATCACCCTGGTGTCCCTGTGTTTAGGAGATCAGACTGTGTGGTGTGTATATAAGTCTATCACCCTGGTGTCCCTGTGTTTAGGAGATCAGACTGTGTGGTGTGTATATAAGTCTATCACCCTGGTGTCCCTGTGTTTAGGAGATCAGACTGTGTGATGTGTATAGAAGTGTATCACCCTGGTATCCCTATGTTTAGGAGATCAGACTGTGTGGTGTGTATATAAGTGTATCACCCTGGTGTTCCTGTGTTTAGGAGATCAGACTGTGTGGTGTGTATATAAGTGTATCACCCTGGTGTTCCTGTGTTTAGGAGATCACACTGTGCGGTGTGTATATAAGTGTATCAGCCTGGTGTCCCTGTGTTTAGGAGATCAGAATGTGTGGTGTGTATATAAGTGTATCACCCTGGTGTCCCTGTGTTTAGGAGATGAGACTGTGTGGTGTGTATAGTAGTGTATCACCCTGGTGTCCCTGTGTTTAGGAGATCAGACTGTGTGATGTGTATATAAGTGTATCACCCTGGTGTCCCTGTGTTTAGGAGATCAGACTGTGTGGTGTGTATAGAAGTGTATCGCCCTGGTGTCCCTGTGTTTAGGAGATCAGACTGTGTGGTGTGTATAGAAATATATCACCCTGATGTCCTTGTGTTTAGGAGATCAGACTGTGTGATGTGTATATAAGTGTATCACCCTGGTGTCCCTGTGTTTAGGAGATCAGACTGTGTTGTGTGTATAGAAGTGTATCGCCCTGGTGTCCCTGTGTTTAGGAGACAAGACTGTGTGGTGTGTATAGAAGTGTATCGCCCTGATGTCCCTGTGTTTAGGAGACCAGACTGTGTGGTGTGTATAGAAGTGTATCACCCTGGTGTCCCTGTGTTTAGGAGATCAGACTGTGTGATGTATATAAGTGTATCACCCTGGTGTCCCTGTGTTTAGGAGATCAGACTGTGTGTGGTGTGTATATAAGTCTATCACCCTGGTGTCCCTGTGTTTAGGAGATCAGACTGTGTTGTGTGTATAGAAGTGTATCGCCCTGGTGTCCCTGTGTTTAGGAGACAAGACTGTGTGGTGTGTATAGAAGTGTATCGCCCTGATGTCCCTGTGTTTAGGAGATCAGACTGTGTGGTGTGTATATAAGTGTATCACCCTGGTGTCCCTGTGTTTAGGAGATCAGACTGTGTGATGTATATAAGTGTATCACCCTGGTGTCCCTGTGTTTAGGAGATCAGACTGTGTGTGGTGTGTATATAAGTCTATCACCCTGGTGTCCCTGTGTTTAGGAGATCAGACTGTGTGATGTGTATAGAAGTGTATCACCCTGGTATCCCTATGTTTAGGAGATCAGACTGTGTGGTGTGTATATAAGTGTATCACCCTGGTGTTCCTGTGTTTAGGAGATCAGACTGTGTGGTGTGTATATAAGTGTATCACCCTGGTGTTCCTGTGTTTAGGAGATCACACTGTGCGGTGTGTATATAAGTGTATCAGCCTGGTGTCCCTGTGTTTAGGAGATCAGAATGTGTGGTGTGTATATAAGTGTATCACCCTGGTGTCCCTGTGTTTAGGAGATCAGACTGTGTGGTGTGTATAGTAGTGTATCACCCTGGTGTCCCTGTGTTTAGGAGATCAGACTGTGTGATGTGTATATAAGTGTATCACCCTGGTGTCCCTGTGTTTAGGAGATCAGACTGTGTGGTGTGTATATAAGTGTATCGCCCTGGTGTCCCTGTGTTTAGGAGATCAGACTGTGTGGTGTGTATAGAAATATATCACCCTGATGTCCTTGTGTTTAGGAGATCAGACTGTGTGGTGTTTATATAAGTGTATCACCCTGGTGTCACTGTGTTTAGGGGATCAGACTGTGTGGTGTTTATATAAGTGTATCACCCTGGTGTCCCTGTGTTTAGGAGATCAGACTGTGTGGTGTGTATAGTAGTGTATCACCCTGGTGTCCCTGTCTTTAGGAGATCAGACTGTGTGATGTGTATATAAGTGTATCACCCTGGTGTCCCTGTGTTTAGGAGATCAGACTGTGTGGTGTGTATATAAGTCTATCACCCTGGTGTCCCTGTGTTTAGGAGATCAGACTGTGTGGTGTGTATATAAGTCTATCACCCTGGTGTCCCTGTGTTTAGGAGATCAGACTGTGTGATGTGTATAGAAGTGTATCACCCTGGTATCCCTATGTTTAGGAGATCAGACTGTGTGGTGTGTATATAAGTGTATCACCCTGGTGTTCCTGTGTTTAGGAGATCAGACTGTGTGGTGTGTATATAAGTGTATCACCCTGGTGTTCCTGTGTTTAGGAGATCACACTGTGCGGTGTGTATATAAGTGTATCAGCCTGGTGTCCCTGTGTTTAGGAGATCAGAATGTGTGGTGTGTATATAAGTGTATCACCCTGGTGTCCCTGTGTTTAGGAGATGAGACTGTGTGGTGTGTATAGTAGTGTATCACCCTGGTGTCCCTGTGTTTAGGAGATCAGACTGTGTGATGTGTATATAAGTGTATCACCCTGGTGTCCCTGTGTTTAGGAGATCAGACTGTGTGGTGTGTATAGAAGTGTATCGCCCTGGTGTCCCTGTGTTTAGGAGATCAGACTGTGTGGTGTGTATAGAAATATATCACCCTGATGTCCTTGTGTTTAGGAGATCAGACTGTGTGATGTGTATATAAGTGTATCACCCTGGTGTCCCTGTGTTTAGGAGATCAGACTGTGTTGTGTGTATAGAAGTGTATCGCCCTGGTGTCCCTGTGTTTAGGAGACAAGACTGTGTGGTGTGTATAGAAGTGTATCGCCCTGATGTCCCTGTGTTTAGGAGACCAGACTGTGTGGTGTGTATAGAAGTGTATCACCCTGGTGTCCCTGTGTTTAGGAGATCAGACTGTGTGGTGTGTATATAAGTGTATCACCCTGGTGTCCCTGTGTTTAGGAGATCAGACTGTGTGGTGTGTATAGAAGTGTATCACCCTGGTGTCCCTGTGTTTAGGAGATCAGACTGTGTGTGTGTATAGAAGTGTATCACTCTGGTGTCCCTGTGTTTAGGAGATCAGACTGTGTGGTGTGTATAGAAGTGTATCACCCTGATGTTCCTGTGTTTAGGAGATCAGACTGTGTGGTGTGTATAGAAGTGTGTCACCTTGGTGTCCCTGTGTTTAGGAGATCAGACTGTGTGGTGTGTATAGAAGTATATCACCCTGATGTCCCTGTGTTTAGGAGATCAGACTGTGTGGTGTGTGTGTATAAGTGTATCGCCCTGGTGTCCCTGTGTTTAGGAGATCAGACTGTGTGGTGTGTATATAAGTGTATCATATTGCTCCACAGCAATAAAACTCACATTAATGTTTGTTTAAACATCAGTATATGTGTTTATAAATTAGTCTGTGTAAATAAAATACTTTGGTCTTATTATAAGTAATTTATTAGGTCACACAAAGAGGTGTCAATAGGTCATGAAATAGCCTAAAAATTCTCGGTAGTGCCCCGCCTACCAGCCACACCCCCAGCAACACCCCCTAAAACACAAGTGTCCCTGTTTGGCAATTTGAAATGTTGGGAGGTATGCCATCCTTTAAATCATATTTTGTGCAGATCATGGTCAGAGCGTAAAGAGCAACATCAGGGTTATGATCTGTGATCTAAGACACAAAAGGGCTGATGTACTGCAGCTATTCTGGAGCAAACCAAGGCTTAGATTACATTGCATATGATAAGTTTTATTATGTGGTTTAATCTTACAGAGGTCTGCATAGATCACACTGCATATGATTCATGCTATTATGTGGTTTAATCTTACAGAGGTCTAGATAACATTTCATTTGATAAGTGTTAACACCTGGTTTTATCTAACAGAGACTAGATTGCATTGTAAATGATAAATGTTATTACCTGGTTTTATCTAGTAGACGCCAAGATTGCATTGCAGATGATAAGTGTTATCACCAATTTTTTTTCTAATAAAGACCTAGATAATATTATAGATGATAAATATCTCTTGATTTTATCTAACAGAGGCCTAGATTACACTGCAATTGAAAAGTGTTATCATCCACCATCTAGCGGAGCTTATATTACATTGCATATGACAAATGATATCTCCTGGTTTTATCTAAGAGACCTTGATTATATTGCTGTTAATAAGCCCTATCCCCTGCTTTTAGATTCCCATTGAAGTGCATGGAGAAATGTGTAGGCGTTTTTTTTCAAAAGTTATCACAGCTCAAACTTGTATTTTTTTAGATGCAGTATCACAGTGGCCTGAAATTGTACAGTGGTGCTGTTGCTACACACCCTATGGAGATTTATGGTCAACTGCCTGGAGCTGTACATAGGGTGGTGTAGCAACAGCGCCACTGTACAATTTCAGGACACTGAGATACTGCACCTAAAAATAGTTTGAGCTGGGATAACTTTTGAATAAAACACTTTTCAGCAGTATATTTTTACATATTAAGTATTACTATCCCGTTAACTTCTTGCCTGCTACAGAGACCACTGTGCCTTGCTTTACAATGCATTGGAAACCTCCATAGCATTCACGGGGTCAGAAATCTCTTTTAAATCAATGGGAGTTTTGGATAAAGTTATTTGCACCTGATGCTGGAGTTGGTTTAGTCTATAATTGCGTCTGTTCTTCTTAGTAAATCACTCCCCCCCCCCCAGTGAGGCTACTGTTCCGAGGAGAACTGGAGGAATTGTAAAGCAAACTAAATGCATTACATAGAACATACAGCATTACCCAGAATTCCCATTGGTTTAACCCCTTTGAGTGCCAGAGGGGTACACAACGCATTGGGTACCCCTCTGACACTCAAGGGGTTAAACTGGACTTTTTATTTTAAACTTCTTCAATGCTAGGAAAGTCTCACAGAGCCATTTAAAATCAACAAGAGTGTTCGTTTGTACCCTATGATATATACAATCATAAAAACACAAAAACACAGACAGCCTCATAGTGTAAAACTGCAACATTCATGATACAAAGTATCATCAGCTGGTACTCACAGGTGGGTTGGTCAGATGGATCTGACTTGCACATTGATGGAGAATTTGACCTGTGTCCACTTCCAATCTGACCATTTCTTGTGAAATAAACACATTTTTATTCTTACTTGGAGCCGCTAATTTTTTTCATATTTTGTTCGGATTGGAAGTATGTTGCTTTGCTGATTTGGATATCACCATTCCAGGGGGTAGAGAGACCTAGCAGAGGTGTAACTAGAAGCCACGGTGCCCTGGTGCAAGAATTGCCATGGGCCCCCCGACCACATTGGCCACCTCCACATTGCTCCCCATCTCCACAATGCCCCTCAATCTCCACATTGCCCCTTCCACAATGCCCCTCAATCTCCACATCGCCCCTCCACAATGCCCCTCAATCTCCACATTGCCCCTTCCACAATGCCCCTCAATCTCCACATTGCTCCCCATCTCCACAATGCCCCTCAATCTCCACATTGCCCCTTCCACAATGCCCATCAATCTCCACATTGCCCCTTCCACAATGTCCCTCAATCTCCACATTGCCCCTTCCACAATGCTCCCATCTCCACATTGCCCCTTCCACAATGCCTATCAATCTCCACATTGCCCCTTCTACAATGCCCCCATCTCCACATTGCTCCTTCCACAATTCCCCCATCTCCACATTGCCCCTTCCACAATGCCTATCAATCTCCACATTGCCCCTTCCACAATGCCCCTCAATCTCCACATTGCCCCTTCCACAATGCCCCCATCTCCACATTGCCCCTTCCACAATGCCTATCAATCTCCACATTGCTCCTTCCACAATGCCCCCATCTCCACATTGTTCCTTCCACATTGCCCATCAATCTCCACATTGCTCCTTCCACAATGCCCCCATCTCCACATTGTTCCTTCCACAATGCCCCCATCTCCACATTGTTCCTTCCACAATGCCCCCATCTCCACATTGTTCCTTCCACAATGCCTATCAATCTCCACATTGCCCCTTCCACAATGCCTATCAATCTGCACATTGCCCCTTCCACATTGCCCATCAATCTCCACATTGCTCCTTCCACAATGCCCCTAAATCTCCACATTGCTCCTTCCACAATGCCTATCAATCTCCACATCGCCCCTTCCACAATGCCCCTCAATCTCCACATTGCCCCTTCCACAATGTCCATCAATCTCTACATTGCCCCTTCCACAATGCCTATCAATCTCCACATTGCCCCTTCCACATTGCCCATCAATCTCCACATTGCCCCTTCCACAATGCCTATCAATCTCCACATTGCCCCTTCCACATTGCCCCTTCCACATTGCCCATCAATCTCCACATTGCCCCTTCCACATTGCCCATCAATCTCCACATTGCCCCTTCCACAATGCCTATCAATCTCCACATTGCTCCTTCCACAATGCCCCTCAATCTTCACATTGCTCCTTCCACAATGCCTATCAATCTCCACATTGCCCCTTCCACAATGCCTATCAATCTCCACATTGCCACTTCCACAATGCCCCTCAATCTTCACATTGCCTCTTCCACAATGCCCCTCAATCTTCACATTGCCTCTTCCACAAAGCCCCCATCTTCACACTGCCCCTTTCATATTCCCCCCATCTCCACAATGCCCCTAAATCTCCTACCTCCCTGGTGGTCCAGTGGCAGAGGACAGGTCTGTGCCTCTTTCTGCACAGACCTCTTCTCCCGCGCGGTCCTCTTCAGTAATGCAGAGCGCTGGGACATGATGTCATCTCCTATTTCTCTACATTACGAGCGTGCTGGTCTGAGTACTGATCTCCCTCGGGCAGACCGGCACTCTCGTAATGCAGAGTCCCAGCGCTCTGCATTACTTAATTGCGGGCATCAGGAGAGGGGGTCGCAGGGGGAGGTCAGGCCCGTGGAGTGACGGGCCCGGCCGCAGGTGTGACCCCTGTGACCCGTATAGTTACGCTACTGAGACCTAGGGATTCCTATCCCTCCAGAGACACCTGAGTGGAGCCAGGTCAAATTCTCCATCAGTCTGCAAGTCAGATACATCTGTCCGTCCCACTTGTGAGTACCAGCTGACTATACTTTGTATCATGAATGTTGTAGTTTTGCACTATAAGGCGATCTGCGTGTTTTGTTTTTTTATGATTGTATATTTCAGGCCGTTTGGAGAGAGCGTGTTATCAAGAGCAGCCCAGCTTGGAGTCCCTCTCTTTCTTCTTTTGTTATCTATACCCTATGATGTGGTTGGTTTGTCCCAGAATCGTTCCAGTTGGTTTACTTAACACTTTGAGTCCCATAGGGTTGTCCATTGGTACCCCTCTGGAACTCAGAGTTAACAGGACTCTAATGTTAAAAAAAAAAAATTAAAGTGGATTTATTCTGAGGAAATCCAACTGAATATCACGGGATAAATAAAACTTCTAAACATTCACTTTGATTTAAACAATACTGTACACCCTTTAACCCTTTGAGTGCCAGAGGGGTACGCAGTACCACTCAGGCATTCAAAGGGTTAAATCAATGTGGATGTGTATTTGTAACTTTTAATTAAGTTGATCTGCCTCAGAATTTCTCCAATTTCTTGCTTAAAGAGTTAGTAATGCCCGAATTTACGTCTATACTGTATGTTAGATTTGAAAGAAAAAAATATATATATATAGTTTATGGAGAAAGTCCTATCTCTCAAACCTTTATGGTTTGAGAGCTATTCGTATCCAAAGTCCTGGTCCTGGGACTGACCGGCGACTTTTCAGTAGAGCCAAAATAGTGATCTTCAAAAAGAATTACTTCCTTGGAACGGTCTACAAAGTATGCCTGGTTTGCAAGCACATTTTGTAGACCATTCCAATGCAGTAGTTCTCTTTAACCCCTTAATGACAGGGTGTTTTTTTCCCATTATAATGAATATCTTCCTGGACTTACCAGGTAAGTCGTCTGTCACTAAGGGGTTAAAGATCGCTATTTTGTCTCTGCTGAAGAGCCTCCTCGAGTCGGCCGACTCGAATCTCCTGCTGTCAGCTTTACAGATGACATCAGGAGAAGGGGGGGAGGAAGGGGGGAATTTAGCGGTGAATATCTCTCAAACCATAAAGGTTTGAGAGATAGGACTTTCTCCATATACTTTATTTTTTCAAATCTACCATACTGTATAAACTTAAATTCGGGCATTACTATCCCTTTAATATGACACAAGTGTAAAAATAGGAAGTAGATTAACTCTGGATTAAATTCAAGGGATACTACTACTTTGATTAAACTGCAGCTCCGAGTCTTCATTATATATATTTAAACACACAGCGCTATATTTATTTACTTAAAATGTTGTAGTTCAAACGCTATTCCTGCAGAAAGGATCCCCTCCCACCCCTTCTGGCCTCCTCCCCTATGATCTTGAATGTGGTTGTGGGACTGGACAGATACAGCGAGGGACAATCTTCATTCAATAAGTAGAGGGAAAACTGTGACCCTCATAACGAAGGAGGGCAGGATTTTACTTTTGCTTACTGAAGATTGTCCCTTGTCGCTCTCTATCCGGACCAGACTGAGAGGATCAGTGATGCAGCCAGAAGGGGCGAAAGGGGATCCTTTCTGCAGGAATAGCGTTTGAACTACACCACTGTAAGTAACTAAATATAGCTCTGAATGTTTAAAAATATATAAAAAAGACTCAGACCTGCAGTTTAATCGAAGTATTGCTATCCCTTTAAAATTCTAAAAAATTCTGTTGATTTAATGAAACGTTTAACCCCGGTGCATTGGGTACCTCTGTAAATCAAAGGGTTAATATCAGTGGCGAAACTACTGCGGTCGTAGGAGTCGCCACTGCGACCAAGCCCATCACTCCATGGGACCCGGCCGCCCGGTCAACCCCCGCTGCCACCATGGTACACATCCTTCCACCCCTCTGCCTCTGATGCGCACGCACGCACAGCCAGGAAACTCAATGAAGCAAGTTCCTTGACTGGGCATACGCAGGACATAGGACCACAAGAAGAGAGCGTGAGTAGTACAGCGCTGTTCTGTCAGCCCGGGGCCCAGTTGGAATGGAGTTGGAAATGAATGTAGGTAAAACGGGGGCAATGTAGAAATGGACAATGGGTCAGTGTGGAAGTGGAATTGGACCGTGGGGGCAATATAGAAACGGACAATGGGAGCATTGTGGAAATGGACAGTGGGGACAATGTGGACAGTGGGGGCAATGTGGAAGTGGATTCACAGCTAAAACACTTCTCTTCTTTCTATATTGTATTCACAAAGTATGGGAGATAAAAATGTTCCTGAGACTGATGGAAAGGGGCATCCACAGTTCTACTATTCTTCCACAGGCCGTTTCGGTGCTCCATATGCACCTTGTAGCGCCAAATCACGTAGAAACGATGCATGGAGGAACAGTGTAAGTGTGGACGTGGCTTTCCATCAATGCCAGGAGGAGGAGCAAAAGGGGATCAAGTGGGGAGGTGTCGTAGATGAGGAGACGCACCTGGTTCAAACATTCTATTAACCCTTTGAGTGCCAGAAGGGTACGCAACACATTGCTTTGCAATGCTCTTTTTTAGCCCCTCTGTCATTAAAATGGTTAATATTTGTGACATCAGTAGTTGCACGCAACAGGAAACCAGGGTACAGGGAAGGCACCCTAACGGAATATCACGCAGAGCTAAGCCATCACAGGAAGATACCAGCGCTGAGCAGCACTGATAAGCGCTGCTGAGCCCCACAGAAAAGTCCAACCAGGGCCAGTGCTCACAAACATAAGTTGCACTGTGCAACACTTTACATGATAATCAGCACTGAGCTGCACAGGAAGCACACAAGGGCCGGTGCCCACAAATGTGAGTTGTGCTGCACAGTACTGTGTTGCTCTGCACAGGAAACACACAAGGGCCGGTGCCCACAAATGTGAGTTGTGCTGCACAGTACTGTGTTGCTCTGCATAGGAAACACACAAGGGCCGGTGCCCACAAATGTGAGTTGTGCTGCACAGTATTGTGTTGCTCTGCACAGGAAACACACAAGGGCCGGCGCCCACAAATGTGAGTTGTGCTGCACAGTACTGTGTTGCTCTGCACAGGAAACACACAAGGGCCGGCGCCCACAAATGTGAGTTGTGCTGCACAGTACTGTGTTGCTCTGCACAGGAAGCACACAAGGGCCGGTGCCCACAAATGTGAGTTGTGCTGCACAGTACTGTGTTGCTCTGCACAGGAAACACACAAGGGCCGGCGCCCACAAATGTGAGTTGTGTTGCACAGTACTGTGTTGCTCTGCACAGGAAGCACACAAGGGCCGGTGCCCACAAATGTGAGTTGTGCTGCACAGTACTGTATTGCTCTGCACAGAAAGCACACAAGGGCCGGTGCCCACAAATGTGAGCTGTGCTGCACAGTACTGTATTGCTCTGCACAGAAAGCACACAAGGGCCAGTGCCCACAAATGTGAGTTGTGCTGCACAGTACTGTGTTGCTCTGCACAGGAAGCACACAAGGGCCAGTGCCCACAAATGTGAGCTGTGCTGCACAGTACTGTGTTGCTCTGCACAGGAAGCACACAAGGGCCAGTGCCCACAAATGTGAGTTGTGCTGCACAGTACTGTGTTGCTCTGCACAGAAAGCACACAAGGGCCGGTGCCCACAAATGTAAGCAGCGCTGAGCCGCACTGTACCAGATATGCGGCTCTGACAAATGTAAGCGGGATGAGCCACACTGTACCAGAGATGCAGCGCTGAGCTGCACAGGAAGCACAAGGACCGATAAATGTAAAAAAATATATATTACATAATAATCCACAACTGCCATTCTAAAAGATGCACATCACTCGACCCTTCAGCATGCAACATCAGAATGTCACTCTTTTGATTCAATCGACATTTAGATGTCGAGCTTTTGAATAAGGTGATATTTTAAACTCTCCTTTTTGTATGTCACTCAATAGATGGTGACATTTCCAAAGGATACCGTTTAATGAGAGCTACATAATCCTTCTCAACTCCAAGATGGGAATTAGTCTATCTACTAGAACTTGCTGTCTAATCTATAGACAGTCTAACCTGGCATGTCTCCTTCTGCTAGAAATGTATCCATTGTATCTCTTTTCCATCATTATATCCCTATGCAAATAATTCCACAATTTAACAGACCTTTCTTCTGCTTAAGCTGAAATCTCCTTTTCTCTAAACAAGCAACAAGGTGTGGCTCGTAGTTATTTGACCTGACCTTAGAATGAAAAGGTCACTTATTGACCTATTTACTTATACAATGTAACAAGATATCCTCTTAGGCTTCTTTCTCAGAACTGGAACAGAACTGAAGCAGCCTCTTGAAACATTTCTGTTACCTGAGTATTTCACTCACGTCTCTAGTACATTCCATCACCAATTGTAAAGTAGGATGGTGTGTCTTACAGCTGGCCACATGGGCTCCTTCCAGTATTATTGGCTGGTGCCCACTTGCTTGGCAAGGCCCTATACATGGGTATTTCCTGTAACCCCCTCATGGTTCCTTCATTGGTTCCATGATAAGAGACTAAACTGCAAGACTAAAGTCTCTTGTCTTGTGTAATGCTGTCATCATAGACCAGGGATGGACAGGGTCAGAACCTCCAGCTATTGCAGGACTTTACCGGAAAATCTCAATACGCAGGTGTAAATTATACCCCAAATTTTAGTGGAAAACAAAAGTTTCTATGTATAATGGTTCACTATCGAAATGTTGCCACTATTTGGTGACCAACCAAATGGCACATTAAAAATGTTGCCTAGTTGAAATGGGTGCAATAACAATATTGCAAGCTTATGTGTCAACATATCAGAATGTCGACACAGCAGAATGTCGCTCCACCTCTCATTGCTTTTGACATGTCAAATACATTGCTTTCAGCATACATTATATTCTATCACTGCAGATCCCAAAAATGCCTCTGGCCTCAACTAACATCGCCTTCCCCTGCCTATGAATGGAAGAATAAAAAAAAACTAGCATGTAAAGCTTGTCAGTCCACGTAAGTAGGATCATGCGATGATGTGCGTATTTCATGGCATTATTGTGATCTGCAGTGATAGAATATAATGTAAGCTGAAAGCAATGTATCTGACACATCAAAAGCAATGAGAGGTGGAGCGATACCTTGATGTGGTGACACATAGGCTTGTGATATTGTTAGAACTCCCTTTTCAACTTGGCCACATGCTTAATGTGCCATCTGGTTGGTCTCCCAATAGAGGGCAACAGTTTAAAAGGATACCATGTATAAAATGCACCCTTGTTTTCCCACTTAAAATAGGGCAAACAGATTCCCTCCCTCCACCCACTCTCAGCAGCTTCCCTTCCTTCCAATCACCTCCCCTCAGGAGTCCTATGCGACAGCTTCACTGCAGACGGCATGCTTGCATTTGCCACCCGCTTCTAGCAATGCCCTGTCAGGACCTTTCAATTTAAGCCAATGATAATGCCCTATGAGGCCCTCAAGGTCCTAGCAGGGAAACACCGTAGATCCATTGAAAATAGATATATGCATTGGATCTACGGTATTGCCCTGCTAGGACCTTGAGGTCATCACAAGGCATTACCATTGGCTTAAATTGAAAGGTCCTAACAGGGCATTGCTGGAGCTGGGTGGCAAATGCAAGCATGCCGCCCACTGTGAAGCTGTTGCAGAGGACTCAGGAGGGGGTGAGACTTGAGTGGAAGGAAGGGAAGTTGTTAAGAGTGGATTGAGGTGGGGTGAGCATAAATACATATATATAATTGTATTCTTGTGTACAATACAAACCCTCCCACTTCACATAAGGTGAAGAGGGGCAAAAATTGTGCATATTATACCCGAGATTTGACTGTAATTTCATGCGTTGTCTTCTGGATTATGATGGATATTTTAGTCCAGCAACAGCAGGAGGCCCTCACATTGCCAACCTCTGCCATAGACTCCATCTCCGTTACTAAAAAGTATCCTTCCTTGTCCTGTAGATTCACCGATTCCTAAAGAAAGTTCATTTCACTAACAGACCAGAGAGGACGTGTATTTTGGTCACGGCGGACATGCTTCCCCCACATATGATGTGATGAAATTCCAGATTACCCATAAGAAGAAGCTGATAGGCGTCAACGTTGGGAGAATTTCCTTTGGTGCAGAAGAGGAGCTATTGATTGATGAATCTGCTATTGTATGGCTCACCTACTTCTCCCAGGTATGTGTAATCATTAGAAATGTGCAAATTGGTTCATTAAAACGGAACGATCACCCTAAATAAAGTCTCCACAATAATTAGGCATATAGCAATATGCTTCTTAGCAGTACTATTATCAGGACCGACCCAAGACATTGTGATGCCTGGGTCCAAGGATGAAATGCTGCCCCCCCCTCTGCACACCAAAACCACACCCACCAAAACACACCACATCCTTAATTATATTAACCCCTCTCCTGCCCCTAAAACCACATAGAACTTTAATTTTTTTACACCCCTTGTGCCTCTTTTTTCCCCTCTTTTCACCCCTTGTGCCTCTCTTTTCAACCCTTGTGCCCCTCTTTTCCCTTCTTTTCACTCCTTGTGCCTCTCTTTTCACCCCTTTTGCCTCTCTTTTCAACCCTTGTGCCTCTCTTTTCCCCTCTTTTCATCCCTTGTGCCTCTTTTTCACCCATTGTGCCTCTTTTCCCCTCATTTTATCCATGTTGCCTCTTTTTCACCCCTTGTGCCTCTGTGTTCCCCTCTTTTTATCCCATGTGCCTCTTTTTTACCTCTTGTGCCTCTTTTCCCCTATTTTCATCCCTTGTGCCTCTTTTTCACCCCTTGTGCCTCTTTTTCACCCCTTGTGCTTCTGTTTTCCCCTCTTTTCACTCCTTGTGCCTCTCTTTTCACTCCTTGTGCCTCTCTTTCATCACTTGTGCCTCCCTTTTCACCCCTTTTGCCTCTTCCCCCCTTGCCTGTTTATCTTCTCCATCTGGCTCACCCCCTCTCTTCTCTGCTTGTCTGGCTTTTCCTCTTGCTTTTTACTCAGTCTCCCCACTGCCCGCACTGATGACAGCCAGGACCGTGTCACATGTGGAGACGCAGCGTGGTGCATGCTGGGATTTTCTTCATCAGTCTGGGCACCAGTTTTAAATTTGAACTGGCCTCCGAACAGAGGAAGAAAACCCAGGCATCCTCTACACGGCATCTCCGCATGTGACACGGTCCCAGCCGTCATGAATGTGGGCAGTGGGGAGACGCTGCGCATGAAATAACATGCCTTGGGGAGGCAAATTCCCGCCCTGTCCGAGTGCCGCCTGGGTCCATGGCCCCACCGGGACCCATGTAAGGGCCGGCCCTGGCTATTATTATGCATTGGTATGAAAAAATCATTCTTCTTCTGAGACTGGAGGCCAGGCTTCTTGCATTAGAGGGATCTGGCACCTGCGCCGCCAGTCCCTTCCTGTTACCTTAAGGTACCATGAAGGAGACCGGGAAGGACAGCGCAGGCAAGAAGATGTCTCTAAGCCAGATGTCTGTCCTCCGATCTCAGAAGAAGAAGGATTTCTTCATAACGTGGTACTTGTGAGCGATAATAACACTGTTTCTAAGCTTATCACCATATGCCTAATTATTGAGGGGGAGCGTTATTTATAGTGATAGTTACGCTTTAAAGGATCAGTCAAATTTTATTAGGAAAACCGTATATATTGTAGGTATTTTCCTACTGAGTAAAACAAGGTTACCAGTACTGCTGGGAGATGATTTATTAACAAATTATTATGTTGTGAACTGGTGGCGCTGCTTCTTTCACATTCTACGGAAAACTGTAGGCTGAGGCTTATCACTCCCATAGACAGCAATAGAATACCTATCTGGAGAATCAAGTGCAACACTTAAAACAGTAACATCAGTGGCGTAACTATAGGGGTCGCAGGGGTCACACCTGTGACCGGGCCAGTGCACTCCAGGGGCCCGGCCTCCCCCTGCGACCCCTCCACCTGGTTCCTGCAATCTCCCGTCGGCTCTCTAGTAATGCAGAGCGCTGGGAGATGACATCATCTCCCAGCGCTCTGCATTTCTAAGAGGACCGCGCGGGAGCTCCAGGTAGGAGATGAGGGCATTGTGGAGGAGGTCAATGTGGTCAGGGGGGCAAATGTGGTGGGAGGGGGGGGCCCATGGCACTTCGTGTACCAGGGCCCGGAGGTTTCTAGTTACGCCTCTGAGTAACATATGTATTTGTAGGCTACCTAAGCCGAGGGAGGCATTTGGCAGGATGGCAGATTTGTGGCCACAATTTATTTTTGTTAATTCACTATGCTGAACCGGCACCTCTCTACTGAATCTGCTCTCTCTAAGATCACCCTCTCCTGTCCTCTTTAAACCCCTCCAATCCTCTTTAACCCTCACCCATCCTCTTTAACTTCCTCCTCTTCACTCCTTCCTATCCTCTTTACTCCCTTCTCTCCCTCCTGTCTTTCACTGCAATCACGTAGTGATAATTCATGTGACAGGGAAAGGAATCAGGCCTATAGCGGCATAGACTGAATGGCACTCTCGCCCAGGCCTGACAGACTAGAGAAAGGAGGCCCAGCATGGCACAGCTGTGGGTCCAGAACAACAGGCATGTGGCACAACACCGGCACACAGTCTCAGTCTCTTAAAGGGATAGTAATGTCTACATTAAACTTGCTATGTTTAATTACTTACATGTTTGTATTTCATAAGATATTAAAGCTGGAAAGATCCCCCTCCCTCCCCTTCTGGTCGTGTCATGCTGCCTGTCTGGGCTGGACAGATGCAGCAAGGGACCATCTTCTGTAAGCAAAAGGAAAATCCCGCCCTTCTTCATCAAGTGTGGGGGAGAGGGTTTTCCTTATACTTAAGTAGGGTGACCACATTTCCGTTCTGCTATTCCGGGACATGTGGTCACCCTACTCCTCTTCATCTCCACATTGCCCCTTGATGCCCAACCTTGAGTCCCTGGTAGTCTAGCGGTGTGGAAAGTGCTCTGTGCCTCCTCAGGCACAGAGCTGAAGCTCCCGCGCGCTATGCTCAGTAATGCAGAGCGCTGGGAGATGATGTCATCTCCCAGCGCTCTGTATTACTAGAGCGCTTGCCTCCAGGAGATCAGCTGGATTGCCGCCCTGGATGTCAGCCTGCAAACGGTGTGTCACATCATGGACGCCGTGAGGGAGCGCTGATTTATGCTACCAAGCGCTCCCTCGCGGCGTCCATGATGTGACACACCGCTTGCAGGCTGACATCCAGGGCGGCATATATAAAAAAAACAACAAAAAAACACAGCAAACACTGGGAGGTCACTGAGAGAGTGACTGTTTGTGCTGCTGTGTGGGTGGCTTAGCTTCATTCCGGGACACTTCATTGTCCCGGTGGGAGATGACCCGGGACGCGGGACATAGGCTTGAAATAAGGGACAGTCCCGGACATTCCGGGACCCGTGGTCACCCTATACTTAAGGAATGAAGATTGTCCCTCGCTGCATCCATCCTGTGCTATGACTAGATCACAGATCTAAAGGGAGGCCGCCAGAAGGGGAGGGAGGGGGATTCTTTCAGCTTTAATATCTTATGAAATACAAACATGTAAGTAATTAAGCATAGTGATATAGGTTATAGAAACCTTACTGAAGACTCTGAGATAAAGTTTAATGTACACATTACTATCCCTTTAAAGGGATAGTAATATTTAATAATTACTAATCCCTATATTAAAGTCATATTAAAAATAAATGTATTGCCCCCAGTGTCATCTCTCAAACCTTTAAGGTTTGAGAGATAATCGCTCCTAAAGTTGCCCTCTCTCTTCCCCTTCCCCGAAGTCGGCGTTGTAGCTGACTGAAGGTAAATCCGGTCTTACGATCATCAGGCTGCTCTGCAGCAGAGCAGAGATCGCGTTAATAAAAAAAAAATCTTTCACTAAAATGGTCTGCTACGTGTGCTTGCAAACCAAGCACACATAGGAGACCATTTCAGTGTAAGATTTATTTTTTATTAACGTGATCTTGGCTGTGCTGAAGAGCCGCCTGATGGTAGTATAACAGGCTTCCCTGCAGTCAGCTACAACGCTGACTTTGGGGAAGGGGGAGGGAGAGGGCAACTTTAGGAGCGATTATCTCTCAAACCTTAAAGGTTTGAGAGATGACACTGGGGGCAATACGTTTATTTTTAATATGACTTTAATATAGGGATTAGTAATTATTAAGCATTACTATCCCTTTAATGTATAAATATTAAAACCATTGAGGAGAAGAGGAATATGCAAAGTGTTGCAAAGCAGTAGAAAGACTAAACACATCACTGACTTAAGGTAGAGGGAGTGTGACTAAATGGATCTTTTAAAGGGATAGTAATACCAAAAATGTAAAATAGATATATATTGTGGGTTTATCCCCCTGAGTAAAACAAAGTTACTCCCGCTGCTGAAAAGTGTTTTATTCAAAAGTTATTGCAGCTCAAACTTGAATTTTTAAGGCGCATTAGCACAGTGGGCTGAAATTGTACAGTGGCGCTGTTGCTACACCATCCTATGGGGATTTATGATCAATTTAACATAAATCTCCATAACAATATTATGTTATTTTACATATTAAGAGTTACTATCCCTTTAAATGAACAGTACATTTTGTAATGGAAAAAATACATTGTAATACAATTATTGCATTATAGTAATAATAATAATAAATAATAATAAGGCATTAAAATTCTCATTTACATTAATAGGCCTTTAATGACCTCTCACAGGGGTGTGATGATTTAAGGATTATACAGACATCTGATCCAGTGACTTCAATACAATCTTTTGAGTGTTTCACCCTATGTGACGCACCTGCTTGGTCAATCGTTTTCTGTTATATTAAAAGCTTAGGGATTTATGTTTTAGGCCAAAGTTATTTCTTTGTGACAGATACGTCTGTATTAACACCTTGTGTACCAGAGGTGTACTCATGTGAATCTGTTACCCAGAGAAAAGCTTAGCTGATTTTTCACGGCCATTTATTTGTAATATAAATAATTTTTGAGATAATAATTTATTTGTTACTAGTTTAACCCCTTAAGAACCATTGATGTGGCAGGCCCGTCACGCTGGTCCGGCACTTAAAGGGATAGTAATACTTCGTTTTAACTTTATTTTATTTTGTAGGCATTAAAAAAACATGAAGAATGATATAAGTCTTATCTCTCAAACCTTTATGGTTTAAGAGATATTCACAAGCAAAGTGTCCCCCTCCCGCCCCTTTTACTGGTGTAACACTGTTCAGCCAGATCAGAAGGGAGGTGCCCAGGTAGACTGCAGAGAGGGACAATCTTCAATTAAGATAAGGGAAAAACCTGAAAAGCTTGTCAAGGGGGGCAGGGCTTTCATTGTTCTCATAGAAAGAAGATTGTCCCCTGCTGTTATCTGTCTGGTCTATGGACTGCATTCCACATCTGAGAAGAGATGGCTTACACTAGGTAAAAGGGGCGGGAGGGGAAACTTTGCTTGTGAATATCTCTTAAACCATAAAGGTTTGCGAGATAAGACTTATATCATTCTTCATGTTTTTTTAATGCCTACAAAATAAATTAAAGTTAAAACGAAGTATTACTATCCCTTTAAGGACCAGTGACAGTCCTGGCACGTCACGTACTTTTACTCATCGCGCTCCTGTAGGAGAGTGGTGAGTAATAAAGGGGACTGAAGTTGATCGCTCCAAGACCAGAGCAATCTCTATCAGTCCCCCGTTCGGTGTGCCGCCCCAGTGCACTGAGGGCCACTGTGTGACTTGGCTCTGCTGGAGCTGCTCATGGCACTGTAACTTCTGTTGCCTCTCCCAGCCTGATGTGCAACACAGGACCTTGCTTGTCCAGGATCCATGCCACATGGCACCCTGGATCCTGTCTGAGCAGCCTGGATTGGACCAGGACTCCTCCTCCCTGCAGCACCCTGGATGGAGCTGTCCCAAACACTGCAGGAGCTGTGGGATCTTTTTGGGATTCTCGCCCTCTCTTTGTCCCTGCATTTAGTCACCATTTGCTGCTATCTGGAATTTCCATCTGAGCTCTGGCGAGAGCTGGGCTCCGGTGACCTCTCCAGCGGCTCTCAACCGGGTACCAGCAACGCTCATGGGGGCTTCTCTCAGCTCCGGAGGACCACTTTACAGCTGTCTGATCTCCAGTACTCCCCCACCTCTGACTGGTACAAAGGGTTAGCGCTGTGGGGTGCAGATGTTACTGTTGGGCCTGTTCTGCCCCCCCCCCTTGCTGATTACTGGACCCGCCATGGCCACATACCTGGAGTGCTGGGCGGTGGCCTGGTGCTGTGGCGCAGCCTTTGCCTGTGGACTCCACAGCTCAAGGGGTGGAGGGACCGGTTTCAGGGTGCAACCAGTGCTTGTAGGGTTCAGGACCCCACACACACACATTTAGGGGATCCAGTGTCATGTGGTGTTTGTAGGAGATGAATGACAGCCTGGGGTTTCCTGGCCCCTGGTTCACTGCATATGGCGCACAAGACCAAAAAATAAAAAAAAATTAATAATAGTTAACTAATACAAAAAACAATAAATAAACACTAAAAAATAACAAGGAAAAAAACATTAAAATAAACACCACAAACAACTTACAAAAAAACAAAACAAAGATAGTTATCCTGGGGCACTGACTTGCTTGCCATGAGAACAGCGGTAGATTCTGGGTTACGACATTGGGGATTGTCCCCCGGTGCCTGTTGGGGAGACGTGTTCTGGGAGTGCTGGTGGTTGTGATGGTGCCTGGTCTCCATGGTATCCCTGCAGCAGGTTTTTCAGCTCTGCGGCTCTTTGTGGGAGTCTCGGGGAGTTGTTTTAGAAGTTCTTATGTGGGGGGTGGTCTGTATCGGTTAAGAGGGGATTTATTAAGGGGTAATTCTGCAGTTCATGGGGCATTGGGTGGAGTGTAGATCATGGCTTTGTCAATGGCTCAAGTGTCATATTCTCGGGAGGCCCCTGGCTCATGGGAGGCCACTCATGCTGCTCCATGGGTCCTGATACTGGGCATTCTGGTTTGGACACCCGTAGGAGTTTGTGGTTGTTGTTTCTCGAGCATGAGGTCAGTTGGTGGGAAACTGCTAGGTAGGATTTTTCTCGGTTGTTTTTTTGGCATCACTGGGTGACTGTCTCGGACAGAGAGTGGAGATTGGGTTTAGTTGAGTCGAGTTTGCCGAGCGGTTTTGTTGTGCCTGAATAGGCTTTTGTATGGCAGTGGTGGTGGGTTAGCATGTTTTTGCTGAGGGTGGGGTGGCTGCGGTTTTTCTACTTGCACACCACATTCGGGAGTGAGGCATTCATAGTTGCTGGCACGGCCAAGCTCCGGATCAATGCTTGCTGCCCCCCCCCCCCTAAATACACACAAACGTTTTACTCTGTTGCAGAACTTTGGAGGTGTTTGTGAGTTAAGATGTTCATGTGTGGTGGCCCCACACTGAGCACTTTCATTGGTGGAAGACAGAGCACCTCCATATGCAATGGGGCCCATTCTGTGGTTAATAAAACTTGTGGGCCCGCCTTCAGTGGTGTCATTCCTGTGTCACTCCAGCAAGTCAATGGTGCCTGCCTGGGGGTTGTTCCTGGCTGTTTTATCTGTAGCCTGTGCCCTGGGGATGTGGCCTGCCACTTTCACCTTGAGTGCTCCTGTTGCGGGCAGGTGTTTAGGCTTATTCCAAGCTGGGGGGGTGGGTCGTCATTTAGTTTGAGTCCTTGTTTGTCATACTTGTTGAGGGGCTTTGGCAACAGATACTGTGACTGAGGAGTTTTGTTCTGTCCAGTCTTTGCCTTTGCCCCAGCCATGATGTTGGTGTTTCCCCCTTATTTTATCTCCTGATGGTTCTCCTTGGTTATCATCATCTTTTGGGGGTTGCTTGCATGGTGGGTCTTTCTGTGGCTTTTACTCGTCATTAGGTGTTTGCTCTATGGCTCTTGCTGCTTTCCTTTGTTTCCTCGAGTGTGTGTTTAGCAGGCCTATGGCCGTATGGGTTGCCTGGCTAAGTGAAGCTGGCTACAGCATTGGTACATACCGGGTTGGGTGACCGGCCGTTTTTCTAGATGCTGGGTTCATTTCTTTGGTGGTTGTGTTTCCATATGTGTTTCATGGTGCTTCACATGTTCATTTCCGGTTCTTTCATGCATCACAGTGTGTGGCGTAGTCTTTTATGGTGTTTTTGGTGGTGTGTGAGTTCTTTTGCTTGTTTAGTTATTTGACATGGATGTTGCCTTTGGGGGGATGGAGCGTCAGGTGTTGGAGTTCATATTATCTAGGCTTGGGGATTGAAGGCTTGGTTATGGGCCTCTTGGATGGTGGTTTGGCATCAGTTCCAGTAGTTCTGAGTGAGACAAATTTTGCTTGTTTCCTTACGCCCATGTGTAGGGTTTTGGTTGTTGGCTGTTGCCTGGGTTGTCTGGGGTTTCTCACCCTTGTGGGTTTTTGTGTGAGTGGAAAGAACAATATGTGGTAGGTTTGGGTTGCTCAGACTTTGGTATCCGTGTTTTTCTGTTGCTTGTGGTGGGTTTTCCTGTGGGCGGATGGGTTGCGACCAGGTGGGTTTGTCTTCATTTTGGCAACCTGAATGTAGTTTGGTGTTTAACTTGATGCCCGCATCCCCTTCTCCTAGGCTTGGTTTGTACTGTTTGCTTGTTCTTTGGGGTTTTTGCACTTATATGGGTGGTATAGGGGTAGATATGTACCTGATTAATTGGTTGTAATGGATGGATTCCTTTCTCATATCTGTTTGATATCTTGTTGGGGTGGTGACGCTGGTGGTGGCAGGTTCAGTTTTCCTCAAGACCATATGTGGGCTGCTCCTTTTATCGTGTGGATGCTCCTAGATGGCCGGTCAGTGGCTTGACGGACTTGGGCCATGTGCCAACACTGCCGGCTGGCTTGGTTTATCTTGTTTGACTGGCTTGGTTGGTAGTTCTGTTGTGGTGGTAACTTTTCTTACTGGGGGTGTGTGGTGGAGGCTGTTAAATGATCAGCGCATGTGGTCTTTGGCTTTCTTGTTTTCTTTTAGGTTCCAAGCTGGCAGGAGGCTACTAATGCCTTTGGTCAGTAGGGCACAGGAAGGTTTGTCTTGGACTAGTGTTTGGGAAACTCATGTGGGCCTGTATCTTGGGCTGCCTTAGGGGGTCCTTTATGTGTTTTGGGGAAGTCTGTTCTAACCCCTTCCCTTTTTTGGGGCAACTTTTATTTGTGATGGATTTGCCTGCATGTTGAGGGGGGCTCATGTGCTGGTTATGTGGAGGTCTGCACAACTGGCAGGTGTTCTCTTTTCTAGTCTAGGTGGTTGGGATTTCGTTATATCTCATGGCTGTTGCTTAGTAGCTCCATGAAGGGTTGTTGCACTTGGGCTTGTTGGCTGCTATGTTCGGTGCTCTTTCCTTTTGGTTCTGCACACTGTTGGATGTGTTGCATTGGGGGTGGTCTGTGTTGCCTCATTTTTGGTTCATCCATGAGATCAGTTCTGCAGCTTTGGATCGCTGGTTCAGGGTGTTTTGTTTTTTGTTGAATTATTCTGGATTGCGTTATTAAGGTTAAGTTCTGTCTGTGGGAGTTGAAGGGTTGGGGTTTCCGTTCACAGATACTTGTTAGAGGGGCTTCAATGGTCGGGTGTTTTGTGTGGGGATACAGTCTTAGTTAACTTAATGGTCTCAGTAGCGCTAGTCGCCAGAATTATTACCACTTTAAAGAGAATTTGTCATTGTTCCGGGGCTGACAGGCAGAACGGAGCGCAGACATCTTTCCATAGTGATGTCTGCACGCCTGCGCTGTCAGTCCCTTTTGGAGCCTAACGGTTCCTAGCAATGCCTCCTAGAGCAGGCTGGGACTGACAGCGCAGGCATACAGACGTCACTATGGAAAGATATCTGTGCTGTTTCCTGCCTGTCAGCCCCGGAACAATTGCAAATTCTCTTTAATGTGGTAATAATTCTGGTGACTAGCGCTACTGAGCAGCTAGTTGCTAGATGGGTAATTATGTGGGGCAATGTTGCTATAAGGTGGTAGTTCCGCTTTAACAATGCAATTTGTCTGTGTATTTGTGAGGTGTTTTCATATTTATCTGTATAACATGCCTGAGGAGGAGACCTGAGAGGTCTTGAAGTTTGCATCCTAAATCTGCTTAGTTAGCCAATAAAGGTAGCAACTTGCCTTCTTGGTGTAACCTACATTGATTCTTTAAGATTAGTATGTTCAAAATGTTGCTTAATGGACTATTATTTTCTTTAATTACTATACAATCGGAATATTTTCTCTTGAAGACACACCTATAAAAGTGATTGAATTCCATAAAAAAGAGACTGGTTCTACTTAATGAATACTAATACAGACAATTATGAAAGAGAACACGTCCTAATTAAAAGACAATCTAGGAGCTTAAATGGTGCTCTTAAAGGACTCAATAACTTATAAACAATGTTAGGTATTTTGAAAGAGGTTTAAAAAGCATGTATACATTTTATATATATATTATGCTTGTGCTAATTATGTCATACTGTGCAGATACATTACCTCCACCACTCACTGACACTTAACACTTTCTGCATTACTGAGCAGTGTCAGTGAGTGGAGGTGGTAATGTAGGGATAACACAGGAAGTCAGTGCTAGGGGAGGTGGATAATGCATTGCTGAGCAGTGTCAGTGAGTGGGGAGGTAATGTAGGGATAGGACAGGAAGTCAGTACAAGGGGAGGTGAGAAATGCATTAATGAGCAGTGTCAGTGAGTGGGGAGGTAATGTAGGGATAAGACAGGAAGTCAGTGCTAGGGGAGGTGGGTAATGTATTACTGAGCAGTGTCAGTGAGTGGGGTGTAATTAGGGATAAGACAGGAAGTCAGCACTAGGGGAGGTGGGTAATGCATTGCTGAGCAGTGTCAGTGAGTGGGGAGGTAATGTAGGGTTAAGACAGGAAGTCAGTACAAGGGGAGGTGAGAAATGCATTACTGAGCAGTGTCAGTGAATGGGGAGATGTAATGTAGGGATAAGACAGGAAGTCAGTGCTAGGGGAGGTGGGTAATGCATTGCTGAGCAGTGTCAGTGAGTGAAGGGCATAATGTAGGGATAAGACAGGAAGTTAGTGCTAGGGATGGTAGGTAATGCATTGCTGAGCAGTCAGTGATTGAGGGGAGGTAATGTAGGAATAAAAAGAAGAAGTCAGTGCTAGGACAGGTGGGGAATGCATTACTGAGCAGTGCCAGTGAGATGGGATAAGACAGGAAGTCAGTGCTTGGGAAGATGGGAAATGCTTTGCTGAGAAGAGTCAGTGATTGGGAAAGAAATGCAGAGATAAGACAGGAAGTCAGTACTAGGGGAGGCGGCCCATGCATTAATGAGCAATGTCAGTGAGCGCGGGAGATAATGTGGGTATAAGTCAAGAAGTCAGTGATACGGAATGCATTGCTGAGCACTGTCAGTGAGTGGAAAGAGGTAACTAGGATTAAGACAGGAAGTCAGTGCCAGGGAAAGTGGACAATGCATTGCTGAGCAGTGTCAGCGAGTGGGGGAAGTAAAGTAGGGATGAGATACGAATCAGTGCTGGGGAGGTGGGTAATGCATTATTGAGCAATGTCAGTGAGTGGGGAGGAAATGTAGGGATAAGACAGGAAGTCAGTGCTAGGAAAGATGGCCTGAGAACTGCATTGCTGAGCAGTGTCAGTGAGTAGGGGAGGTAATGTAGGACTAAAAGAGAAAGTCAGTGCTAGGGGAGGTGGGGAATGCATTGATGAGCAGTGTCAGTGAGTTGGGAAGTAGGGATAAGACAGGAAGCCAATGCTAGCGGGGTAGGCCTGAGGACTACATTCCTGAGCAGTGTCAGTGAGTGGGGGAGGAAATATAGGGATAATACTGGAAGACAGCGCTAGGGAGGTGAGCAATGCATTTCTGAGCAGTGTCAGTGAGTGGGGGAGGTAATGGTGGGTTAAGACGGGAAGTCAGCGCAAGGTAGGTGGGTAATGCATTGCTGAGCAGTGTCAGTGAGTGAAGGGAATAATGTAAGGATAAGACAGGAAGTCAGTGCTAGGGAAGGTGGGCAATGTGTTGCTGAGCAGTGTCAGTGAGTGGGGAGGTAATGTAGAGATAAGATAGGAAATCAGTGTTGGGGGAAGTGAATATGCATTGCTGAGCAGTGTCAGTGAGTGGGGAGGTAATGTGAGTGTAAGACAGAAAGTCAGTGCTAGGGGAGGTGGGTAAAGCATTGCTGAGCAGTGTCAGTGAGTGGGGAGGTAATGTAGGTATAAGACAGGAAGTCAGTGCTAGGGGAGGTGGGTAATGCATTGCTGAGCAGTGTCAGTGAGTGGGGGAGGTAATGTAGGGGTAAGACAAGAAGTCAGTGTTAGGGGAGGTGGGTAATGCATTACTGAGCAGTGTCAGTGAGTGGTGATGTAATGTAGGGATAAGACAGGAAGTCAGTGCTAGGGGAAGTGGGTAATGCATTACTGAGCAGTGTCAGTGAGTGGGGAGGTAATATAGGGATAAGATAGGAAGTCAGTGCTAGGGGAGGTGGGTAATGCATTGCTGAGCAGTGTCAGTGAGTGATGCCTGTATGATTTATAAAATAATTGTTTTTTCAGGTTTTTCCTTATGATCACTGAAGATTGTCCTTCTCTGCGATCCATCCAGACAGTCTTGTTGCTCTGAGGTGAGCAGTGTTACATCAGTAAAAGGGCGGGAGGGGGATATTTTATCATTCAATAACTCTTAAACTACAACTCTGACAGAATTGAAATAACACTCTCCATGGCCCAAATACTATGAAGATTTATTGGAGCTGCTTTTATTTTGAAATATTACTATCCCTTTAAAAGCCTCAATGGCAATTTTGGAATTGTTGATTCCTTTTCTGGGTAAAGAGTTTGCTCCAGAATTAAAAATAAAAAGCAATCCTGCATACAAATCATAAAATGTGTACCCTGTGTAGATAATATATTACACCAATGTGTTTGTTTGTTTATTTCAAGAAAAGGATTGTGTTGTCACATAGTTTGTCCAAAGTAGCTTCAAGCTGATTTACCAGTACTCCAAGGTACCCCATTTTAAAATGATAGTAATACTTCATTTTATCTTTATTTTATTTTGTAGGCATTAAAAAAACATGAAGAACGATATAAGTCTTATCTCTCAAACCTTTATGGTTTGAGAGATATTCACAAGCAAAGTTTCCCCTCCCGCCCCTTTTACCTAGTGTAAGCCATCTCTTCTCAGATGTGGAATCCAGTCCATAGACCAGACAGATAACAGCAGGGGACAATCTTCTTCCTATGAGAACAATGAAAGCCCTTCCCCCCTTGACAAGTTTTTCAGCTTTTTCCCTTATCTTAATTGAAGATTGTCCCTCTCTGCAGTCTACCTGGGCACCTCCCTTCTGATCTGGCTGAACAGGGGGGGGAAACTTTGCTTGTGAATATCTCTTAAACCATAAAGGTTTGAGAGATAAGACTTATATCATTCTTCATATTTTTTAATGCCTACAAAATAAAATAAAGATAAAACAAAGTATTACTATCCCTTTAAGGTTAAGTTCTGCCTGTGGGAATTGAAGGGTTCGGGTTTCCTTTCACAGATACTTGTTAGAGGGGCTTCAATGGTCGGGTGTTTTGTGTGGGGATACAGTCTTAGTTAACTTAATGGTCTCTCTGGGCTTGGGCTGGAGGGGATGGAGTTTACAGGTGACGGTTAAAGAGTGACAGAGAACTGTGACTAAGAGGCTCACTGGTTTGTGAGGCACGGGGGCTATGTACCTAGAGGGTTTGTGTGGGGACCTAGGCAGTTGATTTGGGATGGTGGCCACCTCACTTGATATGGGGTGGGGTATTTTCCATGCTGGGTTGTTGAATGGTGTTGAAAGGGTCTCTCCTGGGTGTGTGGTGGGGCATAGCCAGCTTATGGTTTCAAGTGGCTGTGCCTTGGAGAGGTGCTTGCTGGATGAAGCTTAGGGCTTCACGGTGATGGTACAGGATCATGGTTCTTAGGCTTGGTTATAAGAATAATGGGTATGGCTGTTGGGCTAACACTTGCCACATTCAAATAGTTCAGGGTTGGATGGTGGCATTGCCCTCAGTCAAGCAGTGTTAATAAAGTTTGGGTATTCTATTGTTAAAGTCAAGTAATGATTACATATTAGCAAGCACTAAGGTCTATTTAGGTTTCAGTTGTTAATACATTGAATACATTTATTAAGTATTGTTTCATCTTGGTAATAAATGCTGTGGCCTTTTTAACCCATCCAAGGTGTCTGTGTGTGTTTTAAAGGGGGGTAAAATTGGGAAAGAGTGGATGACTTGACAATGCCCTGTTATGCATTGATGAGCAGTGTCAGTGCAAAGCAATAGACTGGATTCCCCTCTGACACGCACTCAAAAGGTTAAGGTGATGGTGTCCCTTTAAGGTGAATCCAGATCAAAATGCATGATGTAAATCGCATCCTTTGAGCACTTTTATCCTAGGATGACCACAGTCCATTCTGCCATTTAGAGACACCGTGGAGATGACAGCAGCAGAGCACTTGTCCTTAGTTCTAGTGCAGCTATGTGTTAGGGTGACCACGGGTCCCGGAACGTCCGGGACTGTCCCTTATTTCAGGGCTATGTCCCGCGTCCCGGGTCATCTTCAACCGGGACAATGAAGTGTCCCGGAATGAAGCCAAGCCGCCCTGGATGTCAGCCTGCAAGCGGTGTGTCACATCATGGACGCCGCGAGGGAGCGCTTGGTAGCGCTCCCTCGCGGCGTCCATGATGTGACACACAGTTTGCAGGCTGACATCCAGGGCGGCAATGCAGCTTACCTGATCTCCTGGAGGCAAGCGCTCTAGTAATACAGAGCGCTGGGAGATGACATCATCTCCCAGCGCTCTGCATTACTGAGCACAGCGCGCGGGAGCTTCAGCTCTGTGCCGGAGGAGGCACAGAGCACTTTCCACGCCGCTAGACCACCAGGGACTCAAGGTATGAAGGGGCAACTAGGGTGACCACGTCCCGGAATGGCAGAAGGGAAATGTGGTCACCCTAGTATGTGTGAGGGGTCATGATATATCACAGGACATCAGTGCACAACCTGTTCTTTCTCTACACGTCACAGAGTTCTAAACAATAGAGGGAGAATTGCCTATTTACTGCTGTGTCTTTGGTGGGCTACAAGTGCCTTAGACTAGGATTACACTGCAACTCTGTAGCTTCTGTTTGATGTCAGGATCAAAGCTCAGTTCTCTCACTAGTGTTTAAACTCTGGTGGAAGCCATTCTCTTGTAGCCCAGCAGAGACATCACTTCCTGTCACAGGAGGCAATGGGCAGTTCTCATTCTAGTGTTCAGAACTGTGTGCTCTAGAGTCTTGGGACTTTGTATTGTTCCAGAAGGGGGCTGTCTGAGACAATGGAGAGACATTTAAAATCCAGGACAGTCCTGGGAAATCCAGGACACGTGATCACCCTATATCCACCCCCAGACCTTAGCAGTGCAAGTAGGAAGTTTAACCCTTTTGGGGCTGAGCAATGTGTTGAGTACCCTTCTGGCACTGAAAGGGGTTAAACCGTTGAATGTTAGAGAGGTCTCCAATGTGTTGCAACGCAATATCCTTATTTACATCAACAATAATGTTCATTTGTCACCTAGGGGGCAGTTGGTTTGCCCAGGAATGGCATCTCTTTATCTTCATGAATACAACCCTGAAATCCCCATTTAAATCAATAGGAATTCGGGTCTGTTTTGATACCTATGGTGCAGCTGCCTTGCACAGAATTGTTCCACTGCACTTTGTGCGTATGGAACAATAGGTCCACACACTGGGTCAAATCCTTCATCAGGATTTATTCTTACAGGAATTTCTGTCACATTATCACATTGTGGATTATCCTTTAGGACAGAGTCCATACATCCCAAGTGTCCCTCTTTAAGACCCAAATTCCACTGTCCCTCTTTCCCGCCCTAATGTCCCTCTTTATAGGAGATCAGAATGTGTGGTGTGTATATAAGTATATCACATTGCTCCATGCAATAAAACTCACATTAATGTTTCTTTAAACGTCAGTATATGTGTTTATAAATTAGTGTGCTTAAATAAAATACTTTGGTCTTGTTATAAGTCATTTATTAGGTAACAGAAAGAGGTGTCAATAGATCATGAAACAGCCTAAAAATTCTCATTAATGCCCTGCCCACCAGTCACACCCCCAGCAACACCCCCTAAAACACAACTGTTCCTCTTTGGCAATTTGAAATGTTGGGAGGTATGCAGAGTCTCATTGGAAGTGTAAATACATTTGACACTTCCAGAGGATGACTGCAATTTATATCATACTCCTTTACCATTGACTGATCACATAATCTGTGCCTGGACTGAGCTGATTGTATACGCTTTCCATTCTTAAAGCAGAACTACCACCCCATAGCAACACTGCCCCACATAATTCCCCATCTGGCGACTAGCTGTTCAGTAGCTCTAGTCGCCAGAATTATTACCACTTTAAAGAGAATTTGTCATTGTTCCGGGGCTGACAGGCAGAACGGAGCGCAGACATCTTTCCATAGTGATGTCTGCACACCTGCGCTGTCAGTCCCCTTTGGAGCCTAACGGCTCCTAACAACGCATCCTAGAGCAGGCTGGGACTGACAGCGCAGGCATACAGACGTCACTATGGAAAGATATCTGTGCTGTTTCCTGCCTGTCAGCCCCGGAACAATGGCAAATTCTCTTTAATGTGGTAATAATTCTGGCGACTAGCGCTACTGAGCAGCTAGTCGCTAGATGGGGAATTATGTGGGGCAATGTTGCTATAAGGTGGAAGTTCCTCTTTAACAATGAAATTTGTCCGTGTATTTGTGAGGTGTTTTCATATTTATCTGTATAACATGCCTGAGGAGGAGACCTGAGAGGTCTTGAAGTTTGCATCCTAAATCTGCTTACTTAGCCAATAAAGGTATCAACTTGTCTTCTTGGTGTAACCTACATTGATTCTTTAAGATTAGTATGTTCAAAATGTTGCTTAATGGACTATTATTTTCTTTAATTACTATACAATCGGAATATTTTCTCTTGAAGACACACCTATAAAAGTAATTGAATTCCATAAAAAAGAGACTGGTTCTACTTAACGAATACTAGTACAGACAATTATGAAAGAGAACACATCCTAATTAAAAGACAATCTATGAGCTTAAATGGTGCTCTTAAAGGACTCAATAACTTATAAACAATGTTAGGTATTTTGAAAGAGGTTTAAAAAGCATGTATACATTTTAGATATATATATCTTGTGCTAATTATGTCATACTGTGCAGATACATTACCTCCACCACTCACTGACACTTAACACTTTCTGCATTACTGAGCAGTGTCAGTGAGTGGAGGTGGTAATGTAGGGATAAGACAGGAAGTCAGTGCTAGGGGAGGTGGATAATGCATTGCTGAGCAGTGTCAGTGAGTGGGGAGGTAATGTAGGGATAAGACAGGAAGTCAGTACAAGGGGAGGTGAGAAAATGCATTAATGAGCAGTGTCAGTGAGTGGGGAGATGTAATGTAGGGATAAGACAGGAAGTCAGGACAAGGGGAGGTGAGAAATGCATTACTGAGCAGTGTCAGTGAGTGGGGAGGTAATGTAGGGATAAGACAGGAAGTCAGTACTAGGGGAGGTGGGTAATGTATTACTGAGCAGTGTCAGTGAGTGGGGGAGGTAATGTAGGGTTAAGACAGGAAGTCAGTACAAGGGGAGGTGAGAAATGCATTACTGAGCAGTGTCAGTGAGTGGGGAGGTAATGTAGGGATAAGACAGGAAGTCAGTGCTAGGGGAGGTGGGTAATGCATTGCTGAGCAGTGTCAGTGAGTGAAGGGCATAATGTAGGGATAAGACAGGAAGTCAGTGCTAGGGATGGTAGGTAATGCATTGCTGAGCAGTCAGTGATTGGGGGAGGTAATGTAGGAATAAAAGAGGAAGTCAGTGCTAGGACAGGTGGGGAATGCATTACTGAGCAGTGTCAGTGAGTGGGGAGGTAAGTAGGGATAAGACAGGAAGTCAGTGCTTGGGAAGATGGGAAATGCTTTGCTGAGAAGAGTCAGTGATTGGGAAAGAAATGCAGAGATAAGACAGGAAGTCAGTACTAGGGGAGGCGGCCCATGCATTACTGAGCAATGTCAGTGAGCGCGGGAGATAATGTGGGGATAAGTCAAGAAGTCAGTGATACGGAAGGAGGGCAATGCATTGCTGAGCACTGTCAGTGAGTGGAAAGAGGTAACTAGGATTAAGACAGGAAGTCAGTGCCAGGGAAAGTGGACAATGCATTGCTGAGCAGTGTCAGCGAGTGGGGGAAGTAAAGTAGGGATGAGATACGAATCAGTGCTGGGGAGGTGGGTAATGCATTACTGAGCAATGTCAGTGAGTGGGGAGGAAATGTAGGGATAAGACAGGAAGTCAGTGCTAGGGAAGATGGCCTGAGAACTGCATTGCTGAGCAGTGTCAGTGAGTAGGGGAGGTAATGTAGGACTAAAAGAGAAAGTCAGTGCTAGGGGAGGTGGGGAATGCATTGATGAGCAGTGTCAGTGAGTTGGGAAGTAGGGATAAGACAGGAAGCCAATGCTAGCGGGGTAGGCCTGAGGACTACATTCCTGAGCAGTGTCAGTGAGTGGGGGAGGAAATATAGGGATAATACTGGAAGACAGCGCTAGGGAGGTGAGCAATGCATTTCTGAGCAGTGTCAGTGAGTGGGGGAGGTAATGGTGGGTTAAGATGGGAAGTCAGCGCAAGGTAGGTGGGTAATGCATTGCTGAGCAGTGTCAGTGAGTGAAGGGAATAATGTAAGGATAAGACAGGAAGTCAGTGCTAGGGAAGGTGGGCAATGTGTTGCTGAGCAGTGTCAGTGAGTGGGGAGGTAATGTAGAGATAAGATAGGAAATCAGTGTTGGGGGAAGTGAATATGCATTGCTGAGCAGTGTCAGTGAGTGGGGAGGTAATGTGAGTGTAAGACAGAAAGTCAGTGCTAGGGGAGGTGGGTAAAGCATTGCTGAGCAGTGTCAGTGAGTGGGGAGGTAATGTAGGTATAAGACAGGAAGTCAGTGCTAGGGGAGGTGGGTAATGCATTGCTGAGCAGTGTCAGTGAGTGGGGGAGGTAATGTAGGGGTAAGACAAGAAGTCAGTGTTAGGGGAGGTGGGTAATGCATTACTGAGCAGTGTCAGTGAGTGGTGATGTAATGTAGGGATAAGATAGGAAGTCAGTGCTAGGGGAAGTGGGTAATGCATTACTGAGCAGTGTCAGTGAGTGGGGAGGTAATGTAGGGATAAGATAGGAAGTCAGTGCTAGGGGAGGTGGGTAATGCATTGCTGAGCAGTGTCAGTGAATGATGCCTGTATGATATATAAAATAATTGTTTTTTCAGGTTTTTCCTTATGATCACTGAAGATTGTCCTTCTCTGCGATCCATCCAGACAGTCTTGTTGCTCTGAGAAGAGCAGTGTTACATCAGTAAAAAGGGCGGGAGGGGGATATTTTATCATTCAATACCTCTTAAACTACAACTCTGACAGAATTGAAATAACACTCTCCATGGCCCAAATACTATGAAGATTTATTGGAGCTGCTTTTATTTTGAAATATTACTATCCCTTTAAAAGCCTCAATGGCAATTTTGGAATTGTTGATTCCTTTTCTGGGTAAAGAGTTTGCTCCAGAATTAAAAATAAAAAGCAATCCTGCATACAAATCATAAAATGTGTACCCTGTGTAGATAATATATTACACCAATGTGTTTGTTTGTTTATTACAAGAAAAGGATTGTGTTGTCACATAGTTTGTCCAAAGTAGCTTCAAGCTGATTTACCAGTACTCCAAGGTACCCCATTTTAAAATGATAGTAATACTTCATTTTATCTTTATTTTATTTTGTAGGCATTAAAAAAGCATGAAGAACGATATAAGTCTTATCTCTCAAACCTTTATGGTTTGAGAGATATTCACAAGCAAAGTTTCCCCTCCCGCCCCTTTTACCTAGTGTAAGCCATCTCTTCTCAGATGTGGAATGCAGTCCATAGACCAGACAGATAACAGCAGGGGACAATCTTCTTCCTATGAGAACAATGAAAGCCCTGCCCCCCTTGACGAGTTTTTCAGGTTTTTCCCTTATCTTAATTGAAGATTGTCCCTCTCTGCAGTCTACCTGGGCACCTCCCTTCTGATCTGGCTGAACATTATTATTATTATTCTTTATTTATATAGCGCCAACTAATTCCGCAGCGCTGTACAATTGGGAATAGACATACAGAGGTATTAAATAGTACAATCAGATGTGGAGAACAGGAGGATCAGAGGGCCCTGCTCGTGAGAGCTTACAGTCTAGAGGAAGGTAGGTTTGATACAGAAGGAGTAAGTGCTATTGCGTTTAAGTGCCTCCTGCCACATGAACTGCCAGTCAGTGGGTGGGAGTGAGAAGTGCCATTGAGTGCAGTAGTCCGTGCAAGGGGTGAATCTTGGTGATTATGTTTATGGAGGCAGTTGATAGGCCTCCCTGAAGAGGTGAGTCTTCAGGGAGCGTCTGAAGATTTGAAGGCTGGGGGAGAGTCTGATGGGGCGGGGGAGGGAATTCCACAGCTCAGGTGCAGCACGGGAGAAGTCTTGTAGGCGGGAGTGGGAGGATGTGATAAGAGCTGTGGAGAGCAGAAGGTCATGTGCAGAGCGAAGATGGCGGGCGGGAGTATATTTGGAAATGAGAGATGAGATATAGGGGGGTGCAGTCAGGGCCGGCCCAAGACATTGTGCTGCCTGGGTCCAAGGATGAAATGCTGCCCCTGCAACGCACCCATTAAAACACGCAGACCTCACACCCACAAGAGAACCTAACCTCCAATCGCGGTACACAAAGTGAGGAAAAAATATATTGCTGTGTATGCCTCAGTTCACAGCACCTTGTCCTTTCCTCATAGTGTGTCAAAACAAAGTATATTGCCTGGTATTCCGCAGTTCACTGTTAACTGTGGCATACCCGGCAAAATACTTTGTTTTGCTACACTTTGAGGGAAAGACAAGGTGTTCACATCCAGTCCAATAGGAAAGCCATACAGATACTGTAGTCTGATGACAGCAGCTGAGAGATACTCCGCAGACCAGAGTTCACCACTCTTATCTTGGGCAAATAGCGCCGGAAACACTCCTGGTATGTACCTTTCCTCTTCCCAGACTGTTCCTCTCCCACCAAAAAACAAGTATATGTCTTCCTAGTGCCAAGTCTCTTGCACCTGCGACAGGTTCTCCCCCAGCGCACACCTGACCCTCCTCCATGAGATTTCTCCTGTCTAAGTAATCCTTCTGTTACAGACAGCAATTATATAGATACATCTGACTGCTGTATGATGGATTCCTACCTAGGTAAGTCATTCTGTTACACACAGTAATTATATAGATACATCTGACTGCTGTGTGATGGACTCCTACCTAGGTAAGTGCTTCTGTTACACACAGTAATTATATAGATACATCTGACTGCTGTATGATGGACTCCTACCTAGGTAAGTCATTCTGTTACACACAGTAATTATATAGATACATCTGACTGCTGTATGATGGATTCCTACCTAGGTAAGTCATTCTGTTACAGTAATAATATAGATACACCTGACTGCTGTATGATGGACTCCTACCTAGGTAAGTCATTCTGTTACAGTAATAATATAGAGACAATTTTTTTAAGGAGAATTATACCCTATTTATAAGGGGACAATTATTTCCAGCAGTGTCTAAGAAAAAAAAGAAATAGAAAGGACAAGATGGCATAATGACCCACTCCAGATGAAATGGTATTAAAAGAGAGGCAAGGGTGAATGAGGGGTGAAACTGAAATACACAGAGATTGAAACAGCCATGGGGAGAGAAGCTAGGAGTTAAAGAAAATAATGGAACAAGATGGAGATAGATAAGAAGAAGGATTTGAGCGAAAAGGGGGATAAAGAGACAAGCCATTAAATCATGACAGTGGCAGGGATTATGTCTTCTAAAATAATGTATACCAATGTCCTGAAATTACACAAGCCCTTGGATGCTGTTGGATTGTAGACCTCTCTAGCACCCCAGAGGTTAAATATTACACCCCTTGTGTGCCAGAGAGATATCCAATGGGCTTTGGCGCTCAGGGTTAAAGAACTTTAGAGAGACAGCAGTGCACCCCTTCACTCCCACTATGAAAAATGTTTTTTCATGACTGGCAGATCAGAATTCAGCCTTGTGAGAGCAGCATGGAGGGCACATAGATAGGGCTGATGAGGATTTCCTCCCCAGACCTTAGCACTCTCTGTCTTAAGAAAAGCACAATCTTCATTGTATACAAGTCACCTCTAGTCTATTGACAGATCTTGACCTGCTGCTTATGTTGATTTCTGTACTACTGTGTGTATTTCAAAAACAGAGTTGCAGTGTAATCACAACTGGAACCAGAAATAGGCTCTGAGGTGATCAGACTGCACGTCTGTTGTTATAATTCACACACAGACTACAGGAATCGGCACTAGAAGCAGTGCAAGATATGTGTCAGTAAAGGTCAAAGAAAGGATTGTGTTTTTTGTATGACCAGAACTGCTAAAATGTGGTCCGGGGGAGAGAATCATTATCAACCCTCCCTGCTGCTCACTCCAGTCAGTCTGCGCTTCAATTGGAATGCGAGGTAAAAAAAAAAAAAAAAAAAAAAAAAACTACTTATCTCCGTACTAGTGAAGGGATGAACTGCCGGAACAGACCTCTGCATTTTAACCCTTTGCATGCATTGCTTCCAGGCTCCACATACAATCAGAGCCCTTTCTAGACCTCTCTCTTCCCACAGACTGGTTAATACCTGCTGCTACTGCCACTTTACTCTGGATGTATAGAAGACAGTGACATAGCATAAATCAAACGCAGAGCACGGTCTCCGCAACATCATGTTTGCTTGCTCTGATTGGCTGACCATCATGCCAATCACAATATTAAAAATTTAGCCTAGTGTGCCTTGCCCATGATCCGGCTCTGCTAATAGGGGCACACATATGTGTCACTGACGCCGGGGCGGCCGCTGACAGTGTGAAACTCAGACTGACTTGTCACTGTGTACAGGCAGCCCAGCCCTGACAGACTGAGCCACACTCACAGCAGGCATGCAGGAGGCTGATGGCAGGAGTACCGAGTGACGTGGAACACAGACCTTGTGGTTGGCTGGCGTGGAAAATAACATACCTTGGCCAGCAAATTGCCGCCCCAGCCAAAGTGCCGCCTGGGTCCATGGCCCCACTGGGACCCATGTTAGGGCCGGCCCTGGGTGCAGTGTTAGTGAGGGCTCTATAAGTTAGCACCAGAGTTTTTAATTTTACTCTGTATGCTAACGGGAGCCAGTGTAGGGACTGACAGAGGGGTGTGGTGTTACAGAAGCGATGAGTGAGGTAGATTAGTCTTGCAGCAGAGTTCATTATGGACTGTAGCGGGGTTAGTCGGGTGAGAGGCAGGCCAATTAGTAAAGAGTTACAGTAGTCAAGACGGGACATGATGAGTGTTTGGATTAGAATTTTGGTAGTGTCTTCTGTGAGAAAGGGTCGAATTCTAGAGATGTTGCGGAGGTGGAGGCGGCATGAGTTGGAGATTGACTGGATGTGAGGAATGAAGGATAGGGCGGAGTCAAATGTGACCCCCAGGCAGCGTGTTGTAGGGGTTGGTGTGATGGAAGTGTTGTTAACGGTGAGGGAAATATGTGGGATAAGGCTGGTTGTAGATGGAGGGAAGAGAATTAGTTCAGTTTTGCCAAGGTTAAGTTTGAGTTGATGGGAGGACATCCAGGAAGACACAGCAGACAGACAGTCAAACACTCGGGACAGGAGGGAAGGGGAGAGGTCTGGGGAGGAAAGATATATTTGGGTGTCATCAGCATAGAGATGATGGTGAAACCCAAAGGAGTTTATTAGTTTTCCAAGGGAAGCAGTGTAGATTGAGAAGAGCAAGGGTCCCAGTACTGATCCTTGAGGCACACCAACAGACAGTGGGAGGGGTGGGGAAGTGGAGCCGGAGTAGGAAACACTGAAGGAGCGGTTGCAGAGATAAGATGAAAACCAGGAGATTGCAGTGTCGCAGAGACCTAGGGAGTGGAGGGCTTGGAGGAGGAGTGGGTGATCAACTGTGTCAAAGGCAGCTGACAGGTCCAAAAGAATGAGTAGGGAGTAGTGGCCTTTTGACTTGGCTGAGAGCAAGTCATTGGCCACTTTAGTGAGGGCAGTCTCAGTGGAGTGATGAGGGCGGAATCCAGATTGCAAGGGATCTAGCAGGGAATGGGAGCAGAGGAATTTAGTGAGCCGGTTATATGCAAGGCGCTCGAGAAGCTTGGAGGCGAACGGGAGTAGGGAAATTGGCCGGTAATTTGACAGTGAGTTTGGGTCCAGGGAGGGTTTTTTTAGGATGGGAGTGATTAGTGCGTGTTTGAAAGAGGATGGGAAGGTGCCGGTTGACAAAGAGAGGTTGAATAAGTGAGTAAGGATTGGAGTTAGTAGAGAGGAGAGTTCTTGGGTGAGCTGAGATGGGATTGGGTCGAGAGGGCATGTTGTTAGGTTTTACTGATGAACAGTGTTACATCAGTAAAAGGGGAGGGAGGGGGATACTTTGTCATTGAATTACTCTTGAATTACAACTCTGACATAATTGAAATAACACTCTCCAAAGTCCAAATACTATGATGATTAATTAGAGCTGCTTTTATTATGAAACATTACTATCACTTTAAAGAGGCTTTAATCTCTTCTAATTGACTTTATCATTATAATACATTAAACTCCATTAGTATTTACCAACCACATCTTATTGGGAATACTTGAATTTGGAGGAATTTGGAGAGAGTTGGATACCCTGAGTAGGGTGGATATAATGTCTCCCCCTGCAGGCGATATTAACCATTTGTTGTGGATTTGCCAGTCTGCATTAATATGTAAGTAAACTATTTGTTAAACCTTATTGTATTATATGCTGTTATAATTTGCCAACTCCCCTATCTGAGTTTATTTTTTGCTCTGTCCAATACATGTTGTCATTATATGGCTTACAGAAATATTTTAAGTTATAAACTCCAAAACTTTTAACTTGTCCCTGAGGAAATTGCTTCTGAGGACATGCTTAGGATTTTAAAACATATAAACATTACTCCTAAAGTTATAAAATATCTAATATCCTCCTGATTAGACTGATCTGCTTTCAAACAGGAATCATTTGCAGCAAGTGGGCGGGGACCTAAAAGGAATGGAACGCTTCCAATCCCCTTTTATAGACCTATCCCTCCCACTGCTACAAACTGTATTTTCACAACCCATGCAGCTCCTCCTGTTCGTAGGCAGACTAGCACTAATTGCTAAGCGTCCACACCTTGTTACAGCCTACTTAAACCCTGGTCCTTCCCACTATCCTTGCCCTTGGATGGTCTTTACTCAGCTTCTTGTACCTGTGATTCTGATTCGTCTGTTTCCTGTTGTGACCCGGTCTGCTTATCGTTGTTCCTGATATTTGGCTTCCAGAGGCGTAACTAGAACGGTTCAGGCCCTGGTGCAAGAAGTGCCATGGGCCCCCCCAACCCCTGAACACATTGGCCCCCAGGCCCTCCACAATGCCTCCACTTCCTACCTCCCAATCCCTGGTGGTCCAGTGGAGTGGCAGGAGAGGCGGGCTGGTGTGACGTGCTCCCGCTCGGTCCTCTTAGTAATGCAGAGAACTGGGAGATGATGTCATCTCCCAGCGCTCTGCATTACTAGAGCACGGGAGGGAGCTTGTGGTGCCAGGAGGAGGGGGTCGCAGGGGGCAGCTGGGCCCCTGGAGTGACGGGCCCGGTCGCGGTTGTGACCCCTATAGTTACGCCACTGTTGGCTTCCCGACTCCGCCTCTGCTCTATGACTACCCGCTACTCTCAAAGTTATCGGTCTTACTGTGTACCAACTCTGGATCTGCACAAAGACCTTTCACTGCTCTAATGTGATCCGACCTACCGTGTACCGACTCCGGATCTGCTCACCGACCCTCTGCTTCTCTTCAAACATCCGATCTAGTACTCGATTCTATTACCAGCGCTAAAACAGACGTTACAAGAAAAACAAGCAACGTGAATTTTGCAAACGAGCTGCATCGGTATTCTATTGTAGAACCACAGTAAAACAAAACTGGCATAGACAGCACATTTCAGAGGACTAACAAAACAGGCGCTGTATGCTTTTATTCAACTACCGCCTAAAAAAAACGCACAAAATGTCAAAGTCCAAGGAAATAGGTGTATGTTTGATGACAGAAAGTTCAAGTTCAGTGTTAGATGTGTTCCCCACATTATCAAAATCCGACATAAAGCACCCCTCTCGACATATTAACCCTCCTTTTAAAAGTCAACTTGCAGTGCTTTCTTTCATCACATTAATTCAACGAATATTGTTTACATTCAACATTTTAACCCTTCCCCTTGAAAATTTGACTACAGTGCTCCCATAACTTTCTTTCACCATTTAAATTCGACAACTATTGTTCACATTCAACACTTTAACCCCTCCCCCTTTAAAATTCGACTTATAGTGTTCCTATGACCTTATTTTTCCATTTTAATTCTAATAATATTTCTCCCATTCAACATTGTTTATGGTCCAATTTTACTGCAAAATACAGATTCTTTATGTGTCACAGGGATTCCTGTGCAACAATGTATAACTAGGAAAAAAGAAACCAGAAGGGGCGCAATACCAAATTTCAGTGTAGAATAATCCACAATATTAGAGCTAATACTCACAATATATAAAACTGTGGTTGAATTCACTTACAACCGGTATAGCAAGCAGGGATTTGTTATCCGCCCTGCTACAGATATACTGATCTCTGGATAAAAGACTGGAACCAGAGATTTTTAAAAAAAATGTTTTTCAATTTTACTAGATGAATATAATTTCACAAATCTAAAAATAAGACTTAAAATAAATGAGCCCCAACGCTAAACCTGTTTTGAAGCACCACTTCTTCTTTAGTAACGAAAAAAATTGGGCTAAAATTGGTTTATTATCGTGCTCAATATCACATAATACAATTTAAATTGTATTTATATTATATTATGTGATATTGAGTGACTGTCAGTCCCTTTTGGAGCTGACCACTCCTAGCAATGCCTCCTAGAGCCGGCTGGGACTGGCAGCACAGATGTGCAGACATCACTATGGAAAGATGTCTGCGCGGTTTCCTGTCTGTCAGCCCCGGATACAATGACAAATTCTCTTTAACGTGATAATAATTCTGACGACTAGCGCTACTGAGCAGCTAGTCGCCAGATGGGGAATTATGTGGAGCAATGTTGCTATGGGGTGGCAGTTCCGCTTTAAAATCTATAAATAAAATAAACCAAGCAAATGAAATAAAATACAATAATAAAGAATAAAATAATTGCTGTAAAATAAACAACCCAGAGGACCATAAAACTATATGAAATCAAATAAATATTATAAATATAAAAGCATGCATAGAAAATGATTGCTAAATAATTGGGTATTTCCAGCACTCACTAGATATGTCTAATATGCTAGTACGATAAGGATTAAAGGAAATAATCTTCCCCTGTACTTTAATGTTTGGACAGACTAATGATTTCTTTGGTGTGTAAGAGAAAGGTAGGTGGTGTTGTGAACGGGTGGTGTAGTATTTATTACTCACTTATACCCGAAAAATGCCACATAAATATTAATACCATAAGATATTATACACCAATTTAAGCAACAGCAATATTATATCAACACAAATATATGCAAAGAGAAATATTATTAATTTCATATATTCAGAATAATGTCGAAAAATGAAGGCAATTAGTATATAAATATTTTAATTGTTTTGAAGATCACTTTTGCCGATTTACCAAGTCAATGTTGATTTATAACCATGTTTGAATGAATAAGATGCAGATGAATGATAGAAACATAGAATCTGACAGCAGATAAGAACCATTTCGGCCCGTCTAGTCTGCCCATTTTCCTGCTGTAAAAACCTCAAACCTTATTTGGTCCTTGGTCTTGTCTTATGTTAAGGACAGCATTATGCCTATCCCATGCATGCTTAAATTCTGTCACTGTATTAACTTCTACCACTTCTGCTGGTGGGCTATTCCACTTATCTACTACCCTCTCAGTGAAGTAAAACTTTCTTACATTATGCCTAAACCTGTGTCCCTCTATTTTTAGGCTATGGCCTCTTGTCCTAACATTTCTACTCCTTTGAAATGTACTTCCCTCCTGCACTTTGTTGAATCCCTTCATGTATTTGAATGTGTCTATCATATCCCCTCACTCTCTTCTCTCCTCCAAGCTATACATGTTCAGATCCTTTAGTCTATCCTGATATTTCTTTTCCTGTAAACAGTCACCATTTTAGTAGCCCTTCTCTGAATTTTCTCTAGAGTATCTATATCCTTCTGGAGATGGGGTCTCCAGTACTGTACACAATACTCTAGGTGAGGTCTAACTAGAGATCTGTAGAGTGGCATAACCACTTCGCCTTTTCTGCTACTAATGCCCCTAGCTATACAACCCAGCACCCTGCTTGCATTCCCCACCGCTTTATAGATGGATAGATGGAAATAAATTATGTAGAAATGGATGACCATTCTTTGTGGAAAGATGGAGATGATGAAATGAAATGTCACAAACGTCTTGATGAATAAGTGAAATGATGGATGAGATTGTTTATATTTCCCTTTCTGGGCTGCTCTCGTAAGAACATCAAGATCCTCTAGATATAATAAAAAAATAATAAAATAAAAATAATAATAAACATCTGCAATATTCTAATGTCACCCCTTTTTATGCAGGGGACATTCTGATTTTGACATTTATATGCAGGTGACAAATCTTGCCATTTAGCCGGTCACCAAATAGAAGGCGACATTTCTATAGTGAACCGCTTAACACCTTAACGACAAAGGACGTACATGTATGTCATGGGTGGATGTCCCTAAAGGACCCATGACTACATGTACGTCATCAATTTCAGATCTCCCCGCGCGGCTGCCCGCCATTCTGGGAGCCCCAAATCGGATTAAAAAAAGAAAAAAAAGCTCCGTGGTCCTTAAGTGCCAGCTGCCTGCGCGCCAGTCCTTAAGGGTTTAAAGAATGCTTTGGGGGCATAAGACATCTGATATTAGACTTAAGAATACACATGCGATAAGCGGAGGAGGTAGACAATATGGAGACTGGAACGGGCTAAACTATACTGGCACACATACCAGAAAGGGATAATAAATGCAATATGGAGACTGGAACAGGATATTTGATGTAGAATTTAGCATATGCAAGAAACGGTTAAAACACACAATATGGAGACTGGAACAGGTGTTTTGAAGTAGCAATGAGCACACACCACTCAGTAAATATGCTATTGTGTAATGAGAGAACAGAAGGGGTCCTGGAACAGAACCAGGAGGAACAACAACAGAGAGGATACAGGAGAGGATGAAGAGGTGGCAATGGAGACACTAAAGGATCTGTTAGTTAGGTAAGATGACATCCAGTTCAGGGCTAAGTTATGGATGCCTAAAGAGTGAAGAGTGAAGAGTGAAGAATTTGGAGGAGGAGAGCGTGATTGACAGTGCCAAAAACAGCGGAGATCTTAAACAGGATAAGTACTGAATAATGACCTTGTGATTTGGCAATGTGTAGATCATTAATCACTCTTGTGAGAGCAGTTTCTGTCTAGTGAGCAGTGCCAAATCCAGACTGTAACGGGTCAAGCAGGTTGTGTGTGTTAAGGATGTCAATCTGGCAGAATTAGGCTTATAGATGAGCTTAGAGGCAAAAGGCAGGAATTAAGTTGGTTGATAGCTAGAGGGTGTGGTGCAGACTGGGGAATTGTTTTTGAGGATAGGTGTCACTATGGCGTGTTTGAAGCCATCAGGAAAACTAATAGAGGCAAAGATGAACTTAAAGGGATAGTAACACTTCGTTTTAACTTTATTTTATTTTGTAGGCATTAAAAAAACATGAAGAATGATATAAGTCTTATCTCTCAAACCTTTATGGTTTATGAGATATTCACAAGCAAAGTTCCCCTCCCCGCCCCTTTTTCCTAGTGTAAGCCATCTCTTCTCAGATGTGGATCAGGTTGTATGACAGTACAGATAACAGAAGGGGACAATTTTCTTTGTATGAAAACAATGAAAGTCCTTCCCCCCTTGACAAGTTTTTCAGCTTTTTCCATTATCTTAATTGAAGATTGTCCCTCTCTGCAGTCTACCTGGGCATCTCCCTTCTGATCTGGTTGAACAGGGGGGGGGGATACTTTGTTTGTGAATATCTCTTAAACCATAAAGGTTTCAGAGATAAGACTTATATCATTCTTCATGTTTTTTTTAATGCCTACAAAATAAAATAAAGTTAAAATTAAGCATTACTATCCCTTTAAATGGCCTAGTAGTATAGGGATAAGTGTGGGGGAGAGGGAGTGGTTGACGTGAGAGACAAGTGGATCGAGTATAACAGGTTAGTCAATTCCTTGTCTTCCGTGACTGTTGGCAGGAGAGGAATGAGGGAGGATTGAAGGTTATTTACAAGTAGGAAAAAGACTTAAGGAACAGTACACATTAATAAGTATATAATTACTGTCTCACACTTAGAGCAACAAAAACTAACATATTGTGCATCAAAATGTATTTCAGTATAAATTTCAAACCCAGAATTCATATTTTATCAAATATTCTTAGTATGGGGATTAGTACTGGGGGAGAGGGACTGTGAGAGAGAAGTGGATTGAGTATTGCAGGTTAATTAATTCCTCTTCCATGACTGTTGAAAAAGAGTCCAGCATGGCAGGAGGGGAACGAGGGATGATAGGAGGGTATTTACAAGCGTGTATTGTCTGTGTTTGTTATGCATCTTGTGTTGTGTGTGGTGTGGGCATGTGTGTTGTGTGTATCTATGTGTATTGTCTGAGTTGTGCATGTGTATTGCATGTATGTGTTGTGCATGTATATTGTGTATGTGAGTTGTGTGTGTGTGTATTGTGCATGTGTGTGTATTGTGCATATGTATTGTGTGTGTACTGCATGTGTATTGTGCATATGTATTGTGTGTGTATTGTGTGTGTCTTGTGCATGTGTATGCATTGTGTTTGTGTTGTATGTACTGTGTTGTGTGTATTGTTTGTGTGTTGTACATGTGTATTGTGTGTGTGCATTTTGCTTGTATTTGGTGTGTTTTTTTCATGTTTGTATTGTATTTTTTTGTGCTGTGTGAATTGCTTGTGTGTATTGTGGCCATGTGGGTTGTGCATGTGTGTGTTGCATATGTATTGTGTGTGTATTGCGTGTGTCTTGTGCATGTATTGTGTTTTATTGTGTTGTATGTATTGTGTTGTATGTATTGTTTGTGTGCTGTATGAGTTTTGTGCATGTGTTTTATATATGTATTGTGTGTGTGTATTGCTTTTATGTGTGGGTGCGCGTGTGTGTATTTTTTGTGTGTGCATTGTGGGTATGTATATTGTACATGTGTTTTGTGCATGTGTGCTGTGTGTTGAGTGTTGTGTGTTGAGTGTTTGGTGTTTATTGTGTATGTGTATTGTCTGTTTATGCTTTGCATGTGTATTGCATGCATACATGTATTGTGTGTGTGGTGTGTATTGTGTGTGTGTGTTGTCTGTGTGTGTGGTGTGCATATGTATTGCATGTGTATGTTGTGTGTGTGTACTGCATGTGTATTGTGCATATGTATTGTGTGTGTATTTCATGTGTCTTGTGTTTTATTGTGTTGTATGTATTGTTTGTGTGTTGTGTGAGTTTTGTGAATGTGTTGTATATGTGTATTGTGTATGTGTGTGTGTGTGTATTGCTTGTATGTGTGGGTATTGTGCATTTTTTAGTGTGTGTGTTTGTATTGTATGTGTTTTTGTGCCTGTGTGTATTGCGTGTGTGTATTGTGGGAATGTGTGTTGTGCATTTGTGTTGTGCCTGTGTTGTGCATGTGTGTTGTGTGTTGATCGTTGTGTGTTAAGTATTGTGTGTTGAGTGTTTGGTGTTTATTGTGTGTGTGTGTATTGTCTGTTTATGTTTGCATGTGTATTGCATGCATGTATGTATTGTGTATGGTGTGTATTGTGTGTGTTGTCTGTGTGTGTGTGTTGTGCATATGTATTGCATGTGTGTTGTGCGTGTGTATGTATTTTACTGTGTATATGTATTGCGTGTTTGTATATATTGTGTGAGTGTATATGTATTGTGGTGTGTGTATATTGAAGGCCCCTGCAATTCCTTACAGAGATATAACAGGAGTGGTAGGGGATGGAAAGGTCATGTTTGTTTTTTGGAAGAGGAGATAGTTGGGGAGGACAACTCCTTGCAGAAAATATCACCCCCCCATCTGTCCTTGATAGGCAGTACACAGAAGACCTGAATAACTTCTCCTTACTGCCGCCTCTGGGTGTGTTTGTCCGGCCAGGGGTGCGTGTGGCCAGAGATGGAGAATCTGGCAGCCTTCTCCTTTTATTAATATAGATATAGTGCTAAGATGTGCATTACCCCCAGTTTCAAATCTTGACAAAGTCCACAGTTGGGCCAAAATGTTGGTTTAATAAAGATCACCTTCAAGACGTCAATGGATTACCTGTAAGTAGAGATGGGAAAAAGTCCAAATTTATCATTGTTGGAAATTTTGCAAAAAATCCACAATTTCACACTTTTTCAGCAAAATTTCCTGCATATTGAAAATCCATAAAATGTCACTCTTTTCACTAACCCCTAATACATTTTCCATGAGAATGTTGCCATTTTCCACCTGTCCAGAAGTATGTCCACTACTATACAGACACAGTGTGTGTGGTTCTATGACTACCAGTGCAGTGGGACATTGATGGTGCTACTGTGAGGTCAATACATGTGTTTTTCTGGCTAACTGTAAGAGTGGGTGGGGGTCAGTATGTGTGATTCTATGGCTTCCATGGGACAATGCTAGGATGGTGAGCATAGCGAGGCCCCCAGGCTGCTACTAGACTATAACTCCTGTCATTTCCTGCCAACTCTGGGAGAAGACATGAGGCTTCCCATTGTCCATCACTCTTCAGGCTACAGTGAAACAAGACAGGGGTCAGTAAATATGGCTCTATGGCTACCAGTGTTGTGGGATAAGGTTGGAGGTCAGTATGTGTGGTTCTATGGATATCAATGCAGTGAAACTAGGTTGGGGGTGGAGGGTCAGTATGTGTGGCTCTATGGTCTATGAGTAAGTGCACTGTAGCACGAAACGCATCAGACTACACTCAGTGACCGTCATCAGCTGATGCGCTAGAGTGTTTTTCCTGCTCCCTCTATGCTTTGGGCCATGTTTGGTCAAATCAATTTTAGTATGTTTTGCAATAAAGTTTGAGTTTTTACCTTAGCCCGATACAAGTGAGCACGTCATTCTTCTACACATCACGCTATCAACTTTGCATCACGAGGAGTGCTTCCGTATCCGTTTTGTTCATGTATGGCTCTATGGCTACCAGTATTGTGGGATAAGGCTGGGGGTCAATATGTGTGGTTATATGACTACATTGGACAAAGCTTGGGTCAGTGTGTGATTCTATGACTACCAGTGCAGTGGGACAATGATGGTGCTACTGGGAGGTCAATACGTGTGTTTTTCTGGCTAACTGTGTTGTACGATAAGGTTGGAGGTCAGTATGTGTGATTCTATGGATATCAGTACAGTGAAACTAGGTCGGGGGGGTAGTATGTATGGCTCTATGGCTACCAGTATTGTGGGATAAGGCTGGGGGTCAATATGTGTGGTTATATGACTATCAGTGCAGTGGACAAGGCTTGGGTCAGTGTGTGATTCTATGACTACCAGTTCAGTAGGACAAGGCTAGAGGTCAGTATGTGTGATTCTATGGATATCAGTATAACAAACACTGATCCAAAGCACTAAACTAGACACTGATCCATAAAATAAAATTACAAAAACATTATTCGTTCAATCATAAAAACGACAAATATTCACGTGCATCAACTCGTATCAACAGACCCCCTCAGATGACCGGAGGAGAAGGCTACATCAACGCGTTTCACGTATCACCTCAGTATGTGTGATTCTACGACTACCAGTGCATATGTGTGATTCTACGACTACCAGTGCAGTGAAACTAGGCTTGGGGGGTCAGTATGTGTGGTTCTGTGGCTACCAGCACAGTGGAACAAGGCTGGAGATCAGTATGTGTGTGGTTCTTTGGCTACAGTGGCGCAATACTGGGGGTCAATATGTTTAGCTCTACGGCTACCAGTGCTGTGGGATAAGGCTAAGGGTCAATTGGTGTGCTTATTTGACTAATATTGCTGTGGGACAAGCCTGGAAGAGTCAGTATGTGTGGTTCTATGGATATCAGTGCAGTGAAACTATGCTGGGGGGGCAGGATGTATGGCTCTATGGCTAACAGTGCTGTGGGATAAGGCTGGGGGTCAATATGTATGGCTCTATGGCTAACAGTGCTGTGGGATAAGGCTGGGGGTCAATATGTATGGCTCTATGGCTAACAGTGCTGTGGGATAAGGCTGGGGGTCAATATGTGTGGTTATATGACTACCAGTGGAGTGGACAAGGCTTGGATCAGTGTGTGTGGTTCTCTTGCTACCAGTGCAGTGGGACAAGGCTGGAAGTCAGTATGTGAAATACTATGACTACCAGTGCAGGGGACTAGGCTGGAGGGGTTGGGTCAGTATGTGTTGCTCTGTGGCTACCAGTGCAGTGCAACTAGGCTGGGGCTCAGTATGTTTTTGGTTCTTTGACTACAGTGGAACAAGGCTGGGTGTCAGTATGTTTAGCTCTATGGCTAACAGTGCTTTGGGATAAGGCTGAGGGTCAGTATGTGTGGTTCTGTGGCTACTAATATAGTGGTACAAAGCAGGGGAGTCAGTATGTGTGGTTCTATGGCTACCAGTATAGTGGGACAAGGCTGGGGGTCAGTATATGTGAGGTTCTTTGGCTGCAGTGGGTCATTAAGTATGGCTCTATGGCTAGCAGTGCTGTGGGACACGACTGAAGGTCAGTATGTGTGGTTCTATGGCTATCAGTACAGTGAGACAAGGCTGGGGGTCAGTATGTTTAGCTCTATGGCTACCAGTGCTGTGGGATAAGGCCGGGTGTCAACATGTGTGATTATATGACTACCAGTGTTGTGGGACAAGCCTGGATGTCGGTATGTGTGGTTCTATGGATAACAGTGCAGTGAAACTAGGCTGGGGGGGGAGGGTCAGTATGTTTGGCTATCAGTGATGTGGAATAAGACTGGGGGTCAATATGTGTGGTTATATGACTACTAGTGCATTGGGACAAGGCTGGAGGTCAGGATGTGTGGGTCTATGTCTACCAGTGCAGTGCAACTAAGCTGGAGGAGGGGGGATCAGTATGTGTGGTTCTATGGCTACCAGTGCAGTGCAGCTAGGCTGGAGGGTAAAGGGGGTCAGTATGTGTGGTTCTATGGCCACCAGTTCAGTAGAACTAGGCTGGAGGGGGGGGAGTGTCAGTATATATGGTTCTATGGCTACCAGTGCAGTGCAACGAGGGGGGATCAGTATGTGTGGCTCTATGGCTACCAGTACAGTGGGACAAGGCTCAGGTCAATATGAGTGGTTGTATGACTAACATTGCTGTGGGACAAGCCTGGAGGTCAGTATGTGTGGTAAACTTGTGCACGGCAAAAATTTTCGTTAAAATTCGATTTTGGTCTTTTTTTTTCCCGATTCGAAGGATCCGAATTTCGGACCGGACCTGTTCGACTCAAACAAAATTAGGCAATAGTCCGAATTATTCAGCCAAATTAAAAAAAAAGTGAAATATTCAATAAAAAATGTAAATTAAACTAATAAAAATAAAAAATACATTTAACTAAATTAATAATAATATTAAATCTCTAATGAGACAGGAAGGGGTGTTTTATAAACCACTACACACGTATGTATGTATGTATATGTCACATCAAATTAAAGCCCTTTCTGCCCTTTAAAAAATGGTATATAATATGTGTTTGTGCAATAAATGAGAAAGATAGGAATTATGGTTGAACACACACATAGCAAAAATGACAAAATTGCTTGTGTCCTTATGTGGTTAATATCTGCGTATTGCATGAACTGTAAAGCTCCTGTTTTACCACATCTATTTTTAGCAGCATGTAGCATCATTGTAATAGTTTCAGGCGGGAAAGCACAGTCCGAATTTCTGAAATTTACACCAAAATTTTGGCCTAGGTCCATTTCAGATTCTGATTTTTTTTTTGTGTGCAGACCTTGGCTTTCAGAAGGTCCAAATGATGCCGAATACAGCTTATTCGTCCGAATTCCTAAATTAACCTAACCGAATCGCACAAGTCTAATGTGTGGTTCTATGGATATCAGCGCAGTGAAACTACGCTGGGGGTGGAGGGTAAGTATGTATGGCTCTATGGCTACCAGCGATGTGGGATAAGGCCGGGGGTCAATATGTGTGATTATATGACTACCAGTACATTGGGACGAGGCTTGAGGTTTAGTATGTGTGGTTCTTTGGCTACCAGTGTAGTAGGACAAGACTGGTGGTCAGTATGTGTGGTTCTCTGGCTACCAGTGCAGTGAGACAAGGCTGGGGTTCAGTATGGGTGTGGTTCTTTGGCTACAGTGGAACAACACTGGAGGTCAATATGTTTATCTCTATCGCTACCAATGCTGTGGGATAAGGCCGGGGGTCAACGTGTGATGATATGACTACCATTGCTGTGGGACAAGCCTGGAGGGGGGTATGTATGGTGCTATGGATAACAGTGCAGTGAAACTAGGCTGGGAGGGAGGGTCAGTATGTATGGCTATCAGTGATGTGGGATAAGGCTGGGGGTCAATATGTGTGGTTATATGACTACTAGTGCATTGGGACAAGGCTGGAGGTCAGGATGTGTGGTTTTACGGCTACCAGTTCAGTGGTACAAGGCGGGGGGATCAGTATGTGTAGTTCTATGGCTACCAGTTCAGTGGAACTAGGCTGGGGGGGGGAGTCAGTATGTGTGGTTCTATGGTACCGGTGCAGTGCAACTAGGCTGGAGGGGGTCAGTATGTGTGGTTCTATGGCTACCAGTTCAGTGGAACTAGGCTGGAGGGGGGAGCCAGTATATATGGTTCTATGGCTACCAGTGCAGTGCAACTATGCTGGAGGAGGGGGTCAGTATGTGTGGTTCTTTAGCTACCAGTACAGTGGTACAAGGCGGGGAGCTCAGTATGTGTATGGTTCTATGGCTACCAGTTCAGTGCAAGTAGGCTGGGGGGAGTCAGTTTGTATGGTTCTATGGCTACCAGTGTAGTGCAACTAGGCTGGGGGACAGTGGAGGTTTCAATATGTGTGGTTCTATGGCTACCACTGTTGTGGGACAAGGCTGGAGGTTAATGTGTGTGTTTATATGATTACCAGTACTATGAGACAAGTCTGAAGGTCAGTATGTGTGGTTCTATAGCTACCAGTGCAGTGATGAAGGTCAGTATGTGTGGCTCTGTAGCTACCAGTGCAATGGGATAAAGATGGAGGTCAGTATGTGTGATTCTATAGCTACCAGTACAATGGGATAAGGATGGTGGACAGTATTTGTGGTTCTATAGCTACCAGTGCAATGGGATAAGGATGGTGGACAGTATTTGTGGTTCTATAGCTACCAGTGCAATGGGATAAGGATGGTGGACAGTATTTGTGGTTCTATAGCTACCAGTGCAATGGGATAAGGATGGAGGACAGTATGTGTGGTTCTGTAGCTACCGATACAATGGGATAAAGATGAAGGACAGTATGTGTGGTTCTATAGCTACCAGTACAATTGGATAAAGATGGAGGTCAGTAATGTGTGGTTCTATAGTTACCAGTGCAATGGGATATTCCATTGAAAAGTGCTGTTTTGACACATCTCTTCTGGGATGAAACATTTTACCGATCCCTACCTATGAGTGTTGTTACCATTTTGGACTATCTAAATACTTTTGCTGTTGACTTGTTCCCAAGTCTGAGACCTTGGATACAAGTGAATGGGATACAGTGAAAAGTTACATTTTTGTGACAGAATGAATACATTTATCTGTATAACCTTTACATGTTATGGGGAGAGCTGTTGTTATTGTTGCCACTTACAAAATCTCTCATTAAAGTGTAATAGCAACAGCTCCACCATAAGATGAAATGGACACAAAATGACTTCAGTAATCATATCTTAAAAGTAAAATTTTTTCTGTAATAACTTTTAAATGAAGTATTTCATAACAGGGTAGCCATGTTTTACTCAATTAAACAATTACATTTATATCAAAATATGTTGGAGTGACATAAGTTCATACTCTGTAATACAACGAGAGTGGCAATAATATTATGTCAAATTATATATATGACAGCTATTTGAAAATACTGTTTAATTAAACTGGGTTGCTATAGGCATACCTTTATTATTATTTTTTTATCTAATTAGATCATCAGGATTAACTGTTGTTTCTAGACTCTAGACAAACCTATCATGTTTAATTTGCTGATGTAAGTAGAGATATTTAATTACAGTGTAGTTTCAACTTTAAATACTTTATACAACAAAAGACTGTACACGATTAGTAAATAAAAAGGAAGCAGAAAGGGTGTGATATCTGGAAGAAAATCAGTCAAACACAGAATCATAGAATTTTACTGCAGATAAGAACCCTTCGGCCCATCTAGTCTGCCAGTTTGTCCTACTGTAAAAACCTCAAACCTTACTTGGTCCTTGGTCTGGTCTTATGTTCAGACAGCTTTATGTCTACCCCATGCATGCTTACATTCCCTCACTGTATTAACCTCTACCACCTCTGCTGGTAGGCTATTCCACTTCTCTACCATCCTCTCAGTGCAGTAAAACTTTATTACATTATGTATAAGTCTCTGTTTCTCTAGTTTTAGACTATGATCTCTCGTCCTAATATTTCTACTCCTTGGAAATGTACTTCCCTCCTGTACTTTGATTAAAGGGATAGTAATACTTCATTGTATCTTTATTTTATTTTGTAGGCATTAAAAATATGAAGAACGATATAAGTCTTATCTCTCAAACCTTTATGGTTTGAGAGATATTCACAAGCAAAGTTTCCCCTCCTGACCCTTTTACCTAGTGTAAGCCATCTCTTCTCAGGTGTGGAATCCAGTCCATAGACCAGACAGATAACAGAAGAGGACAATCTTCTTCCTATGAGAACAATGAAATCCCTGCCTCCCTTGACACGTTTTTCAGGTTTTTCCCTTATCTTAATTGAAGATTGCCCCTCTCTACAGTATACCTGGGCACCTCCCTTCTGATCTGGCTGAGCAGTGTTACATCAGTAAAAGGGGCGGGAGGGGGATTCTTTATCATTCAATTACTCTTGAACTACAACCTTGACAGAACTGAAATAACATTCTCCAAAGTCCAAATACTATGATGATTAATTGGAGCTGTTTTTATTATGAAACATTACTATCCCTTTAAACCATTTATGTATTTGAATGTTTCTACCATATCCCCTATCTCTGTTCTCTAGTCCAAGTTATAAATGTTGTGATTGTCAGCTTCTTTACCCAGGTAATATGATAAGATGTTCAATATAATGAGTCATTTATTGAACACACACAGACTCTTGTGTACATCAAGGAAAGTCTGGAAGACTCTGGGGGGGTCGGTTCCCCAGAGGCCTTATATACACTTAGAGAAGTAGAGGCTAACATTGGTTTCTATGCAGATAATTAATTAAAGTTTTATCATAGCTTCAAGAATGGTTCAATGTTATAATCTCTTATGCTATTAAATTATATTATAAGCAAATCATCAAAAATCCCCTAAATTACCACATCTGTCTAGAAGTTAGTTATTTTTAAACCAATTTTCCTATGAATAACAGGATGCCTAATAACGAGCCAAGAAAAATTGTTAATTCAGCAGCTGTGGTCAAAGCTTGAGAGTAAAGTTCCGTACGCAGAGAGACGTTAAACAGACAAACAACATGGAGTTGGTGAGACAAAATGTCCATGAAACAAACCAGAGGCCCCTCCAGTCCATTTGATATTCACAGTCCCCCATTTTATGTTTTTCTGAATTCCATGAAGAAATGTGAAACAATCATGATGCCTGATTCAGGTTTATGGATTTTAGACCTTATATTCCTCATACGTGTGCACATCTACAGTGTTGGTAATGTCATAATCTGTCACGGATCTCAAAGACGAGGCAAGAGACAAGTACTGTAATGTAACACTACTTTATTAGAAATAGGCACATGTAATGGAAAATATCACAGAGCACAATGAAACGTGGGAGAGCAGCACAAACTTGGAGCAAGAGGCTCCTACAAGCAATAGGAGACTGATCCAGAGGGTCCCCCAATGGGAGTCTGGAGCCACACGCTAATACCAGAATGAGGTAGCGGTGATGCCCACAAGTAATAGAACCAAGGGTCAAGCACGGAGCAGATAGTAAGCCAGAGCCACAGGTCAGCACCAGAATAGAATACAGAAGTCTGATCTACAATTAAAAAAAAACAAAAAACAAAGTTAAAAAGTACTAAAAAGTACTAAAAAGTCGATGTGGTGTCTTTATGATCTTGTCGATGTCTTTGAATCACTATGACAATTCGATCTGCACACACATCGACATATTCACCAAGTTGTCGGATGGAAGGGGAGGGTTGGAAAAGGTCACTCTTAGCATACAGGATTTTCAAAGTGCTGTAGGTGTGGAAGGGATCGCCTCCCCTCACACATCACCAACACTACGACAATTCTGACAGCATTCTCTGTGCTTCCCTACCCAGCCAGTAGGTGAATAAAGAGAAGGCTTTCAGCACCAAGGACAGCATTGAATGCCATAGGGATGTGCATTGCTCACCCCTGTGGCATTCAAAGGGTTAAAATAAACAGAAATAGTATACCAAGCACTACACAATGTTCCCCCCCTTTGACATATCCCCCCCTTATTATGTCAACATTGTTACGGTTTGCAAAACAAGACAAGGAGACAAGGAGTCAGACGGTATAGTTAAGAACAACTTTATTAATAATAATAATAATAATAAGCAAATGCAAGTAAGTATGACAGTACAAGCAGCGGGTGACTGGAAAGGCTAGAGACTCTATCAGCAATAGGAGCCTGCCGATGGGTCAACTACACTGCTGGAGACTAGGCCGAAGCCAGCTGGTAGTCTCAGGAATCAAAGAGAATGCAACACTGAACCTACAGTCGTAAGGGGCAACAGAGGAGACTACTGTCTCACGCCTGCAGTCAGTATGGAAGAGCTTGTCTCCAATAAGGATGGCAACAATGGAGACTACTAACTCACTCCTGCAATCAGTAAGAAAGAGTCTGCCTGAGCCCCAAGTCTGCACCAGGGTGGGAGTCTGTAGGTAACAGAGCCATGAGTGGACTAAACAGATCCACAAGTCAGCACCAGCTAGGTTACTCAGACAAGCCAGGTTCATACATGGAGCGAGTAGTCAGCCAGAGCCACAGGTCTACACCAGGTAGGATGTCCACTAGGAGTAAGTTACACTGGGAGGATAGTTGGACAGAGCCCCAGGTCAGCACCAGAATGGATAGTCAGACAAGCCAGGGTCATACACGGAGTGGGTTGTCAGCCAGAGCTACAGGTCTGCACCAGATTGGATGTCAAGACAAATAGAGAGAATGGACAGACAGAGCCACAGGTCAGCACCAGAATGGATAGTCAGACAAGCCGGGTCATACACAGGATACAGGAACAACTGGAACTAGAACTGCTCAGAACAACAACGTAAGGGTAACAGATACACAGGCCCATAGAGGTTTATAAAGGAATAGGAGAAGGAGGGACCAATTAGGTCCCCCAGGCTGGGCCTATAACAGGTGTCCAGGCAAGTGACTGATTCATGATGCCAGTAACAATGAACCAGACACAACTAGGCCCCAGGCAGAGAGGGACGTGGCTAGTGATGCCAGAGCGTCAATCCAGAACCCTGCTCCTGGCCGAATGACACATGCCGAGGTAAGGCACTGTGACAGACATATATTGCATATATTCGACATAATAACTCCATTCGACTTTCACATCAGGAACTGCCATTTAGTGAAAGAACATGTCCTTTATTCGACACTTAACCCTTTGAGTACCAGAAAGGTAGGGAGGCATTGCTTAGCAATGTGTTTCCTACCCCTCTGGTACTCAAAGGCTTAATAAGCAAGGTATGTGGCTGCATACCTTGCCAGTATATGTGTAAAACATTGTTTTTTCTCTAATTATATATTTAATGTGATTAAAAAGAACATTCAACCTCAATGGGGAGTATCATGACCCCTCAGGACACCCCCCCTAGCATGGGGGCAACAATTACTTGTTCTTTAAATAAAGAGCATATAACCTATGTTTAACATAGGTTATATGTGCTTTTTATAATTAATAATACTTTTCAGACTTTGAGCTGGGTACCAGGACCCCTCCTGATAGCCCCCTATCATAGATCATCTATCCAAAGGGATAGATGATCCATGGGGCAACCTGAAGGCATTCTATGCCTTCTTTAGTATTGGGGTGGCTGTATAATCTGCATCCAGTACAAGCGCTTGTAGAATGAATTAACCGTGTCGGTCTGACCCTGGTGACTGATTCAATGATGAGAGCGCAGCGCTGCACTTTCTATGAAAGACTATAACCAACCATGCATATACACAATCACTAGGGCGATCCTAGGTTAGTGATGTCCCTATGAGTGACAGGATGAACTTTCTTGATTCTCATAACATGTGTAAGAAGGTGCTTGCTACTGTGCTTCGGACCCTCTAGGCGCAGAGAGGATGGCTCCTTTCCTGCCCCCCTTTTTTTAATCTTCCTCCAGGGTCCTAGTTGTGGTATTGGGGGGGGTGTTAATTATTTGAGGTTCTTAGTTTTCGAAAACTGCAAATTGAGAAGGAGGAAGGCATGTCTAAGACTAAGTTTAATAAATCTGACCAGGCATGATGTAACCTAACAAGTTCTTTATTCTGTAATCTCAATCATGTTTTGCACTGTACTCTTACCTTGAAAGGTATATTATTTTGATGTATACTGCTACTACTGAAAGATTGCCTTCAACAAATTCTGTTTTAACATTGTAACCATGCTATGTAGCACCTTCTTGCGTGTTATGAATGGTGTAAGTGTGCGTGTGTGTGTGTGTGTGTAAGTGAACAAAATTGTTAAATGTGGTGTTCAGGTTTCTGGCAATGAGTGTTCCGTGTCATTTGTTTTTTGTTTAAGTCCGAATGTCAAGAAACACACAGTTTTCCTTAAATCTTGCATTTGTTCCAAGACAAATACACGAGTCTACTTTTTAGATTACAAACGCATATAATAGCAGGTTCTTCAGCTTATGCTTGCCGTTTTCACAGTCAAGCACAGTCTTTGTTGGAGACAGTGGGGGAAATTAAAAAAAACATTCTCATTGTTAAAATCTGATCTGTCCCTATAATTGGCATCATTATTTTAGCAAAGGGTCTGATTTAAAAAAGCTGTAGGAGTGCATTTATAAATAATACATTGTCTTGCGAAATGTCTAGATTCTTGCACTTTCCTAATGCCTAAACTTCCTTAAAGGAGCAGTAAACTTTTTTTATGAAAAAATAAATATTGTAGGGATTTTCCTACTGAGTAAAATAAGGGTACTCCCACTGCCGATAGATTTATATTTCCAGAGTTACTACAGTTTAAACCCATGGTTTTTTACATTAGCAGTGCCCTCTAGTGGTCAAATTCTAATTAGATTTCCTGTTAGATTCTAATGGAGAGAAAAGTCAGAGACATAACAGTTCTCCATAGAATGTGATAGAAACTGCTGAGTCACTTCCTGTCAGTTAGAACTATCAGTAAGTAAACACAGTAAATTCACTTCCTGATTATTTAACCCCTTAAGGACCCTTGACGTACCAGGACCGTCAAGGGTAAAAGCGATACAACGACCCTTGACGGTCCCGGTACGTCAAGGGTTAAACTCTTCCATCGCGGCCGCACGGAGCGATGGAAGAGTTCAAGCCACTTGTTACTAAGTGTCCCGGTATCGGGACACTTAGTAACAAGCGGCAGAAACATTGTTGCAACATGCGATTCGCTTCAAAAGCGAATCCCATGTTGCAAATGCTGAATGACAGGGACAGTATTTGTAAATACTGTCCCTGTCAGATCTCTATGCCTCCCTCCACCTTGCATACTGCTGAGGTGGAGAGAGACATAGAGAGATGGTGTTCCAGTGTTCCTGGAAAAAAAAAAAGTTAAAAAAAAGTTTAAATAAAAAAAAATTAACCCTTTGATCACTGTTCTGCAGTGATCAATAAGTTCCCCCCATCTGATCACTCTTTGAGTGATCAATTTGCTGCAGATCAGTGTTTTCTGATCTGTGGGACACCCCCCATCCCCCTGGAATTTTTTTAGATTTTTTTAAAATTTTTAAAAATTTTTAAAAAAATTTTTTAATTTTTTTTTTTTTTTTTTTTTTAAATAGTAAATATAGTTTAGGTAGGTAGTTTGGTAGGTTTAGTGTAGACGTGTGTTAGGGAAAGTTTTAGGGATAGATTTAGGTTTAGAGGAAAAAAAAAAAAAACAACCCCCCCCCCAAAAAAAAAAAAAAAAAAAAAATTATATATATATATAATAAGCGCAGTTTAGATAGGTAGTTCAATTGGGTTAGGTACGTTCAGGATATACGTAGGTTAGGGTAAGTTTTAGGGTTAGATTTAGGTTTAGGGATAGCGTAAGAAAAAAAAAAAAAAACCAAAAAAACCCAAACCCCCCCCCCAAAAAAATATATATAATAAGTGCAGTTTAGATAGGTAGTTCACTTGGGTTAGGTAGGTTCAGGATATACGTAGGTTAGGGTAAGTTTTAGGGTTAGATTTAGGTTTAGGGATAGCGTAAGAAAAAAAAAAACCCAAACCCCCCCCCAAAAAAAAAAAATATAATAAGTGCATTTTAGATAGGTAGTTCACTTGGGTTAGGTAGGTTCAGGATATACGTAGGCTAGGGTAAGTTTTAGGGTTAGATTTAGGTTTAGGGATAGCGTAAGAAAAAAAAAAAGTTTTTTTAGTGGGCAAAATGCAGCGCAGGTACAGCGTTGAAGAGGCAGATGCCTTTTTGGCGTCTGACTGAGGCAACAGACACTGCGTCAGATTTTGACATAGCGCAGTTTTCAGAAAGTGAGAGCAGTTCTAGTGATGACGCTGGGCCTTCTGTCAAGAAAAGACGCACTGCCCCAAGAGCTGCTCTGGCAACTGCCCCAGCACCTGCCAAAAGAACTGCCCAAAGACCTACCAAAATACCTACCCAAAGAAATGCCCCAAGTGCTGCCCCAAGAGCTGCCCTGGCAACTGCCCCAGCACCTGCCAAAAGAACTGCCCAAAGACCTACCAAAATACCTACCCAAAGAAATGCCCCAAGTGCTGCCCCAAGAGCTGCCCTGGCAACTGCCCCAGCACCTGCCAAAAGATCTGCCCAAAGACCTGCCCAAAGAAATGCCCCAACACCTGCCACTCCGGATCCTAATGAATGGGTATCAATTTATACCCACAAATCTCAGAATTCACAGGCAACCCAGGGATTCAAATTGATGTGGAAGGATTTACCCATGATAATTTTTTTGATTTGTTTTTGGGGGAAGACATTTTAGGTGAAATTGTGTCCCAAACCAATTTGTATGCAGCCCAGTATACTGCCGCCAACCCTAAGTGTGAAAAACGCTGTTTTTTTTTTTTACTTACGTCATGGTTTACGAGGGATTGGTGGTAAAATGGCTGTGTATAAAATTGGAAAACACACCTAAAACGAGAGCCTGGGGTGTCTACTTTCCAAAAATATACACTTTTGGGGGGAAATCTTAAAAAAGAGCACTGTTACACAGCCCCAAATGAGACATGGCACCACTAACGCAAGCTGTGAAGATTCAAAGTGTGAACCTGGAAACGCGCATGTTCCAATTTGGCCCCCGTAGCTCCCCCAAACCATGAGAAAGCTATGCATATGGGGTATTGCTGTACTCAGAAGAATGAGCTGAACACTAATCAATTCAGTTTATAAAATCTTCACCTATTCTGTGCTTGAAATTCACATCAACATTGAAGGCAAAGTGTGAAAAATGCTGAATTTTTTTTACTTACGTCAAATTTTCACAGGATTGGTGGTAAAATGGCTGTGTATAAAATTGGAAAACACACCTAAAACGAGAGCCTGGGGTGTCTACTTTCCAAAAATATACACTTTTGGGGGGAAATCTTAAAAAAGAGCACTGTTACACAGCCCCAAATGAGACATGGCACCAGTAACACAAGCTGTGAAGATTCAAAGTGTGAACCTGGAAACGCGCATGTTCCAATTTGGCCCCCGTAGCTCCCCCAAACCATGAGAAAGCTATGCATATGGGGTATTGCCGTACTCAGAAGAAGGAGCTGAACACTAATCAATTCAGTTTATAAAATCTTCAACTATTCTGTGCTTGAAATTCACATCAACATTGAAGGCAAAGTGTGAAAAACGCTGTTTTTTTACTTACGTCAAGTTTATGAGAAAGTGGTGGCAAAATAGCTGTGTAAAAAACTTGAAAACACACCTAAAATGAAAGCTGGGGGTGTCTACATTCCAAAAATATACACTTTTGGGGGGAAATTCTAAAGTGCAGCACTGGAACATAGCCCAAAATTAGTAATGGCACCAGTTAACCAAGATGTGAAAATTCAATATTTGTTCAAAATTGGGCCCCGTTGCTCCCCCAAACCTTGAATAACCTATGCATATGGGGTATTGCCGTACTCAGAAGAAGGAGCTGAACACTAAACAATGCATTTTTAAAAATCTTCACCTATCCTGTGCTTGAAATTCACATCAACATTGAAGTGCAAGTGTGAAAAACGGTGTTTTTTTTAACTTACGTCAAGATTTATGAGCGATTGGTGGTAAAATGGCTGCGTAAAAAAATTGAAAACATACATAAAATGAAAGCCTGGGGTGTCTACTTTCCAAAAATATATACTTTTGGGGGGAAATCTTAGAGTGGAGCACTGTTACACAGCCCCAAATGAGACATGGCACCAGTGATGCAAGCTGTGAAAATTCAAAGTGTGAAACTGGAAACGCGCATGTTCCAATTTGGGCCCAGTAGCTCTCCCAAACCTTGAGAAACCTATGCATATGGGGTATTTCCGTACTCAGAAAAAGGAGCTGAACACTAAACAATGCATTTTTAAAAATCTTCACCTATCCTGTGCTTGAAATTCACATCAACATTGAAGTGCAAGTGTGAAAAACGGTGTTTTTTTAACTTATGTCAAGATTTACAAGCGATTGGTGGTAAAATGGCTGCGTAAATAAATTGAAAACATACATAAAATGAAAGGCTGGGGTGTCTACTTTCCAAAAATATATACTTTTGGGGGGAAATCTTAGAGTGGAGCACTGTTACACAGCCCCAAATGAGACATGGCACCAGTGATGCAAGCTGTGAAAATTCAAAGTGTGAAACTGGAAACGCGCATGTTCCAATTTGGGCCCCGTAGCTCTCCCAAACCTTGAGAAACCTATGCATATGGGGTATTGCTGTACTCAGAAGAAGGAGCTGAACACTAAACAATGCATTTTTAAAAATCTTCACCTATCCTGTGCTTGAAATTCACATCAACATTGAAGTGCAAGTGTGAAAAACGGTGTTTTTTTAACTTACGTCAAGATTTACGAGCGATTGGTGGTAAAATGGCTGTGTAAATAAATTGAAAACATACATAAAATGAAAGCCTGGGGTGTTTACTTTCCAAAAATATATACTTTTGGGGGGAAATCTTAGAGTGGAGCACTGTTACACAGCCCCAAATGAGACATGGCACCAGTGACGCAAGCTGTGAAAATTCAAAGTGTGAAACTGGAAACGCGCATGTTCCAATTTGGGCCCCGTAGCTCTCCCAAACCTTGAGAAACCTATGCATATGGGGTATTGCCGTACTCAGAAGAAGGAGCTGAACACTAAACAATGCATTTTTAAAAATCTTCACCTATCATGTGCTTGATATCAACAGTAGTATTGAAATGTAAGTGTGAAAACTGCAAAAAAACAAAATATTACCACAATTTTGAAATTTTTTTCTGGAAAAATAGCTGCATGAAAAACTCCAAAATTCTCCTGATTATTTACTTTATGTTGTGTAGTTTTCAGAAACATTTACCTTTGTGGGACATTTTTGGTTCTGGCACCGTCAGCTAAGCTATGATGCTCACATGCCAATTGTTGAAACATCACAAGTTGGAAATAACGGCAGCCATCTTGTAATATTTACCTTGTAAATGTGAGTAAAGGACTAAAATACTAGGCATATGGGGTACTCTTATATTCAGGAGAAGCAAATGAATATATTTAGGGGTATTTTTTTCCATTAACTAATAGTATGCAAATCCTGACAGGAAAATGTAAGCAAAATTTTGTTTTTTTTCAATTTTTTTCCTCTTTTTTTCTATTTTAATCAAATTAAACAATGAGGTATTCATATAATTGTGGTATCAAAAGAAAGCCCTACTTGTGCTTAAAAAAACAGTATATAATTTATGTGGGTGCACAAAAGGAATTAAAGAGAAAATATGGTTTAACAAAGACATAGTCAAAAAAGTCAAAATTGCTCCGGTCCTTAAGTCAAATCTAACTCAGATTTTCCCGGTCCTTAAGGGGTTAAACTGCTATAAATTTTGAATAAAACATCTGACAGCGATGGTAGTGACCTTGTTTTATTCAGCAGGAAAAGCTCTGTAAAATATGTGTTTTCATAAAAAAAAGTTTACTGCTCCTTTAAAGGGATAGTAATGTTTCAAAATAAAAGCAGCTCTAATTAATCTTCATAATATTTGGGACATTGAGAATGTCAGAGTTGTAGTTAAAGAGTAATTGAATGATAAAGTATCCCCCTCCTATCCCTTTACCTAGTGTAAGCCGCTTCCCCTTAGATGTGGAATCTGGTCTTGGGACTGGACAGATCACAGCAAGGTACAATCTTCTTACTGTGAACATAAGGTAAACCCTGCCCCCTTGACAGGTTTTTCCCTTATGCTAATTGAAGATTGTCCCTCTCTGTGATCCATCTGGACCCTACCTTTCTCTTCTGAGGTGAGCAGTGTTATATCAGTAAAAGAGGAAGGGGATACTTTATCATTCATTTACTCTTGAACCACAACTCTGACAGTCCTGAAATAACACTTTCCATGGCCCAAATACTATGAAGATTATTTGGAGATGCTTTTTGAAACATTACTATGCCTTGTGGCCAAAAAATGCATCACAAATCTATTGCAAATTGTGAGAATTTTATTTAAATTTGCTGTGCCGGTATTTTCACTCTCCCTACTGCCATTTCTCCACAAGCTCAACTATTTGGAGTTACATGACACAAAACTGACATAACCCTGTTCATATATAACAAAAAACATTTTAACACAGATTTACCAACCATTTCCATGAAACTCCACTTTATAAATCTCCTTCAATGTCCCTGTTCTGTTTCAGACATGTACAGTTGTGTGAAAAAGAAAGTGCACCCTCTTTGAATTAGCGGGTCTAAAAATTAGGTAAATACAACCTCATATGAACAACAGCACTTGACATTTTACACCGTGTCATGATTTATTTAACAAAAACAAAGCCAAAATGGAAAAGCCATGTGTGAAAAACTAAGTACACCTTATGACCCAATAGCTTGTAGAACCACCTTTAGCAGCAATAACTTGAAGTCATTGTTTTCTGTATGACTTTATCAGTCTCTCACATCGTTGTGGAGGAATTTCTTGACGTTGCTTCAGTTCATTGAGGTTTGCAGGCATTATTTATGCACAGCTCTCTTAAGGTTCCACCACAGCATTTAGATTCTGGTTGAGGTCTGCACTTTGACTGGGTCATTGCAACACCTTGATCCTTTTCTTTTACAGCCATTCTGTTGTACATTTGCTGGGGTGCTTGGGTTCATTCTCTTGTTGCATGACCCAATTTTGGCCAAGCTTTAGCTGTAGGACAGATGGCTTCACATTTGACTCTAGAATACTTTGTTATACAGAGGAGTTCATGGTCTAATCGATGACTGCAAGATTCCCAGGTCCTGTGGCTGCAAAACAAGTCCATATCATCACTCCTCCACCACCGTGCTTGACAGTTGGTATGAGGTGTTTGTGCTGATATGCTGTGTTTGGTTTTCACCAAATGTGGTATACAGAGGAGTTCATGGTCGAATCGATGACTGCAAGGTTCCCAAGTCCTGTGGCTGCAAAACAAGCCCAAATCATCACTCCTCCACCTCCGTGCTTGACAGTTGGTATGAGGTGTTTGTGCTGATATGCTGTGTTTGGTTTTTGACAAATGTGGAGCTGTGCATTATGGCCAAACATCTCCACTTTGGTCTAGTTTGTCCAAAGGACATTATTCCAGAAGTCTTGTGGTTTGTTCAGATGCAACTTTGCAAACCTAAGCCATCCTGCCATGTTCTTTTTAGAGAGAAGAGGCTTTCTCCTGGCAACCCTTCCAAACAAACCATACTAGTTCAGACTTTTTCTAATTGTGCTGTCATGAACTTTAACATTTAACATGCTAACTGAGGCCTGTAGAGTCTGAGATGTAACTCCTGGGAGTTTTGCATTCTCTGAGCATTGCACGGTCTGAACTTGGGGTGAATTTGCTGGGACGTCCACTCTTGGGAAGATTAGTATCTGTCTTGAATGTTTTCCACTTTTGAATAATCTTTCTCACTGTAGAATGATGGACTTTAAATTGTTTGGAAATAGCCTTATAACCCTTCCCAGATTGATGGGCAGCAACTATTGCTTATCTAATATCATTGCTGATGTCTTTCCTCCTTGGCATTGTGTTAACACACACCTGAATGCACCAGACCAGCAAACTGCTAAAACGTTGGCTTTTATAGAGATGGTCACACTTGCTGATAATCAATTAATCAAGGGCATTTGATTAGCAGCACATGTATGTTACTTAGCATCTTAATTCCTATGGAAGCAGTAAGGGTGTACTTAGTTTTTCACGCATGGCTTCTCCATTTTGGCTTTATGTTTGTTAAATAAGTCATGATGTGGTGTACTATGTCATGTATTGTTGTTCATCTGAGGTTGTATTTACCTAATTTTTAGACATGCTAAGGAACAGATGATTGTTATTATGTCCTGATATGTAAAACCATAGATTTTAAAGGAACAGTAAACTTGAAAACACACATTTTACAGGGCATTTCCTGCTGAATAAAACAAGGTCACTCCCATCGCTGTCAGATGTTTTATTAAAAAATTATTGCAGTTTAAATAATCAGGAAGTGAATTTACTGTGTTTACTTCCTGATAGTTCTGACTGACAGGAAGTGAATTTACTGTGTTTACTTCCTGATAGTTCTAACTGACAGGAAGTGACAGACAGTTTCTATCACATTCTATGGAGAACTGTATGTCTCTGACTTTTCTGACTTTCCTCTCCATTAGAATCTAACAGGAAGTCTAATTAGAATTCGACCACTAGAGGGCACTGCTAATGTAAAAAAACATGGGTTTAAACTGTAATAACTCTGGAAATATAAATCTCTCGGCAGTGGGAGTACCCTTATTTTACTCAATAGGAAAATCCCTACAATATATATTTTTTCAGAAAAAAAGTTTTCTGCTCCTTTAAAGAGGGCGTACTTTCTTTTTCACACGACTGTAGACATACCCACAGGTGTTTTATAAAGATACTGTACTTTGTACAGAGGAGGGATTGTTTTTCTAATACTTGCTCATCATGATATTATTGATGGTATAGATCCAAGCTCTCCAGCTGTTGGAGACTCCAATTCCCATCATCTCATTCATTTCAATTGCTGCATTGCCTGTTTTAATATTCAATAAGGGACTCTAGTCACAAAAAAACTGGGCCTTAAACTTCCTGCGTGAGTCCCTTAACGGATCTTAAAGGGATAGTAATACTTGCAGATTACTAATCCCCGTATTGTAGCTTTGTTAAAAAGAAACTTATTGCCCCCAGTGTCATCTCTCAAACCCTTATGGTTTGAGAGACGATAGCGCTCAAAGTTCCCCCATCCTTCCCCCTTCCCTGACTGAACGCTGCCTGCAGGGATATCCGGTATTACTTGCATCAGGCGGCTCTGCAGCATTGCCGAGATCGCATTTATAAAAAATAAATCTTTCATTAAAATGGTCTTCTACGTGTGCTTGCAAACCAAGCACAAACCAAGCACACGTGGAAGACTGTTTCAGTGAAAGAATTCTTTTTTATAAGAGCGTTCTCGGCTCAGCTGCAGAGCCACCTGATGCACATAAGACTGTCGTATGACAGCTTCCCCTGCAGTCATCGTTCAGTCAGGGAAGGGGGAGGGAGGGGGAACTTTGAGCGCCATCATCTCTCAAACCATAAGGATTTGAGAGATGACACTGGGGGCAATAAGTTTCTATTTAACAAAGCTACAATATGGGGATTAGTAATTTGCAAGTATTACTATCCCTTTAAGGGTTATTGCAGTCAACTGAATTGCATCTTGCAGTGTTCTCATTATTTGCTATGGGCAAAAATGCATCTTACTTTATCACACATGGCTTCTCCATTTTAGCTTTATTTTTTTTAAATAATTCATGATGTGGTGTAATATGTCATGTGTTGTTGTTCATCTAAGGTTGTATTTACCTAATTTTAGACCTGCTAAAATTTCCTGTGTTACAGTGAGTCCCTTATCGGATCTTAAAGGGATAGTATTGTCAGAAAAAAAGTATTAACTATATGGTAGATACAATTAAAAGAGAATACTTGCACTTATCTGTATCTCTCAGACCGTTATGGTTTGAGAGATATAGGAAAATAAAGTTTTCTGGTCCCTCCCCTTTCTGCTTGAGGAGCTGTAAAGCTGTCAGAAGCAGATTCTGGTCGCTTGACCAGATGTGGCTCTTCAGCAGCACAGATATAACTATATCTAAAGATAAATACTTAATTTGGAAAGATCAACAAAATATGCCTGGCTTGCAAGCACACTTTGTAGACCGTTCCAGTGAAGTATTTATTTCTAAATAGCATGATTTCAGCTCTGCTGAAGAGCCTCTGTCTGGTCAAATGACTGAAATCTGCAGCTGTCAGCTAGATGGCAGACTTGAGTAAAACAGCCAGGAAAAGGTAACTTTAGCAAGTTATATCTCTCAAGCCATAAAGGTTTGAGAGATAAGACTTACATTGAAGTAAATCTTTTTTTAATGTCTACAATAGTAAATCAACTTAAAATTAAACAGTACTATCCCTTTAAGGGATATTGCAGTCAACTGAATAGCATCTTGCAGTGTTCTCATTATTTGCTATGGGCGAAAACGCATCTTACTTTATCATCCGGCAGTTATTTTTTTGACGGCATTTTTCCACAGAACTGGTAATTGAATAGCTTATGCTTTTTAATGCCAGCATTAAAAACAGCTATCGAGCCTAACTGAATTGAGGCCTAAGATCTCAAAGAAATGAGGAACAATCCTGAAGTAAATCATCTGCACCACAGGGGAAAAATAAAAAATACCAATTGATTTAAATGAGTTTTTTGACCCCTTGAATGCTAGATAGGTCTACAAAGCATTGAGAATTAATAGTCCCATTTATATCAATTGAAATGTAGTAACTTCCATTTCTTTTCCTCCGTGAAACAGTTGGTTTGACCCAAGTATCCGTGTTATTTTTACACGCCTCACTGCATATATTACATACAGTGATATTTTGTTTGCAGTAAAACTGTGATTTGTATGCTCTGCTGCTTTGAAGTCTCAAGAATTAAACATTAGATAGTGTTGGATACTTCTCAAGAATGCAAGGGATTAAGTAATAATTCAGCCAACACGTTTACCTCTATTATTCTGTTTACATATTACAAAAATCCTGTTGGCTAGATAAGGATGCAAACATGATTTTCCAGTTAAGAGTTTAATATGACAGTTCCATCGTGTTCAGTACACGCAGATAATTTTTTTTCTGTTTCCATTGTATGACATCTTGTGGTGGAAAGGCTGTACTGCTGTGATTTTAATTCCAGTTTTAGAAATTGACATGACAACAATGTAGTCTTATAAAAGTTTGTTAGATTTACTGTATAGTCAACCAAAAGATAACAGCTGAACTCGGACACCTATCCTGAAAAGCTTGTAGTATAAGAAAATCACCTTTATTGGACGTAGATTAAAAGCAGCAAACAAACGACAAGAATGGTATGGGGTAGAAGTGAGGTAGGACACACATGGGGAGATCCCGTGTACAAGATGGTGATTTTCATATACTACAAGCGGAATGGATGTCCGAGTGCAGCTGTTATCTTTTGTTTGACTATACCAAATGACCTAGGCGTTTGGAGAACCGGAACGGCTTGCGCGCCGGATTGATGGAGCTCCTGAACCAGCTTGGAGACAAGTTGATATTAATGAGGTACTGTGCATATTTAGTGGTGTGTTAGCGTGCAAATGCTTTATTTACATTTATTGTATGCTACACTGGTTACAGATTGTTTTAGATTATTTCAAGGGTAATTAAAGTGGAACTTTCACTACTCTAACATATCACCACAAATAATTATTACATTAGCTCTATGCACACACTTATTGTTATTTTCAACTATAATTGCTGCTTTAATGAAAAATATAACCTATGTGGGCAGGCACCGGCTGGGATCTTGTGCCTGTGCGGTCAGTCCCTTCCGGTGCCTCACCAGTCGCGGCGTTGAAGGAGATGGACATCACAGAAGCAGAGGTGGCAGTTCTGCAAGACGTCTGTGCTGTTCTCCGGTGCCTGCCCGCACAAAAGGTTATATTTTTCGCTAAAGCAGCAATTATACTTGAAAATAACAATAAGTGTGTGCATTGCGTTAATGAAATAATCAGGCACGTGCACACATAGACACCAAGGGGGACTTGAGCACCTGCTCTTTTTGTCCAAAGTGACCTTTTAACAACAAAAAAATGTAATCAGTCCGATTTTATCTTATCCCAGTCCGTTTTTCAATTTTGACTACGAGGGGGGGGTCTGCTCTCCTCTCCTCTTACGTCCAGGTCCTTTTTAAGTGTAAGGTCCCTTTAACATGCCGGCCAAGGTCCTTTTTACGTGCCGCCGGGTCTTCTCCTCTTGCGTGTCGGATCCTCTCTTCTCATTTGAGCCCCTGCCCCCCAAAATGTCTGTGCACCTACCTGGTAATAATCATTTGAGGCGCTATGTGTAATGAAAGTTCCGCTTTAATTTTTGGACATCGAGCTATTAAGTACTAAATCTCCCATGATCCTCAACCAACCACATGCACACAGACATGGAATGGAATGGAATGCATGCATAGTAACATGATCTGTGCTCAATCACATTAGAAACATGCACAAGACCAGAGACTGACGTGTACAGACTAGGGCTTGGTGATACACAATTGCGGTGACCAGATATCTCTTTAAATGATGGAGACTTAGGCCCGAATGTTCAAAAGAAAAGTGATTGGGGGGAGAGATGCACTAAGGTCTGATAAAGCAGAAATGACTTCTCCAGCGATATCACTTCTCCAATTTCTATGTTATTCTATGGAGCCAATGCACTAAGATTTCTCCAACTTTGGAGATGTTAGTTCATTGTCTCTTTACAATAACGTAGGAATTAGAGAAGTGATATCGCTGGAGAAGTCATCTCCGCTTTATCACACCTTAGTGCATAAACGCGGTGGAGTTCTGGAGCAAACATTGAACATACGGCCCTCAGAAAAACATGCACTGCAAGGTTGCACTGACCCCTGTAAACTCCTGCAGAATTACATTTTCTCTGGCGTCCTGCATTTAAAGGGATACAAAATCTCCTTAAATACATCCTCTCGGTCACATCCTGGCTGCCCTATCTTTTGGACTGTACAAATAAGGACAGATAGTTGCAGCTGCTGGTGGTGGTACCTGCAAGCTTCGATACAGTGGATGGAATGAATGACTTGGCTGTATTTGCTGATCCCTTCGCCAAACCGCATTGGAAACTGTACATTACCAAGAGAGCATTGTACGATCACCACTTCACTACAGGAGACATATCAGGTTCCACTGCAGGAGCCGTTCAGTCTATGATCAGAGCCAAGAAGAAAGGACACCAATGGCAACCTTCGGTGGAGACCTGAGGTGGAATGAAGACCCTTGAGGATGCCAGCATAGGATTCCAGCTCGAAGTCTGTTTGTGGGACTTACTATAAAGAAGGCTGAGTAAGGGTACATCTGTACAATCTACTCCGGTTGTGACTGTCTCTATTATTGGCATTTATAGATGCTCTCTTGAAATATTTCTGATATAAGCCTGCATTTATATCTTTATGCATCATTTTGTCACATGATATTAGTATCTGGTATATTTTTGGATCACTTACGTAGGATTTTTAGGTGTTATATTATGGAGACATGGCTTATTTGCTTATGCTTTTATTACAGACTGATTTTATTTTGTGATCATCCCATTTTAGATATACTGTATTCATAAATACATATCTTTATGTGTTGCTTGTATTTTTAAAGGGCTAGTAGTGTCTATATTAAATTTTAGCTCCGAGCTTTCTATATAACATGTAGTGCTGTGTTTAATTACTTACATGTTTGTAGTTCAAAAGATTTTCACGCTTAAAGGGATAGTATTGCCTTAAAATAATTTTATTTTATATAGTAGCCCTTAAAAAAACATTAAAAATGATAAAGGTTTGGGAGATATTAGCAAGTAAAGTTAATAATAATAAAAGTAAACTTCCCTTTTCCTGGCTGTTTTAGCCAAGTTTGCCATCTAGTGGACAGATTTGGAATCCGGTCCACAGATTAGCGGGCAGCTCTTTAGCAGTGCCGAGATCAGGATCTTTAAAAAGAACTACTTCACTGGAACTGTCTACAAAGTGTGCCTGGCTTGCAAGCACACTTTGTAGACCATTCCAATTAAATTCTTTTTAAAGATGGTGATCTCTGCACTGCTGAAGAGCCGCGGCCTGTCTGCGGACCAGATTCCATATCTGAAGGCTTGAGCAGTGACGTCACTCCAGGGGAAACTTTACTTTCTAATATCTCCCAAACCATAAAGGTTTGGGAGATAAGACATATCATTTTTAATGTTCTTTTTAAGGGCTACAATATAAAATAAAATTATTTTCAGGCAATACTATCCCATTAAAAGATCCCCCTCCCACCCCTTCTGGCTGCCTCCCCTTAGTTCTGTGATCCGGACGGATGCAGAGAGGTACAGTCTTCACACAGTAAGTATAAGGAAAACCCTTCCCCATTCACGAAGGAAAACAGGATTTTCCTTTAGCTTACTGAAGATTGTCCCTCGCCACGCTCCATCAGGACCAGACTGACAGGCAACGTGATGCAGCCAGCAGGAGGATCCTTTCATCTTGAATATCTTTTGAACTACAGAACTGTAAGTAATTAAACATAGTGCTACATGTTATAATAACCATATAGAAAACTTGGAGCTAAACTTTAATATAGACATTACTAGCCCTTACAATAAATAATACCACATTTGCTCTTTTTGTTCTCCAGTACCTATTTTTTGATGACCCCCTGCCTTCTCATTTCTATTTGTTTGTGAGTTATGTTGTCAAAGGAGAACAGGCTCTTAATGATAACCCATCATGATCTAACTAAGGACACAAAATCTTAATAGCCCTATGGACTTTGCCCTTGTCCCTTTCAGAGATAAAATGTTCAATTAATCCTAGATGTCATGTAAATAGAGGTGGAAGTAAGCAAAATAATTATATCCTCAGCAGCAACAACATCACAACAATTTGCTGAACATTTGGCATCATCACACAAACCAATTCATGCATCTCAGGGGAAGCTGTCAAACATAAATGATGGTGGTGGCGGTGCTAGCAAATCGATATGGGGCTTGTTCCCAGAAAATGGATTGCTAACTCAAGCACATGAACACTGTCTGTCTCCAATAAGTGGCCGCACTGTATGTGAAATGGTTACAGCATACCTGAAGGATAACTATTCTTTAGGCTGAAAAGATGACCCACTTGAGTACTAGCAAAAAAACAGTGTATTTGGATAGTACTGATGTGTACTACAGTACAGTAAACCCTTAGTTGCCCACCAGCAAGAATGCAGAGTGGTTTTTTTCTTCAGCTGTCTATATCATTAATGACCAAAGGACACGTCCATCCAGCAGCAGTGGTGGCAGACTAACTCTTTATAAAATCTGCAACTAATAGTGACTCAAAGGACTCAGTCTTCAGAATGAATCAAGGGGAGCATGGGGACGAGAGTTCTGGAGGTATATTCTTCGATAGGGGAAAGACTGGTTTTGAAAAAGGCAGGGTATAGACTAAGCTGGGAGAGAGAAGAAAAGTAGACAGGAGGGATGAGTGAGCTACGGGCAGAAAGTGAGGTAAAGGAGGGGCAGGGTTGAGAGGGAGCAAAAAGGGGAAGAATGAGATAGAGGGTCTGATGGTGAAAACCGTGTGGAAGAGTGAGCCAGAGTACAGGGGTGAATGAGTTAAGGGAAAAGGTAGGTGAGAGAGTGGGGTGGTGAAGAAGCTGAGGAAGGGACGATATGGGAAACAAGAGCTTGGGGGGGGGGGGTGAGCCAGAGGTCTGTGGGCCCAATGAGCAACATGTGTAGAAATACGGGCAGAGGTGAGACATTTTAAGATCTGCTGTTCCAGTGTCCATATGTCTGTCTGATCATCTCAATAAACATACTGTTTTTATTACAATGGATGTCCAGTCTCCACCCAAGTGCAGTCGGATGTTTCCGCTTTGCTATTTGGACCAATGATCCTGTTGACTAGAACCAGAGGTGAGCTTACTGTGGTGGTGAGTGAACTTTTCTTTGTTACTTGGGTATACATAAGAGTGATCAGTGCCGCTGGTGTTTTGTTTTTTTTTGGGGGGGTGAGTGAGTCAGAGGAGGGTGGTGTGAACTAAACCAGGATGGTGGGAGTTGAGTGAGCAGGGGGGAAGGTGGAGTTGTCAGTGATCCTGAGTAGGGGTAAGTAGAGCCATGCTTGGGAAAAGTCTTGAGACTCTACTCATGTGACAAATGATACGATTCTTGCCATAAAATGATCAGAGTTTAATCGATAGGCGGGGCTATGAAAATGGAATGGGTTGGGTTTGTCCCTGTCATGGGTGGAGCTTTATGTGAAGTGGGTGGCTCTAGATGTTAAATAGAATGGCATGAGGGAAGCTATGGAACAATCTGCCCAGGATCCCTGCACTGTCAGCAGCAGCCTCTGTATAACTGCCCCACCATGGGCAGAACTTCCCTCCTTCACTCTGCCCCCTGGGCTGCTGCTACTACTGCGACTTCCTTGTTAGAGTTGGGTGGGATGGTGAGGATATGTAACGATTTGAAGTTCTAAAGGTGTATTCAATAATGGGCTGGCATTTGGGCACTATTTTAGTAGGAGGGACATTTTTAAAGGGTTAGTAATGTCTGCTTAAAAGTCTTTCTCCGAGTCTTCTTTATATTAAAATTAAGAGATCGCATTATATGTAAGTCCTTACTTTTGTGTAGTTAAAAAGTTATGCAGAGATAAAGATTCCCGCCCGCCCCTTCTGGCCGCCTCCCTCTGAAGCTCAAATCGGGTTATGAGCTGCAGTGAGGGACAAATTTCACTAAGTAAGTATAAAGGAAATCCTGCCCCCTTGACAAAGGAGGACAGGAATTCCCTTTGCTTACTGAAGTTTGTCCCTCACTGCAGCCGTCCTCACTAGAGAGCTGCTGAGTGACGTGGGGAGAAGGGGCGGGTGTGGAATCTTTATCTCTTCATAATGTTTGAATTACAAACAAGTAAGGACTTACATATTGTGCAATCTCTTAATTTGAATATAAAGAAGACTCTGCAAAATAATTTTAACTAGACATTACTAACCCTTTAAGCCAATTTTTAGTTATTTGTTATCTTATTGGTGAAAGATGATTTAACCCTTTGAGTACCAGACAGGATAGCAAAGGAGTGCTTGGCAATGTGTTCATCATCCCTCTAGCATGCAAAGGATTTGTCCCTCAGTGTCAGCTCACTTCTCACCACCACATAACCTGAACATCTCACCTCCACCATCCAGAGACCGATCATCTCCTCATGACCAGAATGAGACTGTGATCAGACAGCATGAAGGAGGTCAAGAGATTACTGAGACTTAGGTATTAATAATGATGGAAATGTTGGGAGGGCTGACGGTCTGTGCGAGGAATTCCCTGTCTCTGTGTATTTAATTTAGCAACAGATCCCCTTAAAGTGTTAGTAATGTCCAAGTACAAATATTTTGCATTGCGCAGAGCTTACAAAGTTGTATTGAATGTAAACTGCTATGGTTTGAGAGATATCTGAATTCAAAGTTTGATGCTTCCTACTGTCAGCTGTAAAGCTGTCAGCAGGAGATCTGTGTCGGCCAACACGGAAGCTCTGCACCAGAGCCGCAATCGTGTTATTTTAAACGAATGACTGCATTGGAATGGTCTAAAAAGTGTGCCTGGTTGCAAGCACACTTTTTAGACCATTCCAGTGCAGTCATTCATTTTAAATAATGTGATTGCGGCTCTGGTGCAGAGCTTCCGTGTCGGCCGACACAGATCTCCTGCTGACAGCTTTATATCTGACAGCAGGAAACATCAAACTTTGAAAGTTATATCCAAACTAAGCGGACCAGAAAGATCTCTGTCAAAGGGACATATCCTTGTGGCCAATGCGCTGTATGCCCATATATGACGAACATGCTGACTATTCAGGATCATTTTAACCCTTTGAGTGCCAGAGGGTGGAACTCAGAGGGTTAATAAGATGAGACATTTTGATCACTTTATAAATTGTAATACTAGTGGTGCAATTTATGCCATATGATGTGAATGCAATTTATTGTATGTGGGCAAGACCATAAGAAAACTGAAAATTAGAATACAAGAATACCTAGTCAACATAAAAAATGCTAAGAAAGATGTTGATGAAAATAAGAGATTGACTAGCCTGAGTAGGCACTTTCTTGAGAAGCAGGACAGTGACGTCAGATGCCAAGAAGTGTTTGGACTACAGAAAATACTTACAGATAATAGAGGTGGAGATATGAATAATAGGTTATTAAGAGCTGAGAACAAGTGGATATTTGACCTTAAAGGGATAGTAATGTTTCATAATAAAAGCAGCTCTAATTAATCATCATAGTATTTGGACTTTGGAGACTGTTATTTCAATTCTGTCAGAGTTGTAGTTCAAGAGTAATTCAGTGACAAAGTATCCACCTCCCGCCACTTTTACTGATGTAACACTGCTCAGCCAGATCAGAAGGGAGGTGCCCAGGTAGACTGCAGAGAGGGACAATCTTCAATTAAGATAAGGGAAAAACCTGAAAAACTTGTCAAGGGAAAATAGGTAATGTAACCTTTATTTTATATACATACCAGTTGAAGAGCCTGTTACACGGGCCACAGTGCCACTGCCAGCCGGTCTCAGGACAGTCATGCGCAGTAGAGACTGCCCGCGCCGCATCTCCTTCGGAACGTCCAGCTCTGTATCAGCCGTGGCGCGGGCAGTCTCTACTGAGCATGACTGCGTCGTTGCACACATCTTAGACAATTATTATATAGGATTAATATTAGTCCTCTGTGGTGCAATTAGTTATCTCTAGAATTGTTCTTCTTTAGCTTTGTGAATACAGCCCTTTGTACATAATATATGAAAATGGGGTGGTATTTACAGAAACTACTTTGTTATGGCACTGTAAGCTTAGGTTTGTCCATGTTGATACTAAATTAAATAGGTAATTTTGTATTTAGTATTGCTCAGTCCTGAATAAATATAATTTTGCAAACAAGTTAAACAGAGATTACGTTTTATTTATTTCCAGCAAGAGATCAGTCCAAATACTGATGCCTGGAACACTGTAGTTTCCATCCTGCATTTTTAAGGCCTTAAGTTTGGTTTCTGTAGCTGCTTTGAGGTCATCAGAATATTCCATCAGGCATCTAAAATGATCTACAAGGAAGGTAAAAGACAGTTCTGGGCAGCTGCTTACCCATTTTTCACAAGCCAGGTCTTGCTCCATAGAAGACCCCAGCTTAGTTAAGAAGTCCAAGTAAGCCGTTGCTACAGTAGGATATACAGAACTCAGTCTTGACAAGAGGTGGCAGCTTAGAGTGCTACAGAAGGCAGTCCATGTGCTATCATTTGCCAGCAACCATTCCAAAAGAAGTTGAGACAAGCAGTCCTGAATCCCAGAGCTAGATGTCCCATCTGAGATCAACAAAGCTGCTAATAAATGGTATGCTAAAGGCTGAGGAATTCCGTTAAGAACATCAGAGACAATGGTCAACTGCTGGTCTTTTTCTAAGGTTCTTATTCTGTTCTCTAAGCTGCTCCTCAGTAGATCTGCTTGTGTAACCACTATAGGGCTTTCAAGTTGGTCTGAAATTTTGGATGGAATAGGGAGAAGTAATTCTGCAGCAGCTTTCTGAGACATGATGTGGTTCAACTTACAAAGCCTGGCATCTTGGCTACCTCCATCTTTGGACTGTGCAATCAGATAGTTGAAGACATCTTTTGGAAGAGCCTTATTCTGAAGAAGAGACATGCAGAGGATCTCCTCACCCGACGTGAGGTCATCAAAATGTATATACTGATAGTTCTTAATGCAACTGCTGAGCTGATCATTTTTTGACCGAAGATTGCTTTCGAGGGCATTTCTGAGGTGATCGTTGGTTTTGAAACGATGGTGCACGTGTCGGAAGTAAGTGCTCCATTCAAAAGCTCGCTGTACATTTAAGATGTCCCAGTCTTTCACGTGAACACTTCGAGATAGGGCAAGGACCTCAATAAAATGATCCAAGTTTTCCAACATCTCCTGCATTTTTCCTGCCATCACGTTGGTAGTTGTGTTTCTCCATCAGTACTGAACTACCTAGAATATACAAAAATTGTTAGATTCATAGATATTTGTAGGGTTTGAAAAAATAAGTGTGCAGTTATGAAAAAATGTATGTAGTGAAGAAAATTCTGCAGAACTACACTTCTTTAAAGGGATAGTAATGCTTAACCCTCTGAGTGCCAAAGAGGTACGGAATGCATTGCAAAGCAATACATTCCGTACGCCTCTGGCACTCAAAGGGTTAATATATATATATATTAAAATTTAAATTGTAAAGCTTATCCTCCTGAGCACAACAAGGGCACTACCGTTGTAGAAAGGTGTTTTATTCAAACATCATTGCAACTCAGATGTGAATGTTGTTAGGTGCAATATCTCAATAGACTGAAATTTTACAGTGGCGCTGTTGCTACACCAGCCTATGGAAATTTACGGTCAAATGACCAGAGCCTTCCATAGAATGATGAAGCAACAGTGCTACTTTAAAATTTTAGGCCATTTATATACTGTACCTAAAAAAATTCAAGTTTAAGATCTAAACTTTTGAATAAAACACCTCTCAGGAGGATAAACTCTATAATATATTTTTTTACATTTTAAGTATTACTATCCCTTTAACCTGATAAATAAGCAGCTAAACCGTTTGTGTTGATTTCCTCCTGACAAGCAAAGGGTTAAGCATGTAATTCAATAAACTTTAGGAATAAACCACACTATCGGAGAATCCAGCTGCACCCTCCTGATGAGGCCCAATAAGGCCGAAACGTATGTTGGGGGTTAGCTGGTGTTCCCATGCAGGGCGGACTTTCCTGTCATTTTGGAACTGGACCACCCTTTTGGGTAGGATTAGTCTAATATGTTTGTGGAAATTTCTCCTCTATAATGGTACTAGAGAGCTAAAATGTGATGCTTCTGAGCAGTGGCTAACCATAGAACAGGTCATTGGGCAGCTGTTTGACCTCAGAAGTCTCTCACATTTTTTAAACAAAAATTCTATTATTCAAATGGGGATTTTAAAGGGGAACTTTCATGGTAATAAGATTGCCCCTGAATATATTACTAACTGAGAGATATGCAAAGGCATACTATCTTTAAAGGGACAGTAATACTTCGTTTTATCTTTATTTTATTTTGTAGGCATTAAAAAAACATGAAGAACGATATAATCTTATCTCTCAAACCTTTATGGTTTAAGAGATATTCACAAGCAAAGTATCCCCCCCCTGTTCACCCAGATCAGAAGGGAGGTGCCCAGGTAGACTGCAGAGAGGGACAATCTTCAATTAAGATAAGGGAAAAAGCTGAAAAACTTGTCAAGGGGGGCAGGGCTTTCATTGTTCTCATAGGAAGAAGATTGTCCCCTTCTGTTATCTGTCTGGTCTATGGACTGGATTCCACATCTGAGAAGAGATGGCTTACACACGGTAAAAGGGGCGGGAGGGGAAACTTTGCTTGTGAATATCTCTCAAACCATAAAGGTTTGAGAGATAAGACTTATATCATTCTTCATGTTTTTTTTAATGCCTACAAAATGAAATAAAGTTAAAAGGAAGTATTACTATCCTTTTAAGCTCGATAAATTAGTGGTATTGCAGTAAAAACACATCTTCTGTAGGAAACAGATGACAGACAGAGCAGACATCTTAGAAGAAATGTACCTCTGAGTCTCCGCTGTCTGTCCCATTCTCTTCCAGCATTCGTGAGAGGCATCCTTCATGCCTTATGGCACCGGAATGGACTGACCGCGCAGGCGCACACAGCTTCTCTTGTAAGCTCTTTGCAGCCTGATGCCTGCTGAAGGTGTGTTTTTACTGCAATACCACTAATTTATCAAGCTTAAAGGGATAGTAATACCTAAAATGTAAAAATAAATATGTTGTAGGGTTTATCCCCCTGAGTAAAACAAGAGTACTTCCACTGCTGAAAGATGTTTCATTCAAAAGTTATTAATTTTCAAAGTTGAATTTTTTAGATGCAATATCACAGTGGCCTGAAATTTTACAGTGGCGCTGTTGCTACACCATCCTATGGAGATTTATGGTCCTGAGACCAGAGCTGTCCATAGGATCGTGTAGCAACAGCGCCACTGTAAAATTTCAGGCCACTGTGATATTGCACCTAAAAAATTCAACTTTGAAAATTAATAACTTTTGAATGAAACATCTTTCAGCAGTGGGAGTACTCTTGTTTTACTCAGGGGGATAAACCCTACAACATATTTATTTTTACATTTTAGGTATTACTATCCCTTTAAAGATAGTATGCCTTTGCATATCGCTTAGTTAGTAATATATTCAGGGCAATCCTACTACCATGAAAGTTCCGCTTTAGCTTCCTGAATATTAATATTAAAAAGGTTCCTTTCACAGCCACTGCCTCTATATAGCTGCTAAAACCCACACTTCATGTTTATAGAGATAAAAAAATGTACCCTTTGAGTGCCATAGGGGTATGGAAAGCATTGCAAAGCAATGCATTCTGTACCCCTCTGGCACTCAAAGGATTAACAGCGCCTAAATTGAAATATATAAAAACTCACTTGTGTATCAAAAAAATGGAATGGCATTTATTAAATAAAAATGGATCATACAACAAAGCTTCAAACAGAAAAACCTCTGTGGCCTCAGTGTTAACTCTTTGAGTGCCAGAGGGGTGCGCAACGCATTGCGGACCCCTCTGGTACTCAAAGGGGCAATAGTAAACTTGGGTCTGGATTCAAATGCAGGTACTAATTTTATCTTTGCTTTTATCTCCAGGTATCCCCATAGACTTTGATAGGAAATGTTTTTATGAAACAGGAGGTAACATTTATCTCCTGCATTTGAATCCAGCCCTTGCTGTCTAATTGGATGCTCAGTTGCATTCACCAGAAGCAAAAAAATGCAACCAGCATTAACTCCGTGAGTTCCACAGCAACACCATAGACACCCAACAATATTACTCGTGATATATATATATACACACACACACACAAACATTAACATGGATGCAACCTACTCAATAATCTAAATAAATAATTGCAAGAGAGTATATATCGGCCTAAACAATAATTAGTAAAACTGAATAATACAAGCACCCAGGTTATTACATTTTACTAATTGTTTAGGCCGATATATACTCTCTTCCAATGATTTATTTTGATTATTGAGTAGGTTGCATCCACGCTAATATTGGTGTATCATGGGTAATACCTGTGGTTGTTGGTGGTGTTGCTGCAGCACTCACAGGGTTAATGCTGGTTGATTTTTTTTCTGTGGGTGAATGCAGCTGAGCATCCCGTCAGATAACAAGTCTAGTATTTTGACACTGTGGCTGCAGAGTCTTTTTGTATGCTCCTTTATTGCAATAAATGCCATTCCATTTCTTGATATACAAGTGAGTTTTATATATTTCATTTTAGGCGCTATTAACTTTTTATTTCTATATTTAGAGTAGGGATCCAGGAAGTAGGTCTTTAGTTTTATACAGCAGCCTATATTATTATTATTATAAAGAGTATTGTACCTTTCCATTTAGGTGCTTATCACAAAGGATTTCTTTTTTATATACATTCACTGTGTATACTGATCTAGCAAACACACAGAAGCAGTGTGCACAGTAGCGGTCATAATTTGATAATAAGTTTTTTTTCTTGTTTTACATATGTAACGGAGTTTTGCGCAGGCCTACAGACACCCCTGTGATCCTTTACCCCAGAAACCTCCTTGTACTCTACAGGCCGATCCTGAGCTTCCGCTACCTGGGAGTTGGGGTACATGACTGCGGCAGTGCCTCCACCCAGCTGGGCATCCAGGGTATGGATGTGGGGCCCAGCTGGGAACATATTTAAGTGATCAATAAAACTGACACAGAACTGTCTTAAACAGAACTTTGTATTGCACAGAAAGAAAACCCTGTGCAGGAATATAACAGATATGCAGGAATAGAACAGATACATGAATATAATACAGTAAAACAGTTCAAGAATGCAATAGTCAATATGGTATTCATCCACCCACAACAAATACTGCGGCCCACCCTAGTGGCAGTTGGGTACCATTAGTTGGTGCACATAGTTGGGGCCCAGAGTAATTGTAATCCACATTATGGTTTGTGTTATGTTATAATCTTCCAATGATCAGAGAAACTATAGAGCACAGTCTCTTTAATTGTGTAACCAGATTCAGGGTGCCCTGTGGAGAAACAGGGGGAGAGGTTTCAAGCTTATCACTCCACAGTCTGCAACCTGGTCAGTTCAGGAAGGGGAGCACCTGCTCCTTTAACTACTGCTGGAATTCCTGCACTCTTCACAGCATTCTCTGCCAGGATCAGTTATGCGCCTTGGTCTGGTCACTAGGGTTGCCACCTTTTCTTCAAAAAACATACCGGCCATAGCATTCCCTCCATAGACTTAACATTGGACAGAAGCCAATTTTTTTACCGGCCTGCCGGTAAAATACCGGCTGGGTGGCAACCCTACTGGTTACAGCTGTCTGTTGGAATGTCTCTTCCAGTATCCTCCAGCACTGGATCAGCCAGGTCAGCATTCCCTGCTTAGAAGAGGCTCCTTCACTCACTTCAACCCAGCTCTACAACCAACTCCAAACAAAAATGGAGTCCTGAATATCTATCCATGTGCATAGGAGTTCGCCATCTGCTGGCCACTCCACCGGAACTGCAGGATAGTCAGTGGCAGCAAAAATCACTGTGATCCCAGACGGGTTACAAATGGTATGATATTTTTCTGTCCTGTAAATTAATTCTCATCCCGGTGCACACTTGCCAACATTTCATAATATTTTCCAGGAACACTCTTCCCCTGGGTAATCACGTAACAGAGCATCCCCAGTGGTTCACAGCACCATTTAGCACAACACCAGCAAATAAACCTTGTACGGCAAATATAAAACTTAATTTCCATTGTATTATATACATTACCCACACCTAAATACTATAGGAAATTGTATAATTAAAGATATAAACAAATGGGTAGGTTCATAATCTGTTACACTGACAATAACAAGCACCTAGAACATAGGGCCAACATTTCATTTTTAGACAATGGACACAAACCAGGGACAGAGGGATGCAGGGAGTGTCCCAGAAAAGCTGGCCAGTATATCTGTGATCATTCCTGTGCCTGAATTTCTCTCCACTACAACTACCTGCAGAATGAACTCACAGAGCAATGCCTTCCTCCTGTGCTGAAAAAAGGTACAAAATGTTCCTTCTCTTTTATAAGGTATATAAGGTACAAGAAGAGGTACTGTACCCACTAACAATGCACTGGCCACCACTACAGCATTTGAGGGGTTAAAAGCCCTATTTTAATCAAAGATAATTTGTGGAATGTTTAATGTACCCCATATGTGGCAGATGGTTTGCTCCAGAGTTGCACATTTTTTCCTAATTGAACTAGGGTGACCATGCGTTGTCCCGGATTTTCAATGTGTGTCTTATGTCCTGGGCAGCCCCTTCTGGAACAATGCAAAGTCCTGGAATAAAGACTCTATAGAGTTCTAAACACTGGGAGAACTGTCCGCTCCCTACTGTGACAGGAAGTGATGCCTCTGCTGGGCTACAAGAAAATGGCTTCCAGACATAACTCTGAATGCTAGAGAGAGAGAACTGAACAGAAGCTGCAGAGCTGTAGTGTAATACTGGTCTAAGGCTTTGGGATTAATGTTCCTTTTCTTGTAGCCCACCAAAGACACAGCAGTCAATTGGCTGTTCTCTAGGCTGACCATACTTCCTTGAGACAAAAAGGGGACGGGTTTGGAACAGACGGACAGTGGGACTCCATCACTCAGAGTCCGATCATAGTTAGCTGCAAGCAGCGAGAACGCGTTTGCTCCATCTCTTACTAGCAGTGTTCTCTCTCTCTGGCCAAAACACCTACCCCTGAAGTAAATCGGAACTTCTTCTCTTCATCACTCACACTAGTGGTTTTACTGTGTTTTCTGTATGCATTGATTACCATAGAGTCTTATGACTCGTCGTCATATCACTGTCTAAGACTCTATGATAATTTACTGTAGACTTGAGAGTATTAGACAGTTATGAGTCACTCGAGTCATAAGACTCTATGGTAATCAATGCGCACAGTAAAACCACTAGTGTGACGAAAGGAATTTCCAATTGACTTTATCTTATCCTATATAATAATTCGCTAATTCGTGTGTAACGCACGACATGCGCAGTAGACACTGCTGCGCGTGCTGCAGTCATGCGCAATAGAGACTGCCCGCGGCGCGGCTGATACAGAGCTGGGCGCTCCGAAGGAGTGTCCAGCTCTGTATCAGCCGCGGCGCGGGCAGTCTCCACTGCGAGTGACTGCCCCGCGACCGGCTGCCAGAGGCACTGTGGCCCGTGTAACGGGCTGTTCAACTAGTGAGAAATAAACAAGCTGCGCTCAGTTTTTTACAAAAAATAAAAAACTATTTATAAGTTATATTAAAAACTGGACAAAATTGACATTTATGTTAAAAAGACGGGACGGTCTGGAAATATGAAAAAACGGTACTGTCCCTTTTAAAACGGCACGCATGGTCAGCCTACTGTTCTCTCTCTTGAATTCTGTGCTTGCTGGAGAATGAGCAGGTTATGCACCGATGTCCAGTGATGTATAATGACTCCTCCCATATAGCTGCCCTAAAGCTGAGGACAAGTACTCCTCTGCTCTCATCTCCGTACTGCCCCTGAATGGCAGAACAGAAATATGGTCAGCCTATACTGAACAGGGAGCCCTTATAAGTCAAGCTAAAGAGGTACAGTTCTGTTGCAAACCAAAGGCACCATGAGGGAAATTAAAAATCCAATTTATTTTAAATGGGGACTTAATCCGTTGAATGCTTGAAATCAAACCAATATGTTGGAGTACTCTTTGGCATTCAAATGGTCAAAAGCCACACTTAAAGGGATAGTAATGTCCCAGAAAAATATTTAGCATTTTGTAGGGCTTAAAGGGATAGTAATACTTTGTTTTATCTTTATTTTATTTTGTAGGCATTAAAAAAACATGAAGAACGATATAAGTCTTATCTGTCAAACCGTTATGGTTTAAGAGATATTCACAAGCAAAGTATCCCCTCCCCTGGTCAGCCAGATCAGAAGGGAGGTGCCCAGGTAGACTGCAGAGAGGGACAATCTTCAATTAAGATAAGGGAAAAAGCTGAAAAACTTGTCAAGGGGAGCAGGGCTTTCATTGTTTTCATACAAAGAAGACTGTCCCCTTCTGTTATCTGTCTGGTCTTACAATCAGATTCACATCTGAGAAGAGATTACTTACACTAGGAAAAAGGGGCGGGAGGGGGAAACTTTGCTTGTGAATATCTCTTAAACCATAAAGGTTTGAGAGATAAGACTTATATCGTTCTTCATGTTTTTTTAATGCCTACAAAATAAAATAAAGTTAAAACGAAGTATTACTATCCCTTTAAAAAGTTGAACTGAATGCTAAAAACCATATCTCTCAAACCGCTATGGTTTGAGAGATATATGCATTCAAAGTCTGACGTTTCCTGCTGTCAGCTGTAAAGCTGACAGTAGGAGATCCATGTCGGCTGACACGGAGGCTCCGCAGCATAGCCGCAATGGCGTTATTTAAAAGAATGACTTCATTGGAATGGTCTACAAAGTGTGCCTGGTTTGCAAGCAACCAATTAAGTCATTCTTTTTAAATAACGTGATTGCGGCTACGCTGTGGAGCCTCTGTGTCAGCCGACACAGGTCTCCTGCTGTCAGCTTTACAGCTGACAGCAGGAAATGTCAAATTTTGAATGCATATATCTCTCAAACAATAGCGGTTAGCAGTTTGAGAGATAGAGTTTTTTGCATTCAATTCAACTTTTTAAGCCCTACAAAATTCTAAATATTTTTTCTGGAACATTACTGCCCCTTTAAACCAATGGAAGTGTTCAGGATCTTCACCCCCCAAATAAGCTGACTTTCTCCACAATTGCATCTCTGAATAAGGCCCTTAGGCTCATGCTTATAAAACCAAACTGGGGTTATTCTGGAGTAAAGCAACTGCACAACAGAGATTTCTAACCCCCTGAATCAGTGGTTCTCAACCGTGGTACCGCTGACATCCACTTAGGGTGCCCCCTGTTTACTATAAAGTCTTTGACAAACATTTGATTCTTGAAGTTCACATGTATATTTATGGAAAATGTTTATGTGCAATATATTTGTTTTTATGATAATAAAAACTACATGTTACTTATTTGTACCTTTAATTCTCTTGACAAATGACATAAAATGTTACGGGTGCACAGAAGAATCTACAATGTGAATTAGGGGTACCCTGGACAAAACAAGTTGAGAACTGCTGTGCTACAAAGCAATGCATTGGACACCTCTCCATACCTCCCAACATTTCAAATTTGCAATGAGGTACACTTTTGTTTCAAGTGGTGTTGTTGGGGGTGTTGCTGGTGGGCTGGATACTACTAAAAATCTTAGGTAATTTTATGACCTACTGACACTTCTTTGCATAACTGAATAAAAGATTTAGAGCAAGACCATAGTATTTTATTTACAGACTAATTTATAAACACAAATACTAAAATTTAAACAAGAATTAATGTGAGGTGTATTGTTGTGGAGCAATGTGATACATTAATATACACATCACACAGTCTGATCTCCTAAACACAGTGACACCAGGGTGGGAAAGAGGGATGTGGGTCTAAAAGAGGGACATTTGGGAAGTATGAACTCTAATATCACCTAAAGAAAGACATTTGAGATGTAATATCTCCTAAAGAGGGGCACATGGGAGGTATAGAGCCCTAATATCTCCTAAAAAGGGACACTTAGGAGGTATAGATCCCTAATATCTCCTAATGAGGGACATTAAGGAGGCATGCATCCCTAATATCTCCTAAAAACGGATACTTGGGAGGTACAGACCCCTAATATCTCCTAAAGAGGGACACTTGGAAGGTATGCCTCGCTGGCATTCAAGGGGTTAAAAGGTGAATTTAATATAAAAAATACTTTTTATTTGTCACCTGTGTGTGCAGTTGGTTTACTCCCGAATAACCCTAGTTTGTTTTTAATGAATACAGCCTTAGAGTTCAGTCTTTTACACCAGAATTACTCCATTATTTTTTGTGATCGTCCATTCATTAACCCTTTGAGTGCCAGAGGGGTACGCAACGCATTGCAGAGCAATTCGTTGCGTCACCCCTCTGGCACTCAAAGGGTTAACCCCCTTCCCCTCCCGAATCTTCCCAGTCTAACACGGACCTCACCTCAGCAGTGTCGCCTTAAAGCCTTCACTTCCGGATGAGGCGTTTCCAAGACAACCCCAGCGTGGTGACATTACCCCGCAGCTCCCGGTATTGGCGACTTCCCGCAGTCGCCCAAAATAAAGATGGCGGCTGCTCGATCACACAGTCTACCAACAACTAACGTCGCGAGACTACAAGGCGAAACGTAGACACTTCTGTGGCCAACATGTGTCTCTCCCGCTATCGCTGAACTACACTTCCCATCATTCTTCGACAGCCATTGGGAGTTTCAGCCCAGGAGGGTCTTAGGATACCCGCCACCAGCTTGTAGAAGCGTATCAGCCACCCACAGTCAAGATGGCGGGTCAGCCGTCAGCTGTGTGGTAGCGCAAGCGTGTCTTGTGCGGATGACGTCAGGAAGGAACGGAAGACGTCATATGTATTGAAGGAGACGATGCCGAAGAGTTGTGTGGCCTCGGAGTGCAGGAGGATAGAAGGGAAGAGAGAAAGCTACTACAAGTGAGAGAGATGGATATCCTGTGACTGGGAGAGACACATACACAGTCCAGGGAGAGAGAGGCCTGAGCCACCATGATGGGGACACGGCTAGAGCACATGGAAGGGACAGTGACAGCAAGTTACTAGATACAGGAACAAATGTGATTAGACAGCAGGTGTACCCAGTAAAATAAGGGAAAGCTCAACAAGGTGGTACAGTTCATAACAATTAATAAAAGACTAACACGTATCTGAAATAAAAACAATATAACAATAATAAAATAGTGAGATAGTAAAGGAAGGAATAATTCACGCATACGAATTCACTCATCTGGGTGCACTTCAGCTGGACTAACATAGTACATAAACTGAGATGGTGGCACTCACATGACTTATGCCTGTCTTACATTACTTGTCAGCATTTCAGTCTATAAATAGATCATGGTCTACTGGTATAGGCCGAAACGTTGTCTCAGAAAAAAATGACACCCTGTGAGCACCTCCATCTCCTGTTTAGATCATAAAACCTATTTGTGGGTTATGTTCAAGAGTAACAATACAAAAATGATATTATAAAGTGACATTTTTGTCTTGTGAAAAAAATAAATACATTACAGTGCCTGTCAGTGGTCACTCTTGTGCTTGAATTTCTCTGCTCCATATAAATGAACCTTCTAGATCTTCCCATTATATCAGTGCTAAAAAAGGTACACCATGCTGTTATATATAAGGTACAAAAATAACATACTGGACCTGCTAAAAAGGTAGCGTTGGAGAGGATGACAAAGGGAGAGGAACATTGGAGACATGAGATGTGGGTCATGTCTCCAATTGTACTTTTTTTTTTTTTTTTTTTTAACATCATAAAACAGCATGGTCCTACATTTTTCAGTACAGAGAGAAGGGGGTTGATTTTGCAGGTAACAGAAACTCAGGCACATGACTGATCACAAAGAAATACAATAATGTTACTTTATTTACAGGTCAGAAAATGTAATGTCAAAAAATCTCATTATTATTTCTTAGACCACTCATGTAACCCCTTAGATGAATCTGTATACCCTGAGAACATGTTTTATTTAATTTATACATTATGTTCTTTTGGTGTTGTGTTTGAGCAACGTTAAAACAATATGGGGCAAATTAAACAAGCTGATGTAGAGCAATTCTGGAGAGAATCAATTTCACATGAGGGGACAAATGAAAAGTCTCCAAATTCCCACTTATTTAAAATACTTTGAATTCTGACGGTCTCCAGTGCATTTCTTTTCAATGTGTTGAACTCTGACATTACAGGGGTTCAATGTCCATTTTTATTCAAATAGGATTAATTCAGACCTAATTCAGCAATTATGGGCCAAACCATCTGTTATAGAGATGGTTTGGCCCAGAATTGCTGAATTAGGTCTTTAGATCTCAGTGGCTATACATTTATTAATTTGTGAACTGTTGGAGTGTATGTATGTTACTGGATAGAGATACAAGTGTGGTTAGACAACAGATATACACAGCAACATAAAGGAGAGATCAACCAGAGAGAAAAATCAGTAACATAATCTAAGGGAGAGGGACAAGAAGTGTGAAATGAGCACCATATCCTCCAATACCTACCTCTCCGACTGAAAAAAATATGCACTCACATGATGTACATATACATGAACCCTTTGAGTGCCAGAGGGGTACACAACAGATTGTTCCATAATGGACTGTGTGCCCCTCTGAAACTCAAAGGGCTAAACACCAATGTGTAACACATTATGGGAATGTTAAGGCACAATGTAGTCTGAGAGGCTGATTTAAAGCGGAACGTTCACATGATTTAAAAAGCTCTGCAGAGCATAGTTACATTAGCGATATAGACAGATTTATACTTCAAAATAAAACCAATTGCTTCATTAAAGGGACTGTAGTGTCCCATAAAAACTTTTTATAGTTTTATAGAGCCATAGAAAATAAGCAGAATGGTGCAACGTCTATCTCTCAAACCACTATGGTTTGAAAGATATAGACTTTGAAAGTTTGCCCCTCCCTCCCCTTCTCCTGACGTCAATGTTTAGCTGACAGCAGGAGACCCCGGTCAGGGGACCAACAAGCAGCTCTGCAGCAGAGCCGAAATCGCATTATCTATAAAGAATTCATTAATTGGAAATGTCTACAAAGTGTGCTTGCAAACCAGGCACACTATGTAGCTGTTTCCAATGAAGTAATTCTTTAGCAATAACGTGATTTCGGCTCTGCTGCAGAGCCTTCTCGAGTCATACGACGCGATTCTCCTGCTGTCAGCTTTACAGCTGACATCAGGAGAAAGGGAGGGGGGAACTTTGAATCCCTAAATCTCTCACACCATCGCGTTTTGAGGGATAGGGTTTGCAGCATTCTGCTTATTTTCTAAGCCTCTATAAAACTATAAAAAGACATTTCGTATGCTAATGAAGCCTTCTCAGTGTCTTTTTGATTTTTCTTATTCTAATTAAGGTTTCAGTTACCTTTCATATGCTTATTAAGCCTTCTCAGTGACATTTTATATGATATTGAAGGGTTTCAATCACTTCATATACTAATGAAGCACTGTGCTGCACCAGGGTACTTTCACTTTTACTTTTCTCAGAAATAGTTGTGACTATTTCCTAAACTGTACATCTGCTGGACTTTTAGCTAACATGACAAAAATGCAGTTTTGAATGACATTTTAAAATATGTAAATAAATCAATGTGACAGGTCCACTTTAACACCTTAAGGACCATTGCCGTACCAGGACCGTCACAGCGGTCCGGCACTTAAGGACCAGTGACAGTCCTGGTACGTCACGGAGTTCAGGGCTCCCAGCGCGGCTGCACGCCGCTCCGGAAGCCCTGAACTGGAAGCGGAAAAAAAAAAAAAAAGACCCGTGATCCTCATGTGCCGGCCACGCGTGTAGGTCCTTAAGGGGTTAAAGAACTGGTGCAATTGTGGAGCTAGCAGACTGCACCTTAAAGGACAACTGCACATTTCCATGGATGTAATCCAAGTGCATAATATATATAAAGTCGCAGCGTCTGTTCCTTCGTCATTAACTTTTTTGTTTGGTTATTTATTTAAATTTTCATTAATTTGCTTACAATTGTCCCTGACCGTGAACTCCCTGGAGGTTTATTTCCGGAAATTTGTCGATCATCAAAACAGGATAGTGGTCCAATGTAGAGGTGCACGTTTTAAATATTTAACACTCTGAGTGCCAGAGGGGTGAGCAACGCAATACGTTGCTCGTCCCTCTGGCACGCAAAAGGTTAATGGAATATTGCTTAGATTATTGCTTTGAATTTAATGGAATATTGCTTAGATTATTGCTTTGAATATTCAATATAATCAACAAAATAAGACTCTCATAAGAATTAGACACTTTACACATGTGCAGAACTGTAAACGCGCATAACTACCACAAATACACATAAATACCTCATCGAAGGCAACAAGATTTGATGACATTTAATATTAATCAACCTAATATTTTTTTTTCTAATAACTTGATTACTCTTTTCAGCCCTAATACATTGGAACGCTATCCCTGTAGCAATGAGTTCTCTGTTATCATTTTTCACATTGTATCTTTTGTGCAATCTTCACTAAATAAAAATAAAACTGATTTGATTTTCATGTTAGGCACTTTCAGAATACGTGAAGTCAATATAAAAGGTACTGCACTTGCTGATAAAAGGTACCATTGGAGGTTATGTGGGGACTGATACAGGAAGTGACAGAAATAAACATGGAGAGAGTATGTAGTGATATAAGCAAGAGGGAGACCGCGTGGGTTTAAAATAATCTTCAGAAAATAATACCTACATTTGTATTTGTGTAATATTGTACCTAAAACAATTTCTGTCTGTGAACTGATCAGGGTCAACAACCTGCCAATTTCCTCCATCTCTTGCTGGACTATACTTCCCATCAGCTTACTGAGAATGGTGTGTGTTGCGCTCAGTTACAGCTGCAGGTTTTTGACCCTGTTGTCCAGCTAAGGATTATGGGAGTTGCTGCCCAGTTACAGTTGTAGAGCAGCATGTTGGCTTGTCCACCTCTGGTGCAGTCATACACAGGACAGCAGCAAGCAGTTTGCAATGGTCTGTTAGCTAAAAGACCATCTAGACCAGAGGTTCTCAACCCATGCCCTTAATGGCCACTAACAGGCCAGGACTTAGGAATTTCCCTGCTAGAACACAAGTGTGTTGATCAGAGGCTCAGTCGTATTGATTAACTCACCTGTGCTCTTAAAAGGAAATTCTAAAATCCTGGCCTCTTAGTAGCCACTGAGGGCACAGGTTGAGAATCACTGATCTAGACCAGATGTGTAGATTAGAGAATAATGGTGCTTTTATTTCTGAAAAAAGTGTGTGTGTTCCTCTCGGCGCAGTTATATGATTAATCTCTGTGATGAAGTGATTTGGTTCATTAGTATATCATCAATCACTCAAAATACCATATGGAAATGAAAATACCAATAACTGCAAAATGATGTATGCATAAGTAGTTTTTAATGTTGTTTGATGCACATTGTGTGACCAACAAGACACTGTGGTGCACCCATTTCTGTGATTTTAATTGCAAACCTCTTATTTTGTTTCTATCTTTTTTCCCCCCAAGATTTCCCTTGCATGACAAGGTCCGGCTAAAGCAATGGCTGGCTAATATGAACAAGGATAATTTTATCCCCACCAAACATCAATATCTGTGCAGCAAGCACTTCAAACCATCCTGCTTCCAGTACCGATGGGGAGTCCGCTACCTGAAACCAGATGCCGTTCCCACTATCTTCTCATCCAGTGGGGGTGTTATGGTACGTACGAGAGAAGCTGTGCTGTACATTGGATGTGCCATTAGCTCTCTTACTCTATAAACTTGTATTGGGTCATGTTTATCTAATCCATAGTGACGCTGTTCTGTAGCAAACCCGCTGGACTGTATTTATCAGAGAACAGATCCCAGTGCTTTCAGTGGAATGTATTCATTGATAATAACTGTTTGCTTCAGAATTGCAGATCTTTTGCTTCGATAAGTGTCGCCTGTTAAAGTTAGTAATTTGCTATGGGCAGTACGCAGAAAGGAAAGAGGAGTAAAACAACTGCACCATCGGGGAGAAATTAAAATTTCCAAAATTCCAATTGCTCTAAATGGGGATTTTAACCACTTAAATACTAGAGCGATCTCCAACATATTGCTTTTCAATTTGTTAGCGGCCTGTCATTCATGGGGGTTAAACTCCCCATTTAAAGCAGCTGTGTTGTGTATTTACCCTCTGTGGTGCAGCTGGTTTGTTCCAGAATCGGATATCTTCAGCCTGATTAACCCCTTAGCGACCAGCAGTCCTGGGACGTTTACGTCCCATAAGGACCGCATTGAACCACGTCGACGCGCCAGTACACATGACCTGTTGCGTGTATCGGCGCGTCACTTTGGGGCCTGATAGAGATCGATCCGATCTTGGAGCGGTCAATTTCAGGCCCCATTTTTACTTACAGCGCTCCCTGTAGAGCGATGTAAGTAAAAAGTACGTGACGTACTATAACCGTCATCGGTCCTTAAGTATTTCAAGGACCGTGACGGTCATAGTACGGCACATGTCGTTAAGGGGTTAATAAGGCATGTTGTCCCATAGTGGTTTACCTATGTGTCATTACCATTAACCAGGGTGGGTTTGATTTAAATCAAGTCGATTTAAATCGCAATTTAAATCACTAGTCAGTAAGACTCAAATTAAATCATGATTTTTAAATGCAAAAACTCATTCTTGCTGGTAGTTAAAACCATCAATATTTGCCACCAGGTGAAGAAGTCATATTTAGAATAATAACCTGTCAGATTAGTAAAACAACAATATCAGAACTGATTTTAGTTTAATAGATTAATCACTCATATTTGGAACATATAATAAAATATAACTGCATGACTATACAGCCTCAGGTACATAACCAAGTTCTATTTCATGCTGAATAACCTTTAAACTCTAATGTATCTTAAAGGAGAACTACCACCCCGCAAAAACTTAACCTTGATTGATTCTTCATCTGGCGACTAGCTGCTTAGTAGCGCTAGTCGCCAGAAATGTTACCCGGTTCTGAAGATTTCGGCCTTTTTCTGACGGTCACTGGAACAGGAAGCACGGACGTCTCATCACAGTGACGTCCGTGCGCCTGCGCTGTCAGTCCCTTTTGAGCCGGGGTGGTAGTTCCCCTTTAAATAGAAAACTATCTTTAGATACATTTTTTCCTCCAAAAGCATTTAATTAAAATAATAAATTTGATTGAAATAAAAAAAATCAATTTTTTTTTAAATCATCGATTTTTATCCACCCTGCTATTAACCTCTTCGATTGTCGGTCATAATGGTGCTGTTATGGGACCCCAGATTGCTGAAGCTTACAGCAGTGGCTTGTGGAACCCCAGGGTTTTCTGGGAAGTACAAGGGTTTCCATAGAAGAATTTTAACCCTTTGCATGCCAGAGGGGTGCACAGCGCATTGCTCTGCAATGTGTTGCATACCCCTCTGCATTCAAAGGGTTAACCAGTGCCAGCCAGTGGAACAAGGTTGGATTGTCAGGCACTTTATGTGTGGTTCTGTGACTACCAGTGGAACAAGTCTGGGATGTCAGACAGGGTATTTGTATTTTGTGATTACCAGTGAACAGTGGGGCATGGCTGGGTTGTGAGTGTATTTTTGGATCCGTGACTACCAGTGGACAGTCAATGTCAGACAGGGTATGTGCGGTTCTGTAATTACCAGTGGACAGTAGAATAAGGCGGGGACACCAGTGTATGTGTGGTTCTGTGACTACCACTAGACAGATTAAGACTGGAGTGTCAGACAGTTTGTGCGGTTCTGTGACTACCAGTGGAACAAGGCTGGAGTAGATGTACTTTGTGGCTACCACTGGATAACAGGACATTGCTTGGGTTTTAGTGTATTTGTGTTTTTGTGACTACCAGTGGATTGTGGAACAAGGCTTGGGTATCCGTGCATGTGTGAGTCTGTGACTACCAGTGGGAGAGTGGAGCAGGGCTAGAGCGCTGGTGTATGTGTGCATTATTCTGAGGCTACAAGTAGAAAGTAGGCAAGACTGGGGTGTCAGTGTATGTGGGGTTCTGTGACTACCAGTGAACAATGAGACAAGACTGAGATGTCTGTGGTTCTATGACTACCAATGAACAATGAGACAAGGCTGGGGTGTCTGTATATGTGTGTGGTTCTGTGACTACCAGTGAACAATGAGACAAGGCTCTGGGGTGTCAGTGTATGTGTGGCTACCAGTGTGCAGTGGGACAAGTATGGGTTTTCAGTGCTTGTGTGGCTTTGTGACTACCTGTGGACATGTTTAAGACTGGAACATTTCAAAGAATGCAGTTCTTATTTTACTTAAAGTGGACATGTTAACAACTATCACCCCAAATAAAGCCCCTACCCTAATAATTAGCCACCTTGCGATAAGCTTACCAATAGTACTATTATCCAGCCTAATTACCAAGTTAGTCAGAAATCCTTCTTCTGACAAGACTGATGGCCAGGCAACGGCGCTTTAGTGGCATCAGAGCGCCTGCACCGTTAGTCCCTTCTGGTACCTTTAGGTACAATGCAACGCCTCCTAGAGGAGAAGGGACTAACAGCGCAGGCGCGCAGATGTCAGTAAGCAAATATGTCTGCGCTGTTGCCTGGCCGTCAGTCTCAGCAGAAGTAGGTTTTCTGACTATCGTGATAATTAGTCTGGATAATAGTACTTTTGGTAAGCTTATCCCTAGTTGGCTAATTATTTGGGGGGGATATGGAGTGATTGTTCCCCTTTAAAGCCATCTGTTAATATCTTGGATGCTAGGAGAGTCTGACTCTCTGTAAAGAAACATCGAGAACCCTATAACATTCTAGGGTGTCAAAAGCCTCATTTGTATGAATGAGCAATTGTATTTTTTTCTCTTGTGGTTCAGGTGGTTTGCCTCTGAATCCCTTCACTTTGCATATAAGCCAATGACAGCGTCTCACATCAACTCTTTTCTTTCTTTCAGACTAACAAACAGGCCAAACCTAGAATTCAGCATTCTGTACAGAACCTAACGAATGATGTCATCATCTCCCCTCTGCATAGTTTAGGAACCATTCAAATGCAACCTCTTTCAGGTGTTTTGGAAGCTGAAACAATGGCCATTGCCCTTAATCCAAACTTACCAGCAGGCCAAGTTTATATAGATGGAGGAGAAGCCTTGGTCAAAAGTGTTGATCTTCCCAGTTCAGTCATGGGAGCAGTGAATGTGCTGCCACTGGTTCACATTGTGGAGTCTTTTGATGGACTGTCCCTGGCACTTGCACCTTCTCAGACTCAAAATGTATCACCCATAGCTTTGCCCATTGAGGTGTCCGAGGAGCAGCAGATACAACATGGCCTACCACTGGCAGAACCCATAACCCTCATATCGGAGGAACACATTGCATCCTCATCATTACAACATGACTTGGACGTCAGTGGCGTTATACCAGTCTGTGGTGAAGTGGTTCCCACCGTACTTGACATGAGTGAGATTTCTAATCAGGGAGCCTTGGTGATTGAAAACATCTCAATAGAACCATTCCCTGAATGTGGCTTTGCTTCGGTCACACCAGCAGAGATGTCCTCTGCAGAGCTGTTGTCGTATATTGAAACCATGCAGACTGCCACCGCTGTCCCTGCTCTGCAAGATGGGCCCCTTCCACCCTTAATGCCTTCTCCAGAGACTGTGTTGTCACCAGCCATCACTGGACCCATAACTTCCACAGTACCGATCGTATCCAAACACAACAAAGTGGTGTCTCAGTCAGAGGACTTCACGGAACAGGAAAGCACAGCTCTAGTTGAAGAGCAGGAGGAATTGTCTACCGCAGAACTGGTTTCCATAGTGGTTGATCTGCAGAAGAAAGTCCGAGCTCTTCAGCAGAGACACAGGCGACACTGTTCCAAGCTGGAGGTCATGGAAGGAGTGGTAGAACAACTGAAGAAAGAAAACCTGATTTCTGAAGAGAAGCTGGGTTTTCTAGAAGTGGCAAGTAGAACATCTTATATTATTGGTTAGCAACCTTTCTCTGTCTCTTGGAGAATACAGCTCCCATTATCCTCTACCAGACAATGGCTAGTTGAGGATGATGGGATGCAGCAGCCAGAGAGCTAAAGGTTGCCTGTCCCTTTTCATGTAATGCATTCCTCAGCCCTCTGCCCTTAAAGCGGACCTCTCATCTGCTATAAAGTCGCCCTGCTATAATTAAGCAGGTAGCGACTAGCTTTAGAATATATATTTTTCCTCTGAAATTTACCCCATTCTGTAGAAATCCTTCATTGCAGGAGACCTGAACCCAGACTACAGCACAGACATCTTGTCTGCGTACCTGCACCGTCAGTCCCGGTCTCCTTTGAGAAGCACTGCAGTGTGCCACATTGTAACCGGAAGGGACTGCGCTAACCCAGCCGTCAGTTTCCTACAATGAAGGATTTCTGTAGAATGGCATACATTTCAGAGGCAAAATATATATTCTAAAGCTAGCCGCTACCTGCTTAATTATAGTAGGGCGACTTTATAGTGGATGAAAGTTCCGCTTTAAAGGAGCAGTAATTTATTTTCTTAATGGCAGTATGTGAAAGAGGAACTATCACCTTGTATAAAGCTGCCCTCCAATAATTAAGCATATGGCGACCAGCTTCATAATAGTTCTGTTAGATCTCAGAAGTACCCGATTCTAAAGTAATCCTTAATCTAGGGAGACAGGGAATTGTGAGGAGCACCCATCAAGCACGAACAAGATAAAGTGTCTTGTTCTAGACATGGTAGCCTCTCAATGGTGCTACAACTCACGTGAAAAACGTGACTTGTAGCACCATTGAGGGGTCACTATGCCCAAGAACAAGACACTTTATCTTGTTCTTTCTCAATGGGTGTTTGTCACAACATTTGTTTCTTTATCTCCCTAAGTGGAAGGAGATCCCAGGCATGGGCCCTTGCTCTCCATGTGCCTAGAGGGAATCGGCTGCACCCCACTGACGAGGCCCACGTAGGCTGAAACGTACGTCTGTGGTTTTGCTGATTCTCTTGTGCGGAGAGGGTTTGCCTGACATTTCGGAGCTGGACTGTCTGTGGGCAGGACCAGTCTGATATGAATGTAGAAATTTCCTCTCTGCAGTGGCACATGGGAGTGAAAAACGTGACTTGTAGCACCATTGAGGGGTCACCATGCCCAAGAACAAGACACTTTATCTTGTTCGTTCTCGATGGGTGCTCGTCACATCATTTGTTTCTTAATCTAGGGAGACCTGAAGCAAGGCATCAGTACAGACATCTTGTATTAGAGATGTCTGTACACCTGTGCTGTCAGTCCCGGTCTTCTCTAGGAGGCATTGCAGTGTGCGATAAGGCACCGTGCAGACGGCACTACTTTACTCTGAGATCTAATAGAACTATTATGAAGCTAGTCTCCATATGCTTAATTAATGGAGGATGACTTTATACAAGGTGAAAATTCCTCTTTAACGAGATTACTAAGAGATTTTTAATTCAAAAGTTATTATAACATCTATTAGTAGCATCAAGTGGTGTGAAAATAACTATATATATAAAATATAGCATAAATTGGCCAGAGCTTCCTGGAGTGCATAACATACATAGTATCTTGCATGGGGAGCCACATGTTTCCAACTTCTGTGTTACTCTGTTAATAAGTGCTGCAGGTATTCCAATAACAGTCTGTGACCCGGTTACAATGTATCTTTATTTTCTGGTCAGAGAGCCAAGTTTTAGAACACTTGGTATTGTTTTGTTTATTGTTTATGTGTGTGTGTGTGTGTGTGTGTGTGTGTGTGTATACTGAGCATGGTGCTCCGAATTCAGACCGAAGTCCTCTCTGCGCACCTTTGGACTCCGGTCTGAATTCGGAGCGCCCCGCTACGTATCAGCCGCGGCCCGGGCAGTCAGTACTGCGCATGATTGCAGCGCTGCCAGTGTTGGCCCACGTACACGGGCTTTAAAACTAGTGTATGTATGTGTATATATAATATACATTTTTATTTCACTGGAGGAAATAGAACAGTTCTTATTAATTCAAATCCCAGAGTGCATTTACACTAGCTCCACAGCACTGCCAGGTGTGTCCAGTAGGGGCGCAGGAACACATCCAGAGATTTCATATTTATATTATTACGCACAATGGCGCACAAATGGTGAAGACCAACGTGAGACCACACCCAGCTTGGACCAGCCAGGACTGTCCATATCAGAGCCACAGATATTAAGACCTCACTTTCCCCATAGAGGCCAAGATTTGTTACATGTGAATCTAATCTGAAAAAAATGTTTAACTGTAGAACTTCCTTCTCTAAAGCCACACAAGTAAAAATTCTCAGCTGCTATGGGGGTGAGTAGAGCTCGGAGTCACTGGGGCTCCTATAATCAGATCCCTGCTGGTCCCACATTGGAGGGAGTGAAGGGTGGCCCATATGGAACAAATGCAGCTCCTCTCAGGTCATTCTCCTCTGTATTTGTAAAAGTAAGGTGTCCGGGGTAAAAATAAAGATGGAGAGCCTGGAGTGGGGAATTAAATGGGAGATCTGTGGGAAAGAAGGAAGAAGCCAAGGGGCAGAATAGAAGAGGTGAGAAGCAGCCCATGGGAAATATATGTGTCCTATGAGACTGGTGACATATGGATCCTGTGGGTGATATATGGGTCCTGTGTGTGATTGGTGGGTGATATATGGGCCCTCTGTGATTGATGGGTGATATATATGGGTCCTGTGTGTTAGATGGGTGATATATATGGATCCTGTGTGTTAGATGGGTGATATAAGGTTCCTATGTTATTGATAAGTGATATATGGGTCCTGTGTGTGATTGATAAGTGATATATGGGTCCTTTGTGTGACTGATAAGTGATATATGGGTCCTTTGTGTGACTGATAAGTGATATATGGGTCCTCTGTGATTGATGGGTGATATATATGGGTCCTGTGTGATTGATGGGTGATATATATGGGTCCTGTGTGATTGATGGGTGATATATATGGATCCTGTGTGTTAGATGGGTGATATAAGGTTCCTATGTTATTGATAAGTGATATATGGGTCCTGTGTGTGATTGATAAGTGATATATGGGTCCTTTGTGTGACTGATGGGTGATATATATGGGTCCTGTGTGGGTGATGGGTTTTTCCATCGCTCACTGACATTTATTTTCAATAGAAAAATTGCTGGCTCCTAAGCTTTCAGTGCTCTCTGTTTTTAAATATATGTCCAGCTCAGCTGTATCGGCGAGCAGAAGTCACTGACTACTTCTCACTAGAGTAACTGATAAGAATAGCATCATCTGTTACATTAGAGGTCTGGAAGCCTGTGTGTTTAAAAGATTACTGCTGCAGGGGCGTATGGAGGGCTCTCCCATACTGATGAAAACACCGGCAGTAGCTAAGTATCTTTCATGTTCTCTTTTTGTAATACATAGTTAATAAACTGTAGTTATAGTTTTTTTTTTCACTACCACTATGTGTATTTCTTTATCTGGAATTTCAGACCTCTTATGTAACATCATATAATGGTCAAAATAGAAAATTGCAGCTTAATCTGTAATAACCTGTTGAATGAAAAATCTCTCTGCAGTTAGTGTGCTCTTGTTTAAGTACGATAAACTCCATACCATCTATGCTTTCATTAAAAGTGTACTGCTTCTTTAACACCGATTTTGCCCAGTCAAGCTTATATAGCCTAAGGAATCTGTATATAGTAATATCACAATGTGGTGACCTGGACACAATGCTGTTTGATTTAAAAATATATGCTTGAGCTGTAGTTACTTGTGAAGGAAGCATCCCCTTGTACCCTTGTTTTACACATCAATATAGTCTCCCAGAGCAAAAAAATCCACATCCTTGCTGAAAAGAATTCTGCATCCTTACTGCAAGAATTTCATATCCTTACTACCCTTAAAGGGATAGTAATGTCCCAGAACATTTTTATCATTTTGTAGTGATTGAAAAGTTGAGTTTAACGCAAAAAAAGTATCTCTCAAACCGCTATGGTTTGAGAGATATCTTCATTCAAAGTTTGATGTTTCCTGCTGTCAGCTGAGCCGGGATCGCATTTTTTAAACAGAATGACTGCATTGCAATGGTCTACTAAATGTGCTTGCAAACCAGGCACACTTGGTAGACCATTGCAATGCAGTAATTCTGTTTAAAAAGTGCGATTCCGGCTCTGCTGAAGAGCCTTGATGTCGGCTGACACGGATTTCCTGCTGACAGCAGGAGATGTCAAACTTTGAATGAAGATATCTCTCAAACCATAGGGGTTTGAGAGATACTTTTGTTTTGCGTTAAACTCAACTTTTCAATCCCTACAAAATGATAAAAACATGTTCTGGGGCATTGCTGTCCTTTTAAAGTAAATAATTCCATATCCTTTACTGCATAGAATTCCACATCCTTACTGCCTTTACTTCAAAGAATTCCACATCCTTACTGCCTTTGCTGCATAAACATCCACATCATTACTGCCTTTACTACATAGAATTCCACATCCTTACTGCCTTTACTACATAAAATTCCACGTCCTTACTACTTTTACTACACAAAAGTCCACATCCTTACTGCCTTTAGTTCAAAGAATTCCACATCCTTACTGCCTTTACTGCGTAGCATTCCACATTCTCACTTCATTTACTTCATAAAATTCCTCATCCGTACTGCCTTTACTACATAAAAGTCCACATCCTTACTACCTTTACTTCAAATTTTTCCAATCCTTACTGCCTTTACTGCATAGAATTCCACATCCTTACTGCCTTTACTGCATAGAATTCCAAATCCTCACTTCATTTACTGCATAAAATTCCTCATCCTTACTGCCTTTACTATATAGAATTCGACATTCTTACTGCCTGTATATCCACATCCTTACTGCCTGTACTACATAGAATTCCACATCCTTACTGCCCGTACATCCACATCCTTACTGCCTTTACCACATAGAATTCCACATCCTTAGTGCCTTTACTACATAGAATTTGACATCCTTACTACCTTTACTACATAGAATTCCACATCCTTACTGCCTTTACTGCATAGAATTCCACATCCTTACTGCCTTTACTGCATAGAATTCCAAATCCTCACTTCATTTACTGCATAAAATTCCTCATCCTTACTGCCTTTACTATATAGAATTCGACATTCTTACTGCCTGTATATCCACATCCTTACTGCCTTTACTACATAGAATTCGACATCCTTACTGCCTTTACCACATAGAATTCCACATCCTTACTGCCTTTACTACATAGAATTTGACATCCTTACTGCCTTTACTACATAGAATTCCACATCCTTACTGCCTTTACTGCACTGCATAAAAGTCCACATCCTTACTGCCTGTACTGCGTAAAATTCCACATGCTCACTTCATTTACTGCATAAAATTCCTCATCCTTACTGCCTTTACTACAAAGAATTCCACATCCTTACTGCCTTTACTTCATAGAATTCCACGTTCTTACTGCCTTTACTGCATAGAATTCCACACTCTTACTGCCCGTACTTCAAAGAATTCCACATCCTTAGATCTAGTCAAAAGCACATTTTCCCCATTCCTAAAAGATTCCCTCTTGTTTTTTTGCTCAACTCTTTGAGTATAAAGTTAACCAGTGAGTGCTTTGTATTGGCCTAAGTTACATTTATAAATGATAATCATGTTCCCCTCTTTAGACATACACCTTTTTCTCTAAAGTAAACAACCCCAATTTGGATTGTCTTTTTTTTTCTGAGTAAAAGAATTACACTTATGGTCTTTCCTATCATGTCTTTTTCAGGCCTGTGTCCAGTCCAGTTCCGCACTACCAGAAACTAGCAACACTGTGGCAATAGTTTGTCAGGAAGACAACCAGACCTTGATGTACACTCTCCCAATTCAACCAGAGGAAGAAAACCAGACCATCTTTCACATTGAGGAACAGTGACCAAGATCAAGACCCCAAGTCCTCTTTCTGTCTCATTTTCAGGCTTTGGGTGTGCTAGTCAAATCGCTGTCGGTGTTGAAATCAGTCTTCTACCTTTTCAAAAGTGCTAGGCATCTTAAATTGGACCTGTCAACCTAAGACAAGATTTTATTTAGTTTTACAGAAAATTAAAATCTGCCTATATGTGATGCAAACCAGTTTTCTGTATAATAAATAGTGTTTGTGGAGTTAACATTTTTTTTGAGGGCAAAGTGTGGCACATTTTACTAATTCCCTGCACAGTATGCCCGTCCTGTTTGAGGCAAAACTTAACTCTCACCGTGTCCGTGTGGATTCACTATTTGGCGACCAACAAAACAGCAAGTTTAAAATGTTGCCTGCATGAAAAGGGTGACATCAGAATGTCTCCTGCACCAAAAGGGCGACATTCTGATGGTGCAGGCTTAAGTGTCACCACCATCTGTTCCTTAAAGTGTTAGTAATGTCTAAAAAAAAAAAGTTTTTTGCATTTAGAAGAGCTTAAAAAGCTGATCTAAATGCAAAAAAACGTATCTCTCAAACCGCTATGGTTTAAGAGATACTGGCGTTCAAAGTTCGCTGTTTCCTACTGACAGATGTAAAGCTGTCAGCAGGAGATTCGTGTTGGTCGACACAATGGCGCTTGAGAAGTACCGAGACCTTGTTACTTACAAGGAATCCCTTCATTGGAATGGTCTAAAACGTGTGCCTGAACACCAGGTACACGTTTTAGACCATTCCAATGAAGGGATTCCATGTAAGTAACGAGATCACAGCACTTCTCAAGCGCCTCTGTGTCGACCGACACGAATCTCCTGCTGACAGCTTTACAGCTGTCAGTAGGAAACAGCAAACTTTAAACGCCAGTATCTCTTAAACCATAGCGGTTTGAGAGATACGGCTTTTTGCATTTAGATCAGCTTTTTAAGCTCTTCTAAATGCAAAAAAACTTTTTTTAGACATTACTAACACTGTAACTCTCCAATAAGCAGGTCTCTTCCTTTAATTTTGCCCGCATCACAGTCACGCTAATGAGAAGAGGATAGGAACACCAGATGAAGTGAAGTGCCTTCCTCCTTAATTCATACGCTCCATCTGTGCCTTAGCAGATTTGCAACACTTAAGTGTGACTGTTTTGCAAGCGACATGCTGATGCAGGCTTGCGAGTGGAAGAGGGCACCTTAAATGGGGACATTCACATGCCAACAACTGGAATCCGGATGACTTATTTAGTAAAACTAAGTAAGCGTTGGCACGAAGCGGCAGGACTTCCCATCTCCCTCCCAGCTGCAACCTCAGTAGCATGGTAAATGGAGCTTGTTGTAATGTTACATCACAGAAATACCCCCTCGAAGGGAAGCGTGAACGCGCTCCCTGGGGCAGCTGGGAGGGGAGGTGGGAAGTCCTGCCGCTTCGTGCCGCGCTTACAGTGTGCCGCAGAATGCGGAAGTGGGAAATTTTCAGCCCAGATATCTTCGTCACGATGTAAGATCCATAAAAAAAAAAATACCAAAGCTTACTTAGTTTTACTAAATAAATCATCCGGACTCCAGTTGTTTGCATGTGAATGTTCCCCTTTAACCCATTGAGTGCCAGAGAGCGCTCAAATGGTTAAGGTGCAGATGGAGGATATGCATTAAGGAGGGAGAGTATGCATCTTATGAGTGACACTTCACTTCATCTGCTGTGTCTATCCTTTTCTTCTTATTAGCGTGACTGTGATGTGGGCGAAATGAAAGAGATCCCCTTATTTGAGAGTTAAGGCACAGATGGTGGCGACACTTGAGCCTGCGACATCAGAATGTCGCCCTTTTCATGCAGGAACATTTTAGACGCGCTGTTTTGTTGGCCACCAGTTAGTGGGCAACATTTTATTAGGATAACCTTAGTGTGTGGGCTCTGCTTAGATTAGTTCATAGCACAGTGTGTGTGGTAATACAGGCTAAGCACACAAACAAATTAGCATAAAGTGCCAGACTATGGAACCAAGTTTGACTTCAAAGTATCCTATATAATAATTCGCTAAAAGTATGTTTGTCAGAAGCTGTCATGCACAGTAGAGACGGCTGTGCGAGCTGCAGTCATGCACAGTACAGACTGGCCACGCCATGGCGGATAATGGAGCGTGGAGCTCTGAATTCAGAGCAGCGCGGGCAGTCTCTACTGTGCATGACTGCAGCTCGGTCATTGCTGGGTGGCACTGTGGCCCGTGTACACGGGCTCTTTAACTAGTTTATATATAAAAGATGGCTCATGCAACATCTAGTCAGTTTTTACTTCTCTTTAAAAATAAGTTTTGTTATCTTATGTTGACAGGTCCAGTTTTTTTACTATGAAACCTTTTCAAGCACGAAAAGAAACTTGAAGTTCTGCAGTGATATTCAATTTAAAATAAAGTTCTATTTCGATACAATCTGATGAGAGTGTAGGGTCGTGTTGGATGGTTTTCTCCTGGACTTGTGAGAAGGTTCAGCATGGACAGTCCCATTCCATGAGACTTAAGTATATGTATCTCTGGAGAGACTGTGTGAAACACCATATGTTTAATCTGTTGGCTTCAGCAGGCGTCTTGGATCCAGTTGTATGAATAATGATTTGTAGGTTTGATCAAGAGGTAAAGTGTTCTTCCACCCCATTATGTAATTAGGATTTTTGCTGCCCTAGGACCCAATCATTTGCATATACCCCCTCCCCTATATGCTCACTGTATCTGGCCTTTTTTTGCAGGCCACATCTCTCTAATCTCTAATGGAATCCCAGTGGAACCTTTTTAGTTTCGAATGAAACCCTCCTCACCTTCCCCGTAAAAAGAAGGCGATCAGAGCCATTGTGGGGCTTTACTGTGCAGCTCCTATCTTTTTAATCCCTTAATGAGCGAGCTCGCAGATGGCACTTAACCCCTTAAGGACCGGGCACTTGAGGACCACAGTGCATTTATTTTTAATTTTTTTTTTTTTGTACTTCCGGTTCAGGGCTCCCGGAGCCCTAAACTCCATGACATACCAGGACCGTCGGTGATCGTTAAGGGGTTAAGAACCATGGAGCATTTTATTTACAGATCCAATTTGGGACTCCCCAAACGGTGTGGAGCCATGCAGGGGAGCCCTGAAATCCATGACGGTCTTGGCACTTCACGGGTCCTTATCGCACGTCCAAGCCGTGATGTGCCAGGACCATCATGGGTCCTTAAGGGGTTAAAGGGGTAGTAATGTTTTGTTATCAAAATACAATTGAGTCTTCTTCCTATGTTTTTATAACAATGTGTAGCAGTAAAACCATAAAATACTTTTCCATTTCACATTTATTGTCTAATAAAGTTCCCCCTCCCATCCCTTTTACTTACCTCAGCAAGCCGGTCCGGACAGAACACGACGAGGGACAATCTTCTCTCAGCATAAGGAAAAACCTGCCCTCCTTCCTCAAGGGGGCAGTGCTTTTTCTTTGAAAGAAGGAAGATTGTCCCTCTCTGGAATCTGTCCGGTCCGATGATGGGATTCCAGATCTGAGGGAAGCAGCTTGAGGTAAGTAAAAGGGGCGGGAGGGAGGAACTTTATTAGAGAATAAATGTAAAACTGCAAAGTTTTATAAAGTTTTACTGTTACACATCGTCATAAAAAAGTAGGAAGAAGACTCTATTCTACTTTAACCCTTTGAGTGCCAGAGAGGTATGCGTTGGATAAACCTCTGGCACTCAGAGTTAATAATGAAACATTACTATCCCTTTAATGTCTGCTTTCATAGGATCAGACATCTGTCTTCCACACATCCACTGATATTCACAGAACCACACATACATCTTAAAGGGATAGTAATACTTTGTTTTATTTTATTTTGTAGACATTAAAAAAACATGAAGAACGATATAAGTCTTATCTCTCAAACCTTTATGGTTTGAGAGATATTCACAAGCAAAGTTTCCCCTCCTGCCCCCTTTACCTAGTGTAAGCCATCTCTTCTCAGATGTGCAATGCAGTCCATAGACCAGATAGATAACAGCAGGGGACAATCTTCTTCCTATGAGAACAATGAAAGCCCTACCCCCCTTGACAGGTTTCTCAGGGTTTTCCCTTATCTTAATTTAAGATTGTCCCTCTCTGCAGTCTACCTGGGCACCTCCCTTCTGATCTGGCTGAGCAGTGTTACATCAGTAAAAGGGGCGGGAGGGGGATACTTTGTCATTGAATTACTCTTGTACTACAACTCTGACAGAATTGAAATAACACTCTCCAAAGTCCAAATACTATGATGATTAATTAGAGTTTCTTTTATTATGAAACATTACTATCCCTTTAAAGGGACAGTGAGGTCCCAGAAAAAATATTTAGCATTTTGTAGAAATTAAAAAGTTGAATTGAATGCAAAAAAACATATCTTTCAGCCGACACAGAGGCTCTTCAGCAGAGCCACAATTACATTTTTTAAAAAGAATGTCTTAATTGGGATGGTCGACAAAGTGTGCCTGGTTTGCGAGCACACTTCTGCATTCCAATGAAGTCATTCTTTTTAAAAAAAAAACGCGATTGCGGCTCTGCTGAAGAGCCTCCGCGTCGGCCGACACGGATCTCCTGGTGACAGCTTTACATCTGACAACAGGAAACTTCAAACTTTGAATTCAGATATCTCTCAAACCATCATGGTTTGAGAGATACTTTTTTGCATTCAATTGAACTTTTTAATCCCTACGAAATAATAAATATTTTTTCTGGGACATTACTGTCCCTTTAAAGGGTTAGTAATGTGTTACCTAAATAAAGAGCAGTAATGTAGAGAATCAAAAAAGAAATCGATTGATGCAACTTCTATCCCTTCAAAGAGTGAACATATTTTGTTCCCCCCATCATTGTCATAAAGTTGCTATAGACAGTATATACCAGTAAAATCGTTAATTGAAATAATAGGATAATTGGGGAAACAACCAAGAAAATTACTTCTTACTGTGAACGAAAACCTTGCCCCCCCTCGAGAGATTTTTTTAGGTTTTTCCTGATGCTCCCTGAAGATTGTCCCTCGCAGCGATCCATCCGGACAGTCTTAATTCTCTGAGGTGAGCAGTGTTACATCAGTAAAAGGGGCGGGAGGGGGATACTTTATCTTTCAATTACTCTTGAACTACAACTCTGACAGAATTGAATTAACAGTCTCCGTGGCCCAAATACTATGAAGATTAATTGGAGCTGCTTTTTCTGTGAACCACTGCTATCTCTTTAAAGGGATAGTAATACTTCATTTTAACTTTATTTTATTTTGTAGGCATTAAAAAAACATGAAGAATGATATAAGTCTTATCTCTGAAACCTTTATGGTTTAAGAGATATTCACAAACAAAGTATCCCCCCCCTGTTCAACCAGATGAGAAGGGAGATGCCCAGGTAGACTGCAGAGAGGGACAATCTTCAATTAAGATAATGGAAAAAGCTGAAAAACTTGTCAAGGGGGGAAGGGCTTTCATTGTTTTCATACAAAGAAAATTGTCCCCTTCTGTTATCTGTACTGTCATACAACCAGACTCACATCTGAGAAGAGATGGCTTACACTAGGTAAAAGGGGCGGGGAGGGGAACTTTGCTTGTGAATATCTCATAAACCATCAAGGTTTGAGAGATAAGACTTATATCATTCTTCATGTTTTTTTAATGCCTACAAAATAAAATAAAGTTAAAACGAAGTGTTACTATCCCTTTAAAGTTGAACTTTCATCTTAATTCAAGTTTGCATATTTGAAAACTGCATTAAAAACTGCCTATATGTCATGTTATCCAAAATTCCGGCCGATGTACAGTTCAGGAGATATTTACACATCTTTCTTATGCTAATACATGCTAATTGTGTCACCCTGTGGTATCAGTGACATTTTCATATGCTAATGAATCCTTTTCAGTTATGTCATATGCTAATGAATGTTTCAAGGACATTTCATGTGCTAATGCAGCTTTGTACAGTACCAGGAAACTTTCACTTTCATCTCCTAAACGATATATCTGCTGGACCTTTGGTTAACATCACATATAGGCAGTTATTAATGCAGTTTTCAAATATGCAAATTTGAATTAAGGTGAAAGTTCAGTTTAAGTAGATCTAAATTTTGATTCAACCCTCTGAAAGCTAGATTGGTATCCATTGCATTAACTTCCAAACGGATAAAGTGACAGTCAACCTCCTTTTTGATGTTGCGTACCCCTTGGGTATTCAAATGGTTAACATATTATGCGATTGTGTAATATGGAAAGTCAGATTGTCTATGCTTTTTAATTTTCTTTTTTTTTTTACAATTCTGTCCTAGACATTGAGCTTTGAACTTCAGTTTCCAGTGATTTTTCCTTTAGGTACTGTGAAAGCAGCGATGGCGGTACAGTGTCAGTCCTGCAGCAGAAAAGTCTGCTTTCACTACAGTATACATAGCATTCAGTGCTGCAAGGACAGTGTTGCATTGTTATCACTACTCCTGCTTTCATAGTTTCTGACAGAAAGCTGTCTGGAAACAAATTTGGGGAGCTCACTGACAGGCACAAACGCACAAATGTTAAAAGTAGTTGAAGTTGGAAACAAATACATATATGTAATTATAGTGTATACTATTGCTCTCCAATGTTACTAATGTTGATATCACTTTAATTTCTATGAAATTATATTATAAAGTGTCCCCCTCTTCCCCTTTTTAATATTTTAAGTCTCCTCCCCTCAGATCTGAAATTCGGTCATCGGATCAGACAGATCATGAGGGACAGTCTTCCTTCGATCAGTATAAGGAACACCTTGCCCCCCGCTGATGAAAGAGGGTAGGTTTTTAGTTATTCTGACAGAAGATTGTTGCTCATCGCGATCTGTCTGGACCGGCTTTCAGTCCTGAAGACAGAAGACTGATGTAAGGAAATGGGTCAGGAGGGGGACACTTTATAATATCATTTCATAGAAACTAGAGCGATGTCACCATTGGCAACATTGAAGAGTAATAGTATACACTATAAGGAACGATCATAGCTGAGGTTTTAATGCGCCATTACTGTCTCTTTAAAGTTATTGTGTAAGCTCATACTTGTCTGATCTTTTAGCGCCTCTCCATTTTATATTTGTCAGATTCCCATCTCCTCTTATCTTTATTTGTGCAACCATAAGTATCGAGAGCTTGATTATAGAAATAAAAACACTAGATTGACAAACACATCCTTGTCTAGAGGCTCCAAAGAAGCAGAATGTGAAATTGCTTTTCAGATAAAATAAGCCACATTTTTAGCTTTTGTTACACTGTTTACAATGGGTTCTTTTCAGGCTGCTGCTGTGTATTTGCACCTTTTAATGATTCATTTTGATGATTAATGTGCTTTAATGTGTTTGGTTTGATGTTGAAAACATTAATCTTTACTTTTAATGATAAAATAGTTTTCTTTATCTGTTTTGTGGTTATTTTGCATTCCTTTATCATTATTATTCTTTATTTATATAGTGGCAACTTATTCCACAGCGCTGTACAATAGGGAATAGACCTACAGACATATCAAATGTGGAAAATCAAAGGATCAGGGTGCCCCCTGCTGGTGAGAGCAGACAGTGTAGAGGAAGGCAGGTGGGACACAGTAGTAGTAAGTGCTATTGGGCGTAAGTGCCTCCTGCCACATGAACTTCTGGTCAGTGGGTGGGACAGAGAAGTGCTGTTGAGTGCAGTGGTCCACGGAAGCGGTGGTTCTTTTTGGGGAAAAAGACTGAACAATGAGGTCGTGATGGGTGGAAGAGTGAATTTTAGAAGGGAATGAGAATAAGTAGTAGTTGGACAGGTTGTTGGTCTGACCTTGCTCATAACAGTGATGGAGGTAGTTGATAGGCTTCCCTGAAGAGGTGAGTTTTCAGGGAGCGTCTGAAGGCTGGGGCAGAGTCTGATGGGATGGGGGAGGGAATTCCAGAGCCCGGTTGCAGCACGGGAGAAGTCCTGTAGGTGGGAGTGGGAAGATGTTATATGAACTGTAGTGAAGAAGGTCATGTGCAGAGAGAAGATTGTGATTTGCAGTGTGTTTGGAAATGAGATTAAATATAAGGAGGGGGGGTGCAGTGTTAGGGCTTTGTAAGTTAGCACCAGAGTTTTGAATTTAATTCTATATGTCAAACATGTGGCTCCCATCCTGTAAATTGCATCCCTTCATAGAGGGAAACTTTAACCCTTTGAGTGCCAGAAGGGTATGGAATGCATTGCAAAGCCCTGCATCTTCCTCCACCCTCCTTGATTCAGCCTACAGCTGCCACCAGTGTAGTTTTCCTGGCTTCTCTCTTGGGATTCACCAGTCCCGAAACCCAGAATACTTTGCCATCTGTTGGCAGAGGATTTTGGTAGTTGCTAGATTCTGACAGGCTAGAGGACCTTTGCTGACATAAGTCAGTCATGTGATCCCAGTATGTTGGGCTGGGTGGGACACCGTAAGAGAGCTGCAGGCCGAAGAGAGAGACCCTGAGGTTGTGGGAGGGCCGGCTGGAGGCACTTAAACCAGCCAGAACATCTCCTTAGGGCCGATGTGAGCCTTCTGACAGAGCTTCGTTACGAGAGGAAGGAGAAGCAGGAAGTCGTGATTACATCATCGCAAAGCGACCACGAGGCTCACAGCAGAAGTCTGCAGTCCGGTAGGATGGGGGGGGGAGGCGTTCAGCTTAATCAAAAAGAACAATATAGAATCTCTGGACCTCTCGTAACAGAGTCCTGGCTATCTATTGCGACAAATAGTTACTGGGTTCAAGTCATCTCCTCCGGGAAGTACTTACATGCCATATGTAATAGATTCTAAACTGTAGGGGTCTCATTAACTTTATATGCCTGCATAAGTTGTTAATTAATATTAAGCATAGAATAAAATATAACTATCTCCTAGGTGCTATTGCCACAGTGGGATATGGGTAACTGTTAAACAATGAGCAAACTTGTATGGGGTAAAGAACTGGCTACAGATACGTTATCAACTCACTCACTGCAATTTATTCAATAAGCCATTCCCGGATCTGCCTTTCACCTCCACATTTATCACCTATCAAGTAGTTCCTCCTCCCATGTCATGATCATCGCCTCCACCGGCAAGGCCGTGCACGTCCCCCCCTCCATACATGTTGGGCCCGTTTCCCTACTCCTTCAGAGACTTGGATCTACACGCCACCCGACCCATGTTATTGTGAGTCTCTGCAGGAGGGGGGAGGGTTGTCACCCGTCGGTAGTGATCTATACCGCGGGGATCCCTCAGGTCATGTTCACAAGTAAGCCGTTTGCTCTTGCACCTGGACCTCAAGGGGGGGAGGGGGTTATCACCTGGTATGCCACACATAGATACACCACTCCTGATGGCGTACATTGCAGGCTAGGGAGAGGATGGCTTCATCTTCACTCATTCATTTTACAGGCCATTTGTAGGTTTGCACCTACTGGGGACACATGCATCACCCCTGGGACAAATATAGGGGGCTTCATGCAGCACGAAGCTAACCTACATACACTTTGTAGGAATCTCTTGATATCCATGGGGCCGAGAGTGGAGCATACACCTGGCCACTAGGGGTCAGGTGCCACACACCTTCCTCTCTTCCCAAACTTTACCTATAAGCCAGTCTATCACTCCTACATCCATTATACAAAATACAATTCCCACTGTTAATGTAGGTCCTCCTGATGCCGTTCTCTATATGGTATAACACTTTTAGGTCAGGTTAAACATACTCTGCACATGTCACACATCATAAGGGCTTTCTCAGACACTTTAAAAAAAAAAAGTGTTATAGGTTTGATTTATATCTGTCCGTCTCTTCCTGCACTCCCCTCCCATCCTTTCAGATTCCATAAGAAGACATCTTAACCCCTTAAGGACCGGCCGCGCATGCATGTTGCGGTCACTTAAGGACCACGGACCATTTTTTTTTTTTCTTTTTCTGCATCCGATTCCAGACTCCCCGAACGGCGTGCAGCCCGGAATTCCATGATGGTCCAGGAACATCATGGGTCCTTAAGGGGTTAAGTACAGCAATCAGTAATTATACCTTAAATCTGGGCTGTACATGTATTTTTTGTTTGTTTGTTTTTTCTTTTTTCTCAGGATGGGCAAGATGCCTTGCTCAGTTGGTTTATGATATTTTTATATGTTTAACAGCTAAATGATCCATAATTACAAACAATCAAGGAACACAGAAAGTGGGTTATAACAGAGTTTCTAAGGTATGAAAGGTTAGAGACATAATTAAATACATGTTTACTAACAACACGTCATTATCCAGTATGTTTATATGTTATTAGTGTTGCATCCTATTAAAAGGAACGAATACCGTTTAAAGTCTCACAAGTTATATCGCACAGATATCTAGTTATCATCCAAATGTCACAGGCACAATCATGTCTTAATGGTGTTTCAAGTACGGTATGTTATTAACTCTATAGCAGCCATGGGCGATCTCTCAAAATCATTGCTGGCATTCAACATATCTAATCGAATCACACCTGTAACGTTACAGCCTCGGCTATCAACAGTCCACAGCATACAGGTCTGTGCGATATCAATTGAGTTATCTCCTGGAAAGAGGATCAGGCCAGACATCAGAAACAGCTGTTTCGTCTTTTAGGATAGAGTAGGAGAGGGCTATAGTTAGGACCCATTATACGTCTTGTTCCCCTTGGCCCAAAACATTAGGCCTAGGGTTTTTGGGTTTATCTAGCTTATAGTCACAGCGAGACCAACACCCCAGCCTATCACATAGGCCGCACGTCCCTCGGTCCAAATCATAGGTAAAGTCTCGCACTAGCCACTTGGCATTAGATAGGGACTCACCTGTCACATACCCCTGAGATTAATATGATATCTCTCTCTCTCTCGCTCTCGCTCTCGCTCTCGCTCTCGCTCGCTCTCGCTCTCTCGTAAGGAGGAATAAGAACCAGCAGCTGTACTTAACAATCAAACACTTATGTATTAGTTCATGTTTTACAATTTCCTCCACAGCTGAACAAGCGGAGTTGCTGTAAGGCCCATCTACACCAAACATGGGATCGGCAGAAGCGAGTCCATCAAGCTATAAAAACTGGACTGTCACAATAATAATAGCAGACCTCCGCTGAAGAGGACTACCCTTTTCAGCTTCATCAAGGAAAGCAGAACTGTTTAAAGGGATAGTAATACTTTGTTTTATATTTATTTTATTTTGTAGGCATTAAAAAAACACGAAGAACAATATAAGTCTTATCTCTCAAACCTTTATGGTTTGAGAGATATTCACAAGCAAAGTTTCCCCTCCCACCCCGTTTACCTAGTGTAAGCCATCTCTTCTCAGATGTGGAATGCAGTCCATAGACCAGACCGATAACAGCAGGGGACAATCTTCTTCCTATGAGAACAATGAAAGCCCTGCCCCCCTTGACAAGTTTTTCAGGTTTTTCCCTTATCTTAATTGAAGTTTGTCCCTCTCTGCAGTCTACCTGGGCACCTCCCTTCTGATCTGGCTGAGCAGTGTTACATCAGTAAAAGGGGCGGGAGGGGATACTGTGTCATTGAATTACTCTTGAACTACAACTCTGACAGAATTGAAATAACACTCTCCAAAGTCCAAATACTATGATGATTAATTAGAGTTAATTTTATTATGAAACATTAATATCCCTTTAAATTATCGTTTACCAACCCACCTCAGACACCCAGACGAAACCCAAGATGCACACCGGGGAGTACTCCCAGACGTAGCCCTAGCCCTAATCCCTACATCCGAAGCACTGATTTAGCAGACTTAAAATCATCAGTAGCAAGCCTAGCAGCATCCATAGCTTCTATCCACACTCGGCTGGATTTTAGAGATATTTTAGAGGGGAAAGACATAAACCTGGTGTCATTATTAATATCCTTTCAAGGCGGCATAGACACCAGAGCCTTTTCAAGCGACCAAGTGTCAGTTGTTCTCAGAGCTAGGGACCCCAGGTTGAACAAAAGCTAACCATAGCCGAATCTGTAATCACCTTCAGCCTGTATAGGGATACCATATGTTATATTTACCCACAGCGTAGAGTAATCAATGGATGTCATCTCTTGCATGTCTGTCTGATTTGTTACAGAGCTCATCCCAGAACCATGTGCCACCAGAGGCTTTTTCCTAAACCCTGACTAGGAGGAGGGCATGTCCCTAACCTATAAGGATACCTCAGCACCCACCCATCACCTAGCTTGGTGGAGTTCCTCTTACAGGGTTTCACTTTAGGTTTTCACAGTGGACTTCTAGCCATTCCATCAGCCACGCTAGAATGTCCAAACCTCATATCAGCCCTCACAGAACCAGGAACAGTGAACTCCTTGCTAGCTAGTGAGCTAGAGAAAGGTTATATTATAGGCCCCTTCAGTTCCCCCCCGTTTGAGATATGGAGAGTGAATCCCATAGGCTTAGCCACAGGAAAGTTTACCAATAAAAAACATCTGATTTATGATTCCTCATATATTCCTAGTTTAAATTCATTAATCCCATCAGAGGAATACTCCTTGTCATATTCATTGGTGGACGATGCAATATAGTCCATCATTCAGGAAGGGAATGGGTCATGGCTGTCAAAATCAGATATCTGCAATGCTTTCAAACTGAACAATGCTATTTCGATACCCGCCTCATGTTTGGGGCAAAAAGCAACCCAAAACTGTTCAACATATTTGCAGAAACACTATGTTGGATTCTCATGAACATAGGTAGATCCCCATTGGTCATCCGTTACTTGGACGATGGATGACCAATGGAGATGATCATGGGGGCACTGTGAGGGGCAATATGGAGATGATCATGGGGGCACTGTGGGAGGATAAGGAGATGATGGGGGCACTGTGAGTGGCAATATGGAGATGATCATGGGGGCAATATGGAGATGATGGGGGGCTAGTTGGAGATGATGGGGGTAAAGTTGGAGCTGATGAGAGCAATTTGGAGATGATGGGGGCAATGTGAGGGCAATATGGAGCTGATGGGGGCAAGTTGGAGATGATGAGGGCAATGTGGAGATGATGGGGGCATTGTGAGGTCCATATTGAGCTGAATGGGGGGCATTGTGGAGATTAGGAGTATTGTGGAGATGGCACTACACAATTATCCCCTAACCTATGTATCATATATTGTACATGTTGTGCACTCTCAGGGGAACAAGGCTGGGGGTTACCACTTGTGCCCCAGCCCCAGCCTTGTTCCCTTGCCCAGTGGTAGTCATAGAACCCAATATACACTACTTGGCCCCCACACTTGTTCCCTTGACCACTGGTAACTACAGATCCCCATGTACACTGTTTGACCTTCTCCACGCTTTTCCTCTTACCCACCACTGACACCCTAAATACGTTCTTTGCTTCAGTATATACAAAGGAAGCAGAAATGACAAGATATGGGCAAACAGACAAAACCATGGAATTTCCTCCAACATCTACATGGCTTACTGAGGACAAGGTCCAAAAGAGACTGGAAAGGGTTATAGTGAATAAAGCGCCTGGACCGGACGGTATACACCCAAGGGTACTTAAGGAACTTAGTTCAGTAATAGCAAAACCATTATACTTAATATTTATTGATTCGCTTTCATCAGGCATAGTGCCCTGTGATTGGAGGAAAGCTGATGTAGTTCCATTGTTTAAAAAGGGAGCAAGATCCAAACCAGGAAATTATAGACCTGTGAGCTTGACTTCCATAGTGGGTAAGATACTAGAAGGGTTATTAACTGATAGTATTCAGAACTATGTGAAGACAAACAATATCATTAGTAGGAATCAGCATGGTTTCATGAAGAACAGATCATGTCAGACTAATTTACTTGCATTTTATGAAAGAGTGAGTAGTAATTTGGACAGGGGAATTGCTGTTGATGTAGTATACTTGGATTTTGCAAAAGCCTTTGACACAGTGCCTCACAACAGGTTACTGCATAAATTAAAAGGCTTCGGTTTGGGTGGTGGTATCTGTACATGGATTGAGAACTGGTTAAATGATAGATGGCAGAGAGTTGTTGTAAATGGAACTTTTTCAAATTGGTCTAGGGTTATAAGTGGGGTACCGCAGGGTTCAGTCCTGGGCCCAATGCTTTTTAATTTGTTTATTAATGATCTAGAAGTGGGAATTGAAAGTAGCATCTCAATCTTTGCTGATGACACTAAGCTATGTAAGGAAATACATACAGAGCTCGATGTTTTTTCCCTACAGAAGGATTTAGATAAACTAAGTGAATGGGCAGAAAAGTGGCAGATGTCATTTAATGTAGATAAATGTAAGGTTATGCATTTGGGTTGTAGAAACAAACTTGCTACATATACTCTAAATGGGAAACAACTTGGGAAATCCTCATTAGAGAAAGATTTAGGTGTACTGATAGACAATAGTCTTCACAGCAGTGTGCAGAGTCACTCAGCTGCTGCAAGAGCAAATAGAGTACTAGCCTGCATAAAAAGAGGTGTAGAAGCAAGGGATGCTAATATTATCCTACCTCTGTATAAATCCTTGGTTAGGCCTCATCTAGAATATGGAGTACAATTTTGGGCGCCTGTTCTAAAAAAAGACATTACTGAACTGGAAAAGGTGCAGAGACGTGCAACAAAACTGATAAAGGGATTGGAGGATCTGAGTTACGAAGAGAGACTAGCCAAACTGGGTTTGTTTACATTAGAAAAGAGACGTCTAAGGGGTGATATGATTACCATTTACAAATACATTCAAGGCCAATACAAAGAACTATCCAATGAATTATTTATGCAAAGAGCTGAGCTAAGAACAAGAGGTCATCCATTAAGACTTGAGGAAAGGCGCTTTCGACTAAAACACAGGCAGGGATTCTTTACAGTAAGGGCGGTAAGGCTATGGAATTCTTTGCCTCGGGATGCTGTGCTTGCAGATAATGTAACTGCATTCAAAAAAGCAATGGATGCCTATCTAGCACAGAACAATATTGACAGTTATGACAGATGGCTTCAAAGCAAATAGGATATTGAGCCGGGGAACTATTTGACACACTCACACACACACCTACATTGGAAATTGCTCCAGAGGGCTTTTTTGTTGCCTTCCTCTGGATCAACAGGGGTGTTATTGGCATGGGCTGGACTTGATGGACGCATGTCTTTTTTCAGCCTTATCTACTATGTTACTATGTTACTATGTTACTATGTTACCACTAGCCACAAATCCCCATGGCCACTGCCTGGACAAGGGAAAAAATGCTGGGGGTGTCAGGCAGTGTATATGGGGCTAACACGATACATAGAGTACTCCCCTTCGACATATTACCCCCCCATGTATTTTGACATCTATTGCTCTAATTTGACATGCTAACCATTCCTCATTCACTTCCCTTATGTTCCACAGAAACTGTCTTTTATTCGACACTTAACCCTTTGAGTACCAGAGGGATACCTAGCACATTGCAATGTTTTGCTACCTCTCTGGTACTCATAGGGTTACGTGTAGAATAAAATGTCATGCATGTTGAATAAAGTTGGAGAAAGTTAGTTAGTATGTTGAATGGGAGCGCTATATGTTGGGGGGGTTAATATGTTGAAAGGGGGGCACTCTGTGTCAGATTTCTATAATGTGGGGAACAACACCATTGTGTGTTAGCCCCGTATACCCTACCTGACACCCTCAGCCTTCTTCCCTTGGCCAAGCAGTGTATATGGGGTTCTATGGCTACCACTGGGCAAGGGAACAAGGCTGGAGAGCAAGTGGTAGCCACAAACTCCTATAGATGCTCCGTGACCCCCAGTCTTTTTCCCCTGCGAGTGTACATGTATAATATATGATACATAGGTTAGGGGATAATTATGTAGTGCTTGGTGTACTATTTTTGTTTATTTTAACCCTTTTAGTGCCACAGGGGTGAGCAATGCTGTCCAGGGTGCTGAAAGCCTTCTCTTTATTCCCCCTACTGGCCAAGTAGGGAAGCACAGTGAATGCTGTGCAGCTTCAGGATTGTCGTAGTGCTGGTGATGTGTGAGAGGAGGAGATCCCTTCCACATCAACAGCACTTTGACAATCCTGTATGCTAATAGGGACCTTCTCCACCCCTCCCCTTCCATCGGACAATTTTACTGAATATGTCTGTGTGTGTGTGTGTGCAGATGAAAATGTTGCAGTGTTTCAAACACATCGACAAGATCATATCGACACAGCAACAAACTTTTCTGCATCTAGGCCCATTGTCTCCCACATAAAGACTCATAAACAAAATGTCCTTTTGAACACCAGGTGGCATCGTTACCAAGTAAAGGAGACCTCGCTAGCATTTAAGGGGTTAAAATCCCTATTTAAATCAAATGGAGGTTTTGGATTTTTTTTAATCCTCCCCTGTAGAGCAATTGTCTTCCCTCCGAACTATTATTTTGAACATACTGCCCTTATATGTATCTGTTAACTTCTATACCCCTCTGGCATGCAAAGGGTTTATAGTTATACAAATACACAGGTGTGATATGTATGCACAAGTTTAGAACATCATCTGAAAGATGCACTGCAGCACAATATGTATCAATAATGTATCTATATATAATGTATACAACAACTAGATTGTTGTATCACTCACTCAGTGTGAAGTTCCTCTCTTGCTCTGGTGCACAATCCCATTTGGTAAGATGCAACGTACAAAGAAAAGGGCGGCAGCCCCCGTGGGTCTGTTTCAAGCAGAATCAATGGCAATTTTTAGTTAACCATTTGAGTGCCAGAAGGGTACGCAATGTATTACAGAGCAATGAGTTGAGTACCCCTCCGGCACACAACGGGTTAATCCCGTGGTCAAAATTTCAGTCCAACATTGACCTTTGTCAGTAGGTCTTGAGAAATGTTGACCACAAGGTCATATGAATATTGCTATTGATTCTATTTGGAAAAAATATATAGTGATAGCAGATGTGAGTGTACTTTTTACTTTGTCAAATAATGGATATATAGCGGTGCCGCCATAGAACCCAGACCTGGAAATAGTGAAATCACTTCTTAATACAGCCTGAGTGCTGTTCTCAGATTCAGCTGATTTAGGAGGTCAAAAAAAAAAAAATCTGTAAAGATTAGCTGTTTGGATTTTGTACTTATACAGTTTCTTCCACTAGATGGCAGCATAGGATAATACAGAATGCTATATGCACTGGGCGATCCCAGTTCTATATTTAAAGACTGGCATGTTTAGTGTGTTAAAAGTGACAATCTTCTGTTAAAGCAAAGGGATCTAAAGACTCATTGAGATACACACTGTTTTACACCTTGTCGACAGGATCAGATATATGTGTATGTCCCACCTATTGCAGTAGTAGCCGAATTATAAAATTACAGCCCTCTGTTTGCAGCTCCTTCCTTTGCGTCTCGCCAGAATTTGTACTGTGAGCTTCAGAGAGGCAGCTGACGATCACTATTGGCTGCTGTGATGTTACACCTACCTGCACAGCCGATAAGAATTAGGCCGGGACTGCTAGTCAAATACATGCATTTGTGTGTGTTTCCCTGCTAATAGAATTATACATTTAAAACCCTTAGTGCAGCATACCCCTTGGGCTTTACCTACACAGAACTGGTGCTGTGAGTTCTATAGAGACAGGTGATGATTCCTATTGGCTGCTGTGTGCTACCGCAACCTGCACAGCCAATAGGAAAAAGGCAACCCCACATCTGGCTCTCCGAGATCCAGAGAGGAAGCTGATGATCCCTATTGGCTGTTGTGATGTCACCCCTAAACTGCACAACCAATAGGAATGAATCAGACACTGGCAACCTCAGGGATGATCCCTACTGGCTGTTTTGATGTCACCCTAACCTGCAGAACCAATAGGAATGAATCTGACATTGCCAACCTTGCCAACCTCAGGACTGGTGTGGAGGAGAGATGAAGACATGTAAGGACCTGTACAGTTAGGGAAGTAAATGTATAATGTATTTACGCCAGTTGCTTGGAGTAACAGCCTTTATCTAGTATAAATATTTTATCTTTCCATGTTAGCTGCCGTTTAACCCTTTCAGAGTAAAGTACTGATCTTTGGCAATACATGAGCTGGCAAAAATAGCTGCATGTCAGTAGGTACATACAATAGAACTCATCCCCTGTGTTGTACAGCATTGGAGGAATCAGACACAGTGCAACATTAGTATCCACACAACTAAAGAGCAGCCACTCTGGCCTAAACAGCTGTAATGTACAGAAAATATTAACCCTTTGAGTGCCAGAGGAGTATGCAATGCATTGGTTTGTTCCAGAACTGAATCTTTTCACTTTGTGCATATTGTCCCTAGTATAGTACAAATGGCAGAAGGATAGACCGGGGGGAAGATGCATTATGGTTTGATACTGTAGCGATGTGTGGGGAGCACGTTGTCTTGGTGATGGAGACATGCATTGCCATATGCAGGGACGTGCACAGACATTTTGGGGGGCAGGGGTTCAAATGAAAAAAAGGGCACTTCCCATAATTATTTATTCAAAATATATATTTAAAAAAAGTAAAGAATTTACATCTCAGGAGCCTGTAGGCACAGAAATCTGAAGCGCCCCCCCCATTGGCCATCTCCACTGGACACCTCCACAATGCTCCTAATCTCCACATTAACCCCCATATCCATATTGCCCCCCTCAACTCCAACTTGCCCTCACTTTGACCTCATCACCTCCACATTGCCCCCCCATCATCTCCATATTGCCCTTACATTCTCACCCGTCAGCTCCATATTGCCACCATCAGCTCCACATTGCCCTCATCAGCTCCATATTGCCCCCATCAGCTCCACATTGCCCTCATCAGCTCCATATTGCCACCATCAGCTCCACATTGCCCTCATCAGCTCCATATTGCCCCCATCAGCTCCACATTGCCCTCATCAGCTCCATATTGCCCCATCAGCTCCAACTTACCCTCACATTGCCCCCCATCAGCTCCATATTCCCCCCATCAGCTCCATATTGCCATCAGCTCCAACTTACCCTCACATACATTGCCCCATCATCTCTACATTGCCATCATCTCCATCTTGCCCCCCATCAGATCCATATTGCCCCATCATTTCCACATTGCCCCCCAGTGTCCGTTTCCTACCTCTTCCCTGGTGGTCCAGTGGCAGGAGAGGTCTGTGCCTTCTTTGACACAGACCTGTAGCTGCTGGAGCTCCCGCGTGGTCTTCTCTTCATGCAGAGCGCTGGGAGATGATGTCATCTACTAAAGAGCCAACAAAGGAGAGCAGCATCTACAGGTCTGTCCTGAAGGAGGCATAGACCTGACTGGGCAGTAGGGGAGTTAGTGCGGGCAGCGAGGCAACTTTTTTTTTTTGTGTTAAAAGGGCACGAGGGCACTTTGGACAAAAAGGACAGGTGCTCAAGCCCCCCTTGGTGTCTATGTGTGTATGCCTGGCCATATGCACTAAGAATTAGGGATTGAAGAGAAAGGTTTGCTATCAAAATGTCGCCCACTATTGGATGACAACGAAAGCAGCGCATTAAAAATGTTGCTGCAATGAAAAGGGAGATATCAGAATCTCACCCACATCAAAAGGCACGATTCTGATATCATGGGCTTAAAATGTCACACGTTCTAATAGAGTTAAAAGTTATAATCTACACACTGCACACTCTGCTCCTGTCTGTGCAGTTCATCTTGCACCTCTTACACACAGCGCGTATAGGAATCACACATCCATCCACTGCTAATGTTTACATCCATCCGTGTATGTTAACCATTTGAGTGCAAGAGGGATATACTTGCTCCAGAACCACTCTCACACACAAAGGGTTAACATACATGGATATAAGCACTAGCAGTGGTTGGATGTCTGATTCCTATGTGCGTTGTGTATAAGAGGTGCAAGCTGAAATGTATGGAGCAGGGCAGAATGTGCAGCGTGCAGGTTATCATATTCACCATTAACTAGTACAATGTGTGACACTTTACGCCTGAGATATCAGAATTTGCCGTTTTGATGCAGACAAAATTTTGATATTGCCCTTTTCATTGTGGGGACACGTTTAATGCACCATTTTCTTTGTCGCCCAGTAGTGGGCAACACTTCAAAAGTATACCAAAAAGAAGTGGATAGAGAAGATCCTCATTAGCATGCAGGGTTGTTGAGCTGGCGATGTGGAAGGGATGTTCTCCATTAAAGGGATAGTAATACAGTGAAACAAGGATATTTAATTCTATAGGTATTAAAGGGATAGTAATGTTTCATAATAAAAGCAGCTCTAATTAATCATCATAGTATTTGGACTTTGGAGAGTGTTATTTCAATTCTGTCAGAGTTGTAGTTCAAGAGTAATTCAATGACAAAGTATCCCCCTCCCACGCCTTTTACTGATGTAACACTGCTCAGCCAGATCAGAAGGGAGGTGCCCAGGTAGATTGCAGAGAGGGACAATCTTCAATTAAGATAAGGGAAAAACCCGAAAAACTTGTCAAGGGGGGGCAGGGATTTCATTGTTCTCATAGGAAGAAGATTGTCCCCTGCTGTTATCTGTCTGGTCTATGGACTGGATTCCACATCTGTGAAGAGATGGCTTACACTAGGTAAAAGGGGCGGGAGGGGAAACTTTGCTTGTGAATATCTCTCAAACCATAAAGGTTTGAGAGATAAGACATATCGTTCTTCATGTTTTTTTAATGCCTACAAAATAAAATAAAGATAAAATGAAATATTACTATCCCTTTAAAAAGCTAAATTACTTGCACCAAGTCCTATCTCTCAAACTTCTATGGTTTGAGAGATATATGCTGTCAAAGTTCCCCTTTCACTCCCCTTGCACGTACATCAGCTTTCTGAGTTAAAGAAGGCGATCCCGTTCAACAGACTGTCCTGCGCCCTTCAGCAGCTCTGTGATCATGCTAGTTAGGCAGAAATACTTCATTTCAACGGTCTACAGCAGTAGTGCTCAACCTGTGCTCTCAGTGGCTATTAACAGGCCAGGATTTTAGAATTCCCTTTTAAGAGCACAGGTGAGAATCAGTACAACTGAGCCTCTGATCAACACACTTGTGTTCTAGCAGGGAAATTCCTGGCCTGTTAGTGGCCACAGAGGGCATGGGTTGAGAACCTCTGGTCTACAACATGTGCTTGCAAACCATACAGGTTTGAGAGATAGGTGCAAGTAATTTAGTTTTTTATTTTAGACTAGTTGAAGAGCCAGTTACACGGGCCACAGTTCCACTGCCAGCCGGTCGCGGGGCAGTCATGCTCAGTAGAGACTGCCCACACCATGGCTGATACAGAGCTGGACGCTCCTTCCGAGCGTCCAGCTCTGTATCAGCCGCGGTGCGGGCAGCCTCTACTGCGCATGACTGCGTAGTTACACAAGTTTTGGAAAATTATTATATAGGATACAATTAAATATACTTGTTTCAAAGTATTACTATCCCTTTAAATATCACCAGCAGTTTGATGACCCTGAAGTCTGAAAACATTCTCTCTGTTCCCCTACTTGTCCATTGGGGTAGTGAAGGGTCTTATAAATGTCATGTGTGTAAACATCTTAATCATAAATCTGAGGCCTATTATTAACTGCGGTTTGCACTGTCAGTTGCTGATGTTTGGGAAAAATATTAAATAAAGGTTGTTTTCCACAAAAAACATGTAAAGTAATTAAAACAGAAACAATTCCTGAATGAAAGATCATCTATATCACAAACATGTGCAATGAGAATACATGTAGACTTTGAATTAATGAAATGAGCTTAAAGGGATAGTAATATTTAATTATTTAAGTAAAATCGAGTCTTCTTTATTTTTTTTTTAAAATGATACTAGTTGAACAGCCCGTTACATGGGCCATAGTGTCACTGCCACCCAGTCGCGGGGCAGTCACGCACAGTAGAGACTGCCCCCGCCACGGCTGATACAGAGCTGGACGCTCCTTCGGAGCGCCCAGCTCTGTATCAGCCGCGGCGAGGGCAGTCTCTACTTTGCATGATTGCAGCACGCGCAGCAGTGTCTACTGCACATGTCGCGGCGTTACACACAATTTAGCAAATTATTATATAGGATGTATCAAGAAAATTTTATTAAACACTGCCGTTTTTCATTTATAGTCTAATAAAGTTTCCCCATCCCGCCCCTTCTACTTACTTCCCCAGCCTCCCCTCAGATCTGAAATCTAGTCCGCGGACCGGACGGGTTGCATCGAAGGACAATCTTTCTGCTTTCAGTATAAAGGACAGCCTGCCCCCTTGAGGAAGGAGGACAGTTTTTTTCTTTATGCTGGAAGAAAATTGTCACTCGTTGCATTCTGTCCAGGCTGGCTTGCTGAGGCTGCTGAGGTAAGTGGAAGGGGCGGGAGGGGGAAACATTATTATACTATAAATGAAAAACTGCAGCGTTTAATAACGGTTTCTTGATATATATCATTATAAAAAAGAATAAAGAAGACTTGATTTTACTTCAATAATTAAACATTACTATCCCTTTAAGGATTTTGTCAAATGTATACATTATAGTGAAACAAAGTAGCCCAGTTTCAGCTGATAATAGCAGTACAGGAGAAGAGGCCACAACAAGTGGAGACATTACTTGAATTACACGGTCCAAAAATATTGTAAAAATGTGGAATGGATTGGTTATAAGGAAAGCCAACAAGTGACGCAGTTCACAGGCTCCCCTAACCAATCGATCCCGCACTGGCCCGAACATATTAACAATTTACAGATAGAGAGGCAACAAGGTTGCAAAATAATAACGCCTTAGTGCCGTAGATGGCAAGGTATGCCCGAGTATAGGGAGATAGTGGAATGCCATGCTCCCCCACTGCTAGTTGCCCCTCTGGGCCACCAATGCCACCTAGCCTGTAAGAAGCCATACAGCAAAGAAGAACGATGTAGACAAAGGGAAAGAGAAAAGGCAGAAACTACATAGTAACATATTAATTTAGGTTGAAAAAAGACTTGCGTCCATCTAGTTCAACCCTTTCCCTATTCCTGTTTACCATCGTTGATCCAAAAGAAGGCAAACCCCCCCCCCCCAATACAGCAATTTCAAATTCCTTCTTGATTCCAAATAGCAATCAGATTTCTAATTGGATCAACAATCGCTAACTAAATATTAATCCCAATACTAACGTACATAGCCCTCTATGTTCTGCCCTTTTAAATAAGTATCCAGGCCTTTTTGCTAAAACAAACAAAGTAAATAAATGTATAGGGTACAGACATCAAGGATAAATGTGTATAGTACATAAGGGGGAGGCAGACAAAACAAGGCACCGGAGCATCCCAACGCTGCATGGGGTCCACACATTTTGGAGTCATGAATTACTTGTTACACAGCTGATGTGAGGAAAACATGATAAGTACATGAAAATACCTTAAGATGAGCGTCAGTCATATTGAGGGGTTAAAGCTACTTGGCTGCTATTGAGCTCAGGCAGCCAGTCAGTGTGATGTTCACCACTCCGCCGGCTTCATCTTCAGCCAGATGTTCTTCTCTCTCTCGCTTGCAGCCACATTTTTCTTTCCTGGCAAAAGTGTGGTAGGTGGCGGCGAGTGGCCGGTGTCGTGTCGAAGATGAGACCGGCAGAGTGGCGAACATAATATTGACCGGCTGCCTGAGCTTCATAGTAGCCAAGCAAATTTAACCCCCCTCAATATGGTTGGTGCTCATCTTAAAGGGATAGTAATGTTTCATAATAAAAGCAGCTCTAATTAATCATGATAGTATTTGGACTTTGGAGAGTGTTATTTCAATTCTGTCAGAGTTGTAGTTCAAGAGTAATTAAATGATAAAGTATCCTCCTCCCGCCCCTTTTATTGATGTAACACTGCTCAGCCAGATCAGAAGGGAGGTGCCCAGGTAGACTGCAGAGAGGGACAACCTTCAATTAAGATAAGGGAAAAAGCTGAAAAACGTGTCAAGGGGGTAGGGCTTTCATTGTTCTCATAGGAAGAAGATTGTCCCCTGCTGTTATCTGTCTGGTCTATGGACTGCATTCCACATCTGAGAAGAGATGGCTTACACTAGGTAAAAGGGGCGGGAGGGGAAACTTTGCTTGTGAATATCTCTCAAACCATAAAGGTTTGAGAGATAAGACTTATAATCGTTCTTCATGTTTTTTTAATGCCTACAAAATAAAATAAAGATAAAACGATGTACTACTATCCCTTTAAGATATTTTCATGTGCTCATCATGTTTTTCTCACATCATCTGTGTAACAAGTAATTCATGACTCTAGTATAACTTAGTTTTCTTGAGTGCCCCGGGGGTTTGTGGACCTCATGTAGCACTGTCTTTTGTCTGCCTTCCACTTGTGTAATATCACCATTTATCCTTGGTGTTTGAACTCTACCAGTTTATTTATTTCATTTGTTTTAGTTCCCCCTTTTCTCTTTCCTTTCAGTCTACACCGTTCTTCTTTGCTGTACGGCTTCTAATGGTCTAGTTGGCATTGGTGTGCTGGTGGGGCACATAACGTAGGTGGAGCATAGCTATTCCACTGTCTTTCTATATCCCGGCATAACTTGCAGTCCAACGCACTAAGGGGTTATTATATTGCAACACTGTTGCCTTCTTTCTATATACAGTTTTATTTTGTTCAGGCCAAAGTGGGATCAATTGGTCAGAGGAGCCTTAGAGCTACGTCTGACTTGTGGGCTTGCCTGATAACCAATCACTTCCAAATTCTTACAATTTTGGGACATTGTATTCCAAGTAATGTCATCACTCATTGTGGCATCTAAGGTGAGGTTAGACAAGGGGGAGATGCACTAAGGTGAGGTTAGACAAGAGGGAGATGCACTAAAGTGAGGTTAGACAAGAGGGAGATGTACTAAGGTGTGGTTATATAAGAGGGAGACGCACTAAGGTGAGGTTAGACAAGAGGGAGATGTACTAAGATGAGGTTAGACAAGAGGGAGATGCACTAAGGTGAGGTTAGACAAGTGTGAGATGTACTAAGATGAGGTTAGACAAGAGGGAGATGTACTAAGGTGAAACGCACTAAGATGAGGTTAGACAAGGGGGAGATGTACTAAGACGAGGTTAGACAAGAGGGAGACGTACTAAGATGAGGTTAGACAAGAGGGAGACGTACTAAGATGAGGTTAGACAAGAGGGAGACGCACTAAGATGAGGTTAGACAAGGGGGAGATGCACTAAGGTGAGGTTAGATAAGGGGGAGATGCACTAAGGTGAGGTTAGACAAGAGGGAGATGTACTAAGATGAGGTTAGACAAGAGGGAGACGCACTAAGATGAGGTTAGACAAGGGGGAGATGCACTAAGGTGAGGTTAGATAAGGTGGAGATGCACTAAAGTGAGGTTAGACAAGAGGGAGATGCACTAAGGTGTGGTTAGACAAGAGGGAGATGCACTAAGGTGAGGTTAGACAAGGGGGAGATGCACTAAGATGAGGTTAGACAAGGGGGAGATGCACTAAGGTGAGGTTAGACAAGGGGGAGATGCACTAAGATGAGGTTAGACAAGAGTGAGATGCACTAAGGTGAGGTTAGACAAGGGGAAGATGCACTAAGGTGAGGTTAGATAAGGGGAAGATACACTAGGGTGAGGTTAGAATGTTATGAGGTAAACTCGCCTTTTCCTGTGTTATTCTGTGGAGATTATGCAATAAGATCTCTCAAGAAGATGTAAATCTGTACTTTCCTTAACATAACATAGGAACTGGAAAGCATATTCAAGTATTTATCTCCCCCTTATCGCACCTCCTGTATATGTAACTCTCAATTTGTTTTACAGCTCAATTTACCTATGTGAAGTACAGATTAATTTACCTATGTGGGTGTCCCTCATACAGTAGTCAGGTATAGCCATATACATTTCTTTTGTAATCTATATGCAGTTTCCATTATATAGTGGTCTCTACTGAAGTCTGCCTGCTCACAGCTCACAACAGGCTTCAGTAGACCCGAATGGATCACAAAGTACATTCAAAACAACTTAAAGGGATAGTAATACTTCATTTTAACTTTATTTTATTTTGTAGGCATTAAAAAAACATGAAGAATGATATAAGTCTTATCTCTGAAACCTTTATGGTTTAAGAGATATTCACAAACAAAGTATCCCTTCCCTGTTCAACCAGATCAGAAGGGAGATGCCCAGGTAGACTGCAGAGAGGGACAATCTTCAATTAAGATAATGGAAAAAGCTGAAAAACTTGTCAAGGGGGGAAGGGCTTTCATTGTTTTCATACAAAGAAAATTGTCCCCTTCTGTTATCTGTACTGTCATACAACCAGACTCACATCTGAGAAGAGATGTCTTACACTAGGTAAAAGGGGCGGGAGGGGAACTTTGCTTGTGAATATCTCATAAACCATAAAGGTTTGAGAGATAAGACTTATATCATTCTTCATGTTTTTTTAATGCCTACAAAATAAAATAAAGTTAAAACGAAGTATTACTATCCCTTTAAAATGGTATATAGATATATGTGAATACTGGTCGTAGGACACCTTCCTTGGGAAGTCCTTCTGTTCAATTAGAACCGCTTATTCCTAGGGGATAATTCTCATTTACATACAAAATAACAGAAACAAGTCATAAATGTAAGTTATAAAATAATGTTCACATTAAAAATAGATGCGGCAGCACTCAAACACAACAGAATACATTTACAAGCTCGAGGCAATCCAAAAGAATAAAACATGTGATTTATCTGTATTTTGTCTAAAAACAGTAGAGTGGGATAGAAAAGATGTAAAGAAGTTACCAAAATGTCTTGGTAACTTCTTTACATCTTGTCTATCCTGCTCTACCCATGCCTGTCTGTGCTTGCTTTTAGAAGATTTCAAATAAACCTCATGTTTTATTCTAATGGTTTGTCTCAAGCTTGGAAATTTGTCGCGTTGGACTGCTGACACATCTAATTTTTACGTGAAGACTTCTGTTCCGGTGGTGGAGGTCCATACCTGTATAGCCAGGGCCGGATTTCCCGTAAGACAGAGTAGGCAACTGCCTACAGGCGCACCCTACAGAGGGGCGCCTGCCACTACAATTGAATTTTTTTTTTTGACTTAGCGCGGCTTGCCATGCCGCGCCGAGCCGCCAGCCGCGGCCTTGTAAGCTGTGAGCTCTCCCGGCTCTTTAGCAATGCAGAGCGCTGGGAGATAAAATCTCCCAGCGCTCTGCATTACTAAAGGGAAGGCCGCGCGGGAGCTCCAAGCAGCTGCAGGTCTGTGCAGAAGCACAGATCTCTCCAGTCGCTGGACCACCAGGGAGGTAGGAAACGGATGTGGGGGGGAGAGAATGAGGCTTAACCCTTTGATTGTCAGAGTGGTGCGCAATGCATTGCAAAGCAATGCGTTGTGTACCACTCTGACACTCAAAGGGTTAATTTGGAGATAATGGGAGCAATGTGAGGTCAATATGGGGATGATGGGGGCAAGCGATGTGGATCTGTTGGGGGGTCAATGTGGAGCTGATGGGGTCAATGTGGAGCTGATGGTGATGGGGTCAATGTGGAGCTGATGGGGGTCAATGTGGAGCTGATGGGGGTCAATGTGGAGCTGATGGGTCAATGTGGAGGTGATGGGGTCAATGTGGAGCTGATGGGGTCAATGTGGAGCTGATGGGTCAATGTGGAGGTGATGGGGTCAATGTGGAGCTGATGGTGATGGGGTCAATGTGGAGCTGATGGGGGTCAATGTGGAGCTGATGGGGGTCAATGTGAGGGTAATGTTGAGATGATGGGGCAATGTGGAGCTGATGGGGGTCAATGTGGAGCTGATGGGGTCAATGTGGAGCTGATGGGGGTCAATGTGAGGGTAATGTTGAGATGATGGGGCAATGTGGAGCTGATGGGGGCAATGTGAAGGTGATGGGGGGCAATGTGAGGGCAATATGGAGATTTGGAGCATTGTGGAGATGGCGGGGGGGGGGGGGGGGCGCTTCAGATATCTGTGCCTACAGGCTCCTGAGATGTAAATCTAGCCCTGTATAGCACCTGTACATTCTCATTTTGATTGGCAGCGAGTTTCTTTTCCATCGTTCAAGTGTGTCTGTTATGTGATTATTGTGTCTCAGTGTAATGGCACCTTTCTACACATATAAAATAATGTTGTCATATTAAGAATCAATTAAAGAAAATAGCCTTGTAAATCACACACTTTATATTTAATAATATTGAACCAAAAATAGTTAAGAATGCAAGAACCATTTTTACAGATTAAAAAAATAGCTTTTTTGTTGTAACCATCTGATCTTAAAAATAGACGATAGGTGCAGAGCCGAAAATACGGCTTCTTACATGAAAATGTCCTCGGCATTGTTATCATAGACTGTTCGTGATATAGTGTCTTTAAAAGAGGTGCATACGTTTCCATTATCCATGTAATGCCTTGCTAGTGTGACAGAACATCGTTTGTTATAAAGGTAGTGTCAGACACTGTCACTTTCTCACCATCTGGGGTGAGGTCAACTATGGTTCTGCCTTTAACAGACGTTCCTGAGATGTCCTGATAAAGACTGTCCCTCCTCTCATTGAGTTTGGAAGATGAACGTCCCATTGTTCCACTCTGGCTTCCGTTGGTTTGAGAGCATACATTGGTTACCTTGGCTGCTTTAGGTTTTGGATGGTTGTTATTGTAGACTTTATATTTCATGAGCAAAATGAAAATGAAGACTAGAACAGAAGCCACAATGATCCCACCAATGATGATGATCATGGTTCCACCAAGAAATTGGGCATGGAGAGATCGGCACTGTTTGTACTCCTGTTCTGTTGTGAACTGAACACATCCAATCACTCTAGTTGCGGTTAACATGGTTGTTCCATCGTCATACACAGCAAGGACACAGAGGTCGTAATTACGGGATGATACCAGGTCACTGAGGAAAAATGACTTGCTTGAAGAAGGGATCATTCTGGAGATAAAAAAAAAAGATACAATAAAATTAAATATCTTGTTCAGTCATCCATGCACTACTGGGAGATGACTCATTCAAATATTATTACAGGTCAAACTGTCACAAAGTGATGGAGCTGTTACTATCACATTCTACATAGAATTGTAGCCAGTGGTTCACTTCACCAATTTTTTGCAAAAGATAACTGAATAGCAGGAGAACTGCCAGGACACCAGATGGCATAGTTACCATTAAAAAAAACAGTGAAATGTTTATATATTAGAGCGTTTCCTGCTGAGTAAAACAAGGGTAATCCCGGCACAGTTGGTTGTTTTGTTCAAAAGTTGCAATAGTTAAAATGATCACTAAGTGAATTACATTGTGATCACTTCCTGAAAGTTCTGACAGCATGACTCAGCAGTTTCTATCTCATGCTATGGAGAACAGTTTATCCTCATAGACTGAAACAGAACAGCTTTTTATATTCTGACCACTAGAGGGCAGAGTTAATGTAAAAAAACTAATGTTTAAACTGTAATATCTCTGAAAATTTGTATCTCTCATCAATGGGAGTACCCTTGTTTTATTAAACAGGAAAATCATACAATCTATATTTTTTCATAATAAACAGATTACTGCTCTTTTAAAAAAGTTGAATTGTAATAATTTTCAAACAAAGCATTTCCAAGCAGTGGCAATACTCTTGTTCACTCAGCGGAAAAAGCACTATAACATATTTTATTACATAGTAAAGTGTTTACTACAACTATAAGGTAAACATAGTGGATTATCTTTAACCTTATGAGTGACAGAGGGGTGTTCAGTGCACTGCTATGCAATGTGTTTGAAAGTCCATTGGCACTCAAAGGGTTAACTCTTGTTTTAAAATCTTGAATGCTGGGAAAAAAACAGTCTAAACCCTTTGAGCGCAGAGAGGTATCCAATGCATTGCAACACAATCCAATGCATTGCATACCTCTCTGGCACTCAAAGTGTTTTAAAACAGTAGTAGACAATGACAGGCCCGCCAGCATTTGGTTCAGAAATGATCTACCCCGTATCTTAAAGGGATAGTAATATAAGAAAATAAACAGAGCTCCAATTCACCATTATAGCTTTTAACCCCTTAAGGACTGGCACGCGTGGCTGGCATTTAAGGACCACGGAGCATTTTTTTTCTCATCTGATGCAGGGATCCCTGAATGGCATGCTGCCTCGTGGGGAGCCCTGAAATCCATTACGGTCCTGGAACATCATGTATCGTTATTGCATGTTGTACCCATGAAGTGCCAGAACCGTCATGGGTCCTTAAGGGGTTAACCGTGCAGAGCGGTATATCAATTGTATTGGATCTGTAGTTCAACAGCAATTAAAATAGAAACATAGAATTTGATGACAGATAAGAACCATTCGGTCCATCTAGTCGCCCATTTTCCTACAGTAAAAACCTCAAACCTTATTTGGTCCTTGGTCTTGTCTTATGTTCAGGACAGTGTTATACCTATCCCATGCATGCTTACATTCTGTCACTGTATTAACTTCTACCACTTCTACTGGTAGGCTGTTCCACTTATCTACTACCCTCTCAGTGAAGTAAAACTTTCTTTCATTACATCTAAACCAGTGTCCCTCTAGTTTTAGACTATGGCCTCTTGTCCTAACATTTTTACTCCTTTGAAATGTACTTCCCTCCTGCACTTTGTTCAATCCCTTCATGTATTTGAATGTGTCTATCATATCCCCTCTCTCTTCTCTCCTCCAAGCTATACATGTTCAGATCCTTTAGTCTATCCTGATATTTCTTTTCCTGTAAGCCAGTTACCATTTTAGTAGCCCTTCTTTGAATTTTCTCTAGAGTATCTGTATACTTCTGGACATGGGGTCTCCAGTACTGTACACAATACTCTATAGTGTCTATAACCTTCTGGAGATGGGGTCTCCAGTACTGTACACAATACTCTATAGTATCTATATCCTTCTGGAGATGGTGTCTCCAGTACTGTACACAATACTCTAGGTGAGGTCTAACTAGAGATCTGTAGAATGGCATGGCCACTTCCCTTTTTCTGCTACTAATGCCCCTAGATATAAAACCCAGTACCCTGCTTGCATTCCCCACCGCTTTATTACATTACCTGCCTACCTTTAAGTCATTAGAGATAATTACTCCCAAATCCCTTTCCTTTGTTGTCTCTGACAGCACAGTACCCTTAATAATATATTTTTCCTTTGGATTTTTATGTCCCAAGTGCATTATTTTACATTTATCAACGTTAAACTGCATCTGCCACACTCTTGACCATTCTTCTAATATAAACAATTCTCCCCCTGCCCCTTTTAACTCAGGTATGCCGCTTCCCCTCAGATGTGGAATCTGTTCATGGGACCGGACAGCATGCAGCGAAGGACAATCTTCATCCAAAGAGTATAAGCAGGGCCGGCGCCACCTATAGGCGAGGTAGACGCCGGCCTAGGGCGCACATGTACTGGGGGTGCGGGCATACAGCGGAGAAGAGCTGTGTCAGGTCTGTGTCGCTACTGTGCTCCCTCGTTGCAGTCGGCTTTTTAGTAATGCAGAGCGTGCTGGGAGTCATGATCTCCCGGCGCGCTCTGCATTACTGAAGAGAAGACTGCGCTGGAGCTATAGGTATGTGATGGGGGGCAAGTTGGAGCTGGTGGGGGCAAAGTAGAGCTGGTGGGCATGGGCGTCCGGAGGGGGGGCAAGGGGGGCACTTGCCCCCCCCTACAATTACCCCCCCTTCATATAAATAAAGGGACTAGATGGGCTGGCCTGGGGGTCATATTATGGCTTTGCCGCCCCCCCATGGAAAAATGTCTGCGGACACCACTGCTGGTGGGGGCAAAGTGGAGCTGATAGGGGGCAAGTTGGAGCTGATAGGGGGCAAGTTGGAGCTGATAGGGTGCAAGTTGGAGCTGATAGGGTGCAAGTTGGAGCTGGTGGGGTCAAAGTGGAGCTGGTAGGGAGCATCTCTTACAGGCATATCCAGACCAGGGGCAGACTGGCCCAGGGGGCAGAGAGAGGACAATCATGAAAAGAGGTGGGGTATAAGTAGGCGGGGTATAAAGAGGTGGGACACAAGGGGCGGAGCCAAATGGGTGACAAAAATCCTTTCACCAGCCCTGAGTATAAGGAAAACCCTGTTCCCCTTGATGAAGGAAAGCAGGATATTCCTTATGCTCATTGAAGATTGTTCCTCGCAGTGCTCAATCCGGACCTGCACGAGAGGCAGTATTATGTAAGTAAAAGGAGCGGGAGGGGGATCCTTTATAATTAAATTACTGTCAAACTACAAGTCAGATACCATTGACATAACTGTCTATATGGTTCAAAAACTACACAGAGGAATCGGAGCTCTGTTTATTTTCTTATATTACTATCATTTTACAGGCATTGATTCTCAATTCACTGGAGGTCTGTCTTCCACCCAATGTGTTAACACTAACCAGAAATAATTAAATCCAAACAATTTGACAGCTAATTAACCCATACATAAAACATCCCATTTAGATCAGACACTTATTCAAGTCAATTAAGCCAGGTACTTTTGGTGGAATGTGTTCTTTATAGATAATTAAAAAGGACAGTAATACATTTAATTGTTTCAGGTGTCAAAATGTTTATTGATGCTCAGTCCTCACTACGTAAGACACACATACAAATTCCCATTGATTTAAACGGGGAGATTTCAACCGTTTGAATTCTAGAGGTCTCCAACACGCTACAGAGCATTTATGGGATTAAAGGGATAGTGATGTTTCACAATAAAAGCAGCCCCATTTAATCTTCATAGTATTTGGGCCGTGGAGAGCATTATTTTAATACTGTCAGAGTTGTAGTTCAAGAGTAATTGAATGATAAAGTTTAAAAATTTCATTCAAAACTGCCTATATGTCATGTTCAAGGGATAGTAATGTTTCATAATAAAAGCAGCTCTAATTAATCATCATAGTATTTGGACTTTGGAGAGTGTTATTTCAATTCTGTCAGAGTTGTAGTTCAAGAGTAATTCAGTGACAAAGTATCCCCCTCCCGCCCCTTTTACTGATGTAATACTGCTCAGCCAGAGCAGAAGGGAGGTGCCCAGGTAGATTGTCCCTCTCTGCAATCTTCAATTAAGATAAGGGAAAAACCTGTCAAGGGGGCAGGTCTTTCATTGTTCTCGTAGGAAGAAGATTGTCCCCTGCTGTTATCTGTCTGGTCTATGGACTGCATTCCACATCTGAGAAGAGATGGCTTACACTAGGTAAAAGGGGCGGGAGGGGAAACTTTGCTTGTGAATATCTCTCAAACCCTAAAGGTTTGAGAGATAAGACATATCATTCTTCATGTTTTTTTAATGCCTACAAAATAAAATAAAGATAAAACGAAGTATTATTATCCCTTTAAGGAAAAAGTCCAGCAGATATCTAGTTTAGGAAATATTCCCACTTTTAGTTCTGGGAAAAGTGAAAGTGCAAATTTCCTGGTACTACACAGAGCTTCATTAGTATATGAAACATCACTGAAACCCTTCATTGGCACATGACATCACTGCAAAAGCTTCACTGCATATGAAATGTCACTGAAAAGCATAATTAGCACATGAAACATCGCTGATACCGCACACAGGTTCCATACCATACATTTGCATATGTAACAAGTAGAATTCCAGTTCACATTTAAAATGCCTCATTTAAAATAGCGTGCAGTTACATGCCACATTAAGCATGTCGCCGTGATAAAAAGGGAAACATGAGAATCTCGCCCTGCATCAAAGAGCAAGATTCTCATGTTGCTCCTTGAGACATCACCTTCAAGTCCAATTTAACACAGAACGTGTTGCACTACAACTCCTGTCAAAAAAGATTTGTAACAGAATGAATACATCCAAAGTTGCACTACAACTCCCATCATCCTTATCCATCTGGTGGTGATGCATATTCTCTGCTACAGTTGTTCCTGCCTGTGTGAAAGTCCCAGTGCCCCTCCACAATGTGCTGAATAAATCTCTTGCATCCCACCAATTAATGGCTTTCAAAACACTCCTTACTTGTTCACTGCTCCCACGGTAATACTCAGTACACAAGGCGGTCTCTTCCTCTGTCTATACTGCTGTCTCAGAATCTCCTATGCACCTGCCACCACCTTATACATCGCTGCACCTATAAACCCCGTCCGCACACAAACGGCTGACTTAACCCTGTGAGTGCCACTTATCTGCTGACTCCTGAGGCTACCTATTGCGTTCTCAATGTCAGTAAGCTGGTTCTTCACCAGCAGGGGGAGGGCTGGCAACTTTTGGTCTGGGGGGCAAGTACAATTAAGTGGCCTATTTCTATTACCGCTCCAGCCCAATGTCCAAGCCCACCCCGTTTTGTTATAGCTGGCATTAATGTTATGGATTAAGTCAAGTGATACCTCAGAGCTTATAACTGAAATGGAGGTACACTATTGATATCACAGAGATGACAATTGAATTGGAGATACGCTAGTGATACCACAGAGCTTACAATTGAAATGGAGCTACAATAGTGATACCACAGAGCTTGTAATTGAAATGGAGCTACGCTAGTGATACCACAGAGCTTACAATTGAAATGGAGCTACGCTAGTGATACCACAGAGCTTACAATTGAAATGGATCTACACTAGTGATACCACAGAGCTTACAATTGAAATGGAGATATGCTAGTGATATCACAGAGCTTACAATTGAAATGGAGCTACACTAGTGATACCACAGAGCTTACAATTGAAATGGAGCTACAATACTAGTGTAGCTCCTTAAGTTCTGTTTACTCCATTTACAGCAGCAAATGGGAAATTGAGTGAGGCAGTGGCCCACTGGCCCATATTCATGACCAGCCTGGGGGGCAATTGCCCCCTTGCCCCCCAGGCCAGCCCCCCCCTGTTCACCAGCACTTAATTCCTCAGAAGCTCAGAGGTGACGTTTCATGCCGCAACATGAGAATCTCACGCTTTGATGAAAGGAGAGATTCTCATGTTGCCCTTTGCATCATGGCGTCATGCTTAATGCGACGTGTAGCCGCACTCCGTTTTAAATGCAGCATTTTAAAAGGATACCTGGAATTTCTCTATAACTGTACGTTTGCTGGTGTTTCAAGTATGCAAACTTGAATTAACCCCCTAAGGAACACATGATGCGCCAGAACCGTCACGTTGTTTTTGTCATTACCCTACAGCCAGCAAGGACATGTTCATAAGGTTTTTCACTTAGAATAAAGTTGTGGCCTTTATATAGAGGCATAACTAGAAGTCACTGGGCCCTTGTGCAAAAATTGCCATGACCCCCCCGACCACATTACCCCCACTGAGTATCTCCACATTGCCCCCAACTCTCCACATTGCCCCCAATGTGCTCCTCTCCATATTGCCCCCAATGCTCCACATTGCCCACAATGTCCTCCTCTCCACATTGCCCCCAATGTCCTTCTCTCCACATTGCCCCCAACTCCCCACATTGCCCCCAATATCCACCTCTCCACATTGCCCCCAACTCTCCACCACCCCCAGTGTCTGTTTCCTACCTCCCTGTTGCTCCAGTGGTGTGGCAGTAGGTCTGTGCCTCCTTCGGCACAGACCTCTATTAAGACCTGAAGCTCCCGCGTGGTCCTCTCATCAGTAATGCAGAGCGCTGGGAGACAATGTCATCTCCCAGTGCTCTGCATTACTAGAGTGCCGGAGGGACAGCTCAGCAGCAAGAGGTCCATGGCACCGGGTGGGGGGGTCGCAGAGGGCAGCCGAGTGACGGGCCCGGTCGCAGGTGCGACCTCTGTGACTCCTATTGTTATGCCACTGTCTTTATAACCCAAATACTTGTCCTGTGTGTGTGTGTGTGTGTTTATCACCCCAAATACCTGTGACATGATTGAACCACAGATGGATTCACCTGTGTTTAAATGAGTAGATCCCAAAACTATCTGCACAGCTGGGGGAAAAATTAGGCAAGTTTGAGTGTCCCTGATGTAGAAGATATAGACATTTTGTTGTTTCCATCAATGTAGTAAAAAAAATGCCTTTAGCGACTCATCAGACAGAGAGATCAAGAGAACGAGAGAGAGAGAGAAGACTAAACTAAAGCAGTTTAAGGAACAATACAGCTGTCAAAATCATATAATTTTATACAAACTGTCAGTGTTATGAAATAATAAACTACATTATACTTCTTGAGGCTGCGTTTAAATGTAAATAGGTTTATAAAAATGTAATGACAGCTCCACTTAAAGTGACACAAACCTTCTTTCTGACTTAACACATTGTGCAATAATGAAAAAAAACATTTTGTATCTTTAGCTAGTTTTTTTGTACACGTTTACACCTCTGACATGGAGCTATCTGACTATGCTTCCAGAGATCTTTATGTGGGAGACTGTGAAAGTAGAGAGAGAGGGAGCAACAGAGTAAAAATAAAACACAATGACAAAAGAAAGACAATGAAACCATGTAGAAAAGCAGCTTTCATAGCAGAGGTGCTCACACCTGTCTTCGTGCCCCCCTCCCCCCCAAAAAAATACAGGTTTTCAGAATCTCCTCACATGAAAACGGGTGAATCAATGTGTCATTCAATTATTCTAAAGGATCTGCCTTGTGTTAAAGGGGAACTCTCACCCTAAATTAAGTCTCCCCCAACAATTAGGCATGTAGCAATCTGCTTACCAATAGTACTATTAAACATACAGAATGTGAGAGGCTTCTGGGAATGAACAACAACACATTGGCCTGTTCTACGGCTAGTCACGGCTAGTGCCTAGGGAATCCAGCTGCACCCTCCTGATAAGGCCCAACTAGGCCGAAACGTACGCTGGGGGTTAGCTGGTGTTCCCGTGCAGGAGGGACTTGCCTGTCATTTTGGAACTGGACCGCCCTTTTGGGTGGGATTAGTCTAATATGTATGTGGAAATTTCTCCTCTATAATGTTACTAGAGAGCTAAAATGTGATGCTTCTGAGCAGTGACTAACCATAGAACAGGCCATTGTGCTATTTATTTCAATAGTAGTATTAGTCAGCATAATTACCGCGTTAGTGAGGAATCCTACTTCTGCCGAGTCTGACGGCCAGGCAACAGAGCAGACATCTTTGCTTACAGACGTCTGCACGCCTGCGCTGTCAGTCCCAGTCTCCTCTATGAGGAGCTGCATGGTACCTTTAGGTACCAGAAGGGGCTGACGGTGCAAGCACACAGATGCCTCTAAAGCGCTGTCAGTCTCGGCAGAAGTAGGATTTCTCTGTAACGTGGTAATTATGATGGCTAGTACTACTACAGTTAAGCTTATTGCTGAATGCCTAACTGTGGGGGGATACTGTATTTGGGGTGATAGTTCCCCTTTAAAACATTCATATGTGTTTTATTGAGGATAGCCTGAAAATATACTATTGGGGGGCTTCAGAACAGGTTTGAGCTCCCCTGCTCTATGGCATTCGGATAACTCGGTGCTCCAGGGAGACTGCAACATTGTATAAATGTATCCGTTTTCACAGTGTCTGACAGGAAGCTCTCTGCCATCGGAGACACAGTGACCTCAGTGTCAGTGTTATAAAAGTGTAATAAATAGGTGAACACGAAAACAAACATACAGTCAACTTAACTTTACATATTAACCCATTAAGGACCGACGCGCACATGGGCGGCCGGCACTTAAGGACCACAGGGCTTTTTTTTTTCTTCATTTCCGGTTCAGGGCTTCCGGAGCGGCATGCAGCCACATAGGAAGCCCTGAATTCCATGACGTGCCAGGGCCATCACTGGTCCTTAAAGGGATAGTAATACTTAAAATGTAAAAAAAAATATGTTGTAGGGTTTATCCCCCTGAGTAAAACAAGGGTACTCCCACTGCTGAAAGGTGTTTCATTCAAAAGTTATCAATTTGTAAACAAAAAAAAAAAAATTGCCCCATGGTCCTCAAGTGCCGGCCACGCGTGTACACACCGGTCGTTAAGGGGTTAAAGGGATAGTAATGTTTCAAATAAAAGCAGCTCCAATCAATCTTCATAGTGCTTGGGCCATGGAGAGTGTTATTTCAATACTGTCAGAGTTGTAGTACAAGAGTAATTGAATGATAAAGTATCCCCCTCCCCTCCCTTTTACTGATGTAACACTGTTCACCTCAGAATCTGGTCTCTTGACTGGACAGGTCACAGCAAGGGCCCATCTTGGAATCGGTTTCTAAAAAAAAAAAAAAAAAATGCCCCGTGGTCCTCAAGTGCTGGCCGTGCTTGCGCACACCGGTTGTTATGGTGTTAAATGGGGTAGTAATGTTTCACAATGAAATCAGCTCCAATTAATCTTCATAGTATTTGGGCCATGGAGAGTGTTATTTCAATACTGTCAGAGCTGTAGTACAAGAGTAATTGAATGATAAAGTATCCCCCTCCCGCCCCTTTTACCTAGTGTAAGCCACCTCCCCTCAGATGTGGAATCTGGTCTCTTGACTGGACAGCTCACAGCAAGGGACAATCTTCCTACTGTGATCATAAGGAAAACCCTGCCCCCCTTGACAGGTTTTTCAGGTTTTCCCTTATGATCACTGAAGATTGTCCCTCTCTGTGATCCATCCGGACAGTCTTGCTGCTCTGAGGTGAACAGTGTTACATCAGTAAAAGGGGCAGGAAGGGGATACTTTATCATTCAATTACTCTTGGACTACAACTCTGACAGTATTGAAATAACACTCTCCATGGCCCAAATACTATGAAGATTAATTGGAGCTGATTTCATTGTGAAACATTACTATCCCTTTAAGGACCAGATGTCCAGGGAAGTTACCTTCACTTAAGGACCTTTTTTATTCTTGCTGAAGCACTGGAACATGTGACCTATTGTGTGTACCGACACTCCAAGCAGGGGTCTGAGAGAGACTGAGATGGTCTTGGAGCGGGCAATTTCAGACCCCGTTTTTACTTACAGCTCTCCTGCAGGAATGCTTTAAAGCGATAGTAATACTTCGTTTTATCTTTATTTTATTTTGTAGGCATTAAAAAACATGAAGAACAATGTAAGTCTTATCTCTCAAACCTTTATGGTTTATGAGATATTCACAAGCAAAGTTTCCCCCTCCCGCCCCTTTTACCTACTGTAAACAATCTCTTCTCAGATGTGGAATGCAGTCCATAGACCAGACAGATAACAGAAGGGGACACTCTTATTCCTATGAGAACAATGAAATCCCTGCCCCCTTTGACAAGTTTTTCAGGTTTTTCCCTTATCTTAATTGAAGTTTGTCCCTCTCTGCAGTCTACCTGGGCAGCTCCCTTCTGCCCTGGCTGAGAAGTGTTACATCAGTAAAAGGGGCGGGAGGGGGACACTTTGCTTGTGAATATCTCATAAACCATAAAGGTTTGAGAGATAAGACTTATATCATTCTTCATGTTTTTTTAATGCCTACAAAATAAAATAAAGTTAAAACGAAGTATTACTATCCCTTTAAGTAAAAAATATGTGATGTGCCAGGACCATCACAGGTCCTTAACCCCTAAAAGACTGGACACGCAGCTGGTACTTAATTTGTGCAATGGATTCAGGGATCCCTGAGCAGTGTGCAGCCAGCAAAAGGGGCGGGAGGGAGATACTTTATCATTCAATTACTCCTGAACTACAACTCTGACAGTATTGACATAACACTCTCCATGGCCCAAATACTATGAAGATTAATTGGAACTGCTTTTATTTTGAAACATTACTATCCCTTTAAGGACCGGTGACTGTCATGGCAAGTCACATACTTTTTTACCTACAGCATTCCTGCAGGAGAGCTGTAAGTAAAAACAGGATTTGAAGTTGACACTCAAAGTCCGGAGGGGTCTCTTTTAGTACGTGCAAAAGGTTACGTGTGACAGAGAGTCAGCAAGGATCAAAGTAGTCCTTATGGGAGGGTAACTTCCGTGGACCACTGGTCCTTAACCCTTTGAGTGCCGGAAAGACGTCCTATGCATTGCGCTGCAACGCACTAGAAAACTCTCTGGTACTCAACTGAAAAAGAAATACTTTGCTGGAACGGTCTACAAAGTGTGCTTGCAAACCAAGCACACTTTGTAGACCATTCCAATGAAATAATTATTTTTCAATATCGCGGTCTCGGCTCTGCTGAAGAGCCTCTGCCGGTTCCGGGACTGGATTCTCCTGCACTTAGCTAGAGCTCTGACGTCACAGAAAGGGGAGGGAGGGGGAACTTTACCTGCAAATATCTCTCAAACCATAAAGGTTTGAGAGTTGGGAGTGGGGTCATTTAGCTACAATATTCATTATTCTTTTTTTTTTTAATTGACAATACTATTCCTTTAAGAGTATATATAGAACGCATCCAAGAGACTTATACCTCTGCACTGGAAGAACTTGGCACCCCCTACTGTGACTCAATGGCACTCATGTGTGCAATCGGTGCATGAACAGTGAACAGTCTGGGCCAGGGGCGGATTGTAGAGGAATACCAGCCCGGGCATTTTTTTTTTTTTTTTTTTTAAAGCAGCCCACTAGCTGCACTGACGTCCCTATCGACGCCCCCTTGTGGTCCCTGTGCAGCATGGGAGAGCATAATATCCTGGCACTCTGCATTAACCCTTTGAGTGCCAGAGGGGTACGCAACACATTAACAAGGAATGCAAAGGCTGTCACAGAGAGTGCCTGTAGCAACACAGACTTCTCCTTCAAATATCATGGGATGGTGAGGTGAGGTCCTCTGATCTCCCCCATCCACCCATGATGTAGCAGCCCACCAGGGGATGCCCGATCCCCCGATAGGACAATCCGCCCATGGTCTGGGCTCCTTTAGCGAACTCTGGTTCCCGTGGGAACAGTACCTGGCCACATTAACATAGATCTAGACGCAGTTGCATCACAGAAATTTTGACATCTTTCTATACAGTGGCATGACAGCCTGAATCAACTTCCTTTACCTTCCCCCTTCTCCCACATCTACCCAAACTACCTCTGTCCTCTTTTACCATTTTATAATCTTTCCTCCATACTCCTCATCATTCTCCCTATTCTATTTTCCGCTCATTTCTCAACTCCCTTCCTGTTCTGATATTCGTAGGAATCTCGCCAAATTCCTTTTCCAACATTAGATCTACTATACTTGCTAGTTAAACCAGTTAGGCTCTACAGTATCGTAGACCACACTACCTTGACGATCCATCTCTAAACTGCCACTCATACACTCCAGTCTGTTAACGGCTCTGTCGATCAACCCAGATTCCTAGGATTAATCACACTTCACTTCATTAAATTGTATCTCATGTACTTTATATGTTAATCATGTTTATTGTACAATTTTATCTTTGTACTTTGTATCATTTATTCTTCAATAAAACTTGAAAGTAAAAAAAAAATGAAGACTTATGCATTCATTGTGGAACAAACTGAAATTTTACCAAAAAAAAAAAATAACATGTTTGTGAGATTCGGATTAAAATGACATACTAAGCAGAAGGGGTACCTAGTGTCAGAATAACGAACGTTAATTCCTGTGTTTTTGCTGAATTCTATTTGATCATTCATTCACTCCCTTTCACTAGGGAAAATGAGAAGGGACTGTGTGAAGGATAGAGAGAAGTGACTGATCCATTGACTAGCCAATACAATCTTATCAGGAAAAGGAGGAACAGTCGCTTTGGTTATGGCTGTGATTGATGGTTATCTGTGATGTGTTATTGCTCTAGCCAGTCCTGATTTCCAATAAGATTGTCCCTCAAACCTACATATTCCAGATGTGCCACAATTTCCTTACTCGCAATAGCAGCCAGAAAAGAAGCAACGTATGATCAGCAGTATCCCATCTCTCTGCAGTGGAGTGTATTATTGCAAGTAACAAAACACACCATATCTTTCTTATGATTATTTTTGTGCTGGATGTAGTATTACAGTGAGGTTATCTAATTAATAGGTATGCAAGCATAGGATTAGGTTAAGTATAATTCATAGTAACATAGTAAATTATGTTGAATAAAGATAAAAGTCCATCAAGTTCAACCTTCTCATCATACCCCAGTAACTGAGAATGTTATAGCTTTCCTGGTACCAATTAAGTTAGTCTTTATCAGGCCTTCCTGATCTGCCTACTGATAAACAGTATAACACTGTATGTTCACTTTTGAAAGAAATGTATCTAATCTTCTCTTAAATGTGTCCATTGTATCTGCCATAAACATCTCCTTGGGCAATGAATTCCACAATTTAACAGACCTTAATGTAAAAAAAACCCTTCCTCTGCTGATGTCTAAACCTCCTTTCCTCTAATCTCAGGGGGTGTCCCCTGGTCACCTGATCAGGCCTTGGAATAAATAGCTCACCACAGAGATCCTTGTATTGACCTCTCGTATACTTGTACAATGTGATAAGGTCTCCTCTTAGTTGTCTTTTCTCTAGAGTAAATAAACCAAGTTTGTCTAGTCGTTCTTCATATGTCAAGCCCTCCATTCCCTTAATTAATTTTGTTGCTCTTCGCTGTACCCTCTCTAGTTGGAGTATATCCTTTTTCAGAACCGGTGCCCAAAATTGCACTGCATAAACAAGGTGAGGTCTTACCAATGATTTGTATAATTTCAAAATGATGTTATCCACTCTTGCTTCAGTACCTCTTTTTATGCAAGACAGGATTTTGTTTGCCTTTGCTACTGCTGTTTGACACTGGTCATTTTTTCCAAGTTTGTAGTTGACAAGGATACCCAGGTCTTTCTCTAGCAACGAGTCCCCTAAAATGATTCCATTAAGTTCATAAGTAGCCTTGGGATTATTTTCTCCCAAATGCATGACTTTACACTTCCCCACATTAAACTTCATATTCCATTTGTTTGCCCAATCTGACATTGTATGCAAGTCGCTCTGTAGAGAGAAAATATCCTGTTCTGAATTAATTTAGGTAGGTTCGTTAACATAGATTTAATAGCTAGGTTAGCTAGTAAATATAATAGGTAGGTAGGTTGGGGTATAATTCCAGGACCTACACATGTTATTCCTGATGTGTGTTTAAATACTTTAAAACATAATCAACTTAACCATTAAACCTGAAACCTCCGTTTACTGTACACCTGCACACTAAGAGGCAGGAAGGATAGTTGTTGGCAGGCACTCTGTGTCAGTGCAGAAAACAGTGTTCCATCCAGACTTCACTGCTATCTCCAGCCAAAAACCTCGTTATCCTTGACTGTGTTTATTTAATTAAAAAAAAAAAAGTCTAATTATTTATTGACTGTTCAAAGTTCAGAAATATAATGCACCCTGAATTTCAAATTCGTCATTCCGTTCAAAAGTTAAAAACATTTAAATAACAGCTTTTAAAGGATCACTAACACCTAAAACTGAACTTTGGTTATACACCCTTAAATATTGTGTACTTCTTGCTAGTATCTGTAAAAATTCTCTTGTTTTTGGGAGCGGCCATTTCCAGGGTTCCAGGGTCCCCACTTATTGTCCAGGTTGATCTGTGAATGGGCTGCAATAAGATACCAACCTTACTGAATACAAGAACAGTGGACACTAATCACACACAATCACAACTGCCTTAAATGACTGTACATATTCTGAAATACACAATATCTACAGTCAAACCACGTATACTTTTTTTCTTTTTCTTTTCACTTTTTTAATATCCTTTTTTATTCACTTGACAATAAGTTCACCGAATTTCTGTTTTCAGAGTTTTATGGACAGTTGATCATCAAGAATAAGTTCCTAAGTAGAGTGTTTAGATAAATAATAAATGGACAAAGATGTATTGTAAACAAAGAATATAAAATAACAGCTAAGCGCACCAATACAAGTTACCTGCATATAAAACAAAGAATAAAATATACAAAATAAATAAACACTAGATTCACATTTATAGATATCAGCTGGATGATTTTATGGCCGTATGAAAATAAAAATCAGCAATATCACGAAGTCTGTAAATGTTTGATAACAGTTACATGCTCTCAATATACATAACATTTCTTACTAGAGAGAGAAGCGTATATTGGGCCAATCAGCATAAGTGCAATCATGGTGCCTCCATAGCTAGGTCTTACTGAGAATAAAAAAAAAACTAGACATGTCTCTAGACTGTACGTTCTCACCAGCAGGGGGCCCTCTGGTCTTTTTGTTTTCTGTGTTCCATTTGTACTATTTAATATCTCTGTATGTCTATTCCCTATTGTATAGCTCTGCTATATAAATAAAATATAATGATAATGTGTCCCACCTTATGGGGATACTCTTACTTTAACCCCAGATGTGAGGGCGGTTTTTAAAGCGGAACTACCACCCGACACAATCTTTAGCTTCACTAAGTCCTCATCTGGCGACTAGTTGCTTAGTAGCAATAATTACCTTATTTAATAGATTTCTGCTCTTTTCCATGGGTGACAGGCAGGACAGAGCGCGGACATTTTGTCACTGTGATGTCCGCGTGCCTGCGCTGTCAGTCCCAGCCTGAGCCAAATGGCTCCTAGCAACGCCTACTAGACCCGGCTGGGACTGACAGCGCAGGCACACAGACGTCACTATGGCAAGATGTCTGCGCTCTGTCCTGCCTGTCAGCCGGGGAAGAAAGCAGAAATCTATTAAATAAGGTAATTATTCTGGCGACTAGCGCTACTAAGCAGCTAGTCGCCAGATGAGGACTTAGTGAAGCTAAAGATTGTGTCGGGTGGTAGTTCCCCTTTAAGGAACTTTTTTTTTTTCTTTTTGAGATTTCGAAGCAGGGGTCACTGAGCGGCATGACCGTCACTGGTCCTTAAAGGGATAGTAATACTTTTTTTTCATAAAGTTGAATTTTGTTCATATAAACCCCTTAACGACCCTTGACAGACCTGGCATGTCATAGGTTGATTTGCGTTAAGGACCCATGATGTGCCAGGACCGTCGTGCATGCCATTCGGGGAGCCCTGAACCAGATGCGGAAATTAAAAAAAATGGTCCGTGGTCCTTAAGTGACGGCCGCATGAGCGATCGGACTTCCTTAACCCCTTAAGGATCAGCGGTCCCAGGATGTGCTGTCCCTTAAGGACCACATAGAAGAATTTGACGTGACGTCCCACGTGACTGATCATGTGGGGTGGCACAGCGAATGGAGAGACTGAAAGAGATCGCTCCGGTCTTGGAGCGATCAAATTCAGTCCCTGGTATTACTCACCGCGTTCCTAAAGGATCGCGGTGAGTAAAAGTACGTGACGTACCAGGACCGTCACTGGTCCTTAAGTGCCGGACCAGCATGACGGTCCTGCCACGTCAATGGTCCTTAGGAGGTTAAGGGGTTAAAAAAGTTAATTAAATTCTGTAAGTCCAGTTGCTCACCATTTTCTAGTTTTGTATTTATAAGGTTTTAAATCCTCCTCTCCCCAGACATCAGCACTCTGTTTGACAGATTGAGATTCTGGTCATGTGACTGGACGGCAGAGCCAAAATAGCACTAGGTACACAGAAATACTTCATTAGAGCGGTCTACAAAGGGTGCCTGAAAACCAGGAACATTTTGTAGTCTGTTCTAATAAAGTATTTCTTTGTAGACAACGTTATTTCAGTCTGTCTCGATTTGTCAGCTACAGCGCTGACGTCTGGAAGAGGGGAGGCAGGGGGGAACTTTAAAAGCTTATAACTATAAAACTAAGCAACGGGACATCGTTTAATTTACTTTTTTAATATGAACAAAATTCAACTTTATGAAAAACAAGTATTACTATCCCTTTAAAGGGATAGTAATGTTTCATAATAAAAGCAGCTCTAATTAATCATCATAGTATTTGGACTTTGGAGAGTGTTATGTCAATTCTGTCAGAGTTGTAGTTCAAGAGTAATTCAATGATAAAGAATCCCCCTCCCGCCCCTTTTACTGATGTAACACTGCTCAGCCAGATCAAAAGGGAGGTGTCCAGGTAGACTGCAGAGAGGGACAATCTTCAATTAAGATAAGGGAAAAACCTGAAAAACTTGTCAAGGTGGGCAGGGCTTTCATTGTTCTCATAGGAAGAAGATTGTCCCCTGCTGTTATCTGTCTGGTCTATGGACTGGATTCCACATCTGAGAAGAGATGGCTTACACTAGGTAAAAGGGGCGGGAGGGGAAACTTTACTTGTGAATATCTCTCAAACCATAAAGGTTTGAGAGATAAGACTTATATCGTTCTTCATGTTTTTTTAATGCCTACAAAATAAAATAAAGATAAAACAAAGTATTACTATCCCTTTAAGATAAGGGAAAAACCTGAAAAACTTGTCAAGGGGGGCAGGGATTTCATTGTTCTCATAGGAAGAAGATTGTCCCCTGCTGTTATCTGTCTGGTCTATGGACTGCATTCCACATCTAAGAAGAGATGGCTTACACTAGGTAAAAGGGGCGGGAGGGGGAACTTTGCTTGGAATATCTCTCAAACTATAAAGGTTTGAGAGATAAGACTTATATCGTTCTTCATGTTTTTTTTAATGCCTACAAAATAAAATAAAGATAAAACAAAGTATTACTATCCCTTTAAGATAAGGGAAAAACCTGAAAAACTTGTCAAGGGGGGCAGGGATTTCATTGTTCTCATAGAAAGAAGATTGTCCCCTGCTGTTATCTGTCTGGTCTATGGACTGCATTCCACATCTGAGAAGAGATTACTTACACTAGGTAAAAGGGGCGGGAGGGGAAACTTTGCTTGTGAATATCTCTCAATATCTCTCAAACCATAAAGGACATTTATTTTTATTTTCATATCTATAAATATGCATCTAGTTTTAATTTATTTAGTATATTTTAGAATTTGCTTTGTATGCGGGTAGCTTGTATGGTGTATAAAGCTGTTATTTTATATTTTTTGTTTACAGTGAAGTCTTTGTCCATTTATTATTTATCAGCCCACTACATTTAGATCCAATTTCCTGTGGTGCGCTTCTGTTTTCTTATATTCAAGTTATGAAGTTATACAACTGGGGAAGCTGGTGGATATGAACTAGTTGTCTTATCGGGAAACAATGCTTCACTGAAACTCTCCTCTTTGTAACTGTTCATTTATCTTCACATCAAGTTCATCATTCATATACCTTAAAGGGATAGTAATGTTTCATAATAAAAGCAGCTCTAATTAATCATCATAGTATTTGGACTTTGGAGAGTGTTATTTCAATTCTGTCAGAGTTGTAGTACAAGAGTAATTGAATGACAAAGTATCCCCCTCCTGCCCCTTTTACTGATGTAACACTGCTCAGCCAGATCAGAAGGGAGGTGCCCAGGTAGACTGCAGAGATGGACAATCTTCAATTAAGATAAGGGAAAAACCTGAAAAACTTGTCAAGGGGGGCAGGGCTTTAATTGTTCTCATAGGAAGAAGATTGTCCCCTGCTGTTATCTGTCTGTCTATGGACTGGATTCCACATCTGAGAAGAGATGGCTTACACTAGGTAAAAGGGGCGGGAGGGGAAACTTTGCTTGTGAATATCTCTTAAACCATAAAGGTATGAGAGATAAGACTTATATCATACTTCATGTTTTTTTAATGCCTACAAAATAAAATAAAGATACAACAAAGTATTACTATACCTTTAATTTCATTCTTCTGTTAACCTCATCTCATTCAATTCACTTGTCTATTCTATTAGAGAAAACTGGACTACATTGGACATATATTAAGCTAAGCAGAACTTACTAATGGGACTACCTTGATTTAGTATAAGAACAAAAGCAACCACATTAAGGTCTCTAACAAGCTAGTCCTAGGATTCTGTGTTTCTGTTTCCCATATAATTATGTGTCTGTTCTCATATCGGTTTGTGAGTTTCCCACCATGATCATTCTTAGTAAGACTGAATAGAATCAGTTCTCATTGGGGATAAACATTCTGGTACTGCACCAATATATTTAAATATATTTATATTTTTCTAAACAAATCAGGTTTTAGCTATTGCAGAGTTCTAAAGAAGATAGGGTACTTCTTACCCTTATACAGATAGAGTGTATATATTTTTGTTGCAGATGATATTCAAGGCATTTTGTAATATAATGTTACACTATCACTGCAACACTGAATGCTCTGTGTGATGTAATACAATGTTACAGTCTCTCTGCAGTACTGAATGCTCTGTGTGATGTAATACAATGTTATAGTCTCCCTGCAGCACTGAATGTTCTGTGTGATGTAATACATTGTTACAGTCTCTCTGCAGCACTGAATGCTCTGTGTGATGTAATACAATGTTACACTATCCCTGCAGCACTGAATGCTCTGTGTGATGTAATACAATGTTACAGTCTCTCTGCAGTACTGAATGCTCTGTTGATGTAATACAATGTTACAGTCTCCCTGTTGCACTGAATGCTCTGTGTGATGTAATACAATGTTACACTCTCCCTGCAGCACTGAATGCTCTGTGTGATGTAATGCAATGTTACACTATCCCTGCAGCACTGAATGCTCTGTGTGATGTGATACAATGTTACAGTCTTCCTGCAGCACTGAATGCTCTGTGTGATGTAATACAATGTTACACTATCCTTGCAGTACTGAATGCTCTGTGTGATGTAGTACAATGTTACAGTCTCTCTGCAGTACTGAATGCTCTGTGTGATGTAATACAATGTTACACTCTCCTTGTAGCACTGAATTATCTGTGTGATGTAATACAATATTACAGTCTCCCTGCAGCACTGAATGATCTGTGTGATGTAATACAATGTTACACTCTTCCTGCAGCACTGAATGCTCTGTGTGATGTAATACAATGTTACACTTACCCTGCAGTACTGAATGCTCTGTGTGATGTAATACAATGTTACAGTCTCTCTGCAGCACTGAATGCTCTGTGTGATGTAATACAATGTTACACTCTCCTTGTAGCACTGAATGATCTGTGTGATATAATACAATGTTACACTATCCCTGCAGCACTGAATGCTCTGTGTGATGTAATACAATGTTACAGTCTCCCTGTTGTACTGAATGCTCTGTGTGATGTAATACAATGTTACAGTCTCCCTGTTGCACTGAGTGCTCTGTGTGATGCAATACATCGTTACAGTCTCTCTGCAGTACTGAATGCTCTGTGTGATGTAATACAATGTTACAGTCTCCCTGCAGAACTGAATGCTCTGTGTGATGTAATACAATGTTACACTATCCCTGCAGCACTGAATGCTCTGTGTGATGTAATACAATGTTACACTCTCCCTGCAGCACTGAATGTTCTGTGTGATGTAATACAATGTTACACTATCCCTGCAGCACTGAATGCTCTGTGTGATGTAATACAATGTTACACTCTCCCTGCAGCACTGAATGCTCTGTGTGATGTAATACAATGTTACAGTCTCCCTGCAGTACTGAGTGCTCTGTGTGATGCAATACATCGTTACAGTCTCTCTGCAGTACTGAATGCTCTGTGTGATGTAATACAATGTTACACTCTCCCTGCAGCACTGAATGCTCTGTGTGATGTAATACAATGTTACACTCTCCCTGCAGCACTGAATGCTCTGCGTGATGTAATACAATGTTACACTCTCCTTGTAGCACTGAATGATCTGAGTGATATAATACAATGTTACACTATCCCTGCAGCACTGAATGCTCTGTGTGATGTAATACAGTGTTACAGTCTCCCTGTTGTACTGAATGCTCTGTGTGATGTAATACAATGTTACAGTCTCCCTGTTGCACTTAGTGCTCTGTGTGATGCAATAAATCGTTACAGTCTCTCTGCAGTACTGAATGCTCTGTGTGATGTAATACAATGTTACAGTCTCCCTGCAGAACTGAATGCTCTGTGTGATGTAATACAATGTTACACTATCCCTGCAGCACTGAATGCTCTGTGTGATGTAATACAATGTTACACTCTCCCTGCAGCACTGAATGCTCTGTGTGATGTAATACAATGTTACACTATCCCTGCAGCACTGAATGCTCTGTGTGATGTAATACAATGTTACACTCTCCCTGCAGCACTGAATGCTCTGTGTGATGTAATACAATGTTACAGTCTCCCTGCAGTACTGAGTGCTCTGTGTGATGCAATACATTGTTACAGTCTCTCTGCAGTACTGAATGCTCTGTGTGATGTAATACAATGTTACAGTCTCCCTGTTGTACTGAATGCTCTGTGTGATGTAATACAATGTTACAGTCTCCCTGTTGTACTGAATGCTCTGTGTGATGTAATACAATGTTACAGTCTCCCTGTTGCACTGAGTGCTCTGTGTGATGCAATACATCGTTACAGTCTCTCTGCAGTACTGAATGCTCTGTGTGATGTAATACAATGTTACAGTCTCCCTGCAGAACTGAATGCTCTGTGTGATGTAATACAATGTTACACTATCCCTGCAGCACTGAATGCTCTGTGTGATGTAATACAATGTTACACTCTCCCTGCAGCACTGAATGCTCTGTGTGATGTAATACAATGTTACACTATCCCTGCAGCACTGAATGCTCTGTGTGATGTAATACAATGTTACACTCTCCCTGCAGCACTGAATGCTCTGTGTGATGTAATACAATGTTACAGTCTCCCTGCAGTACTGAGTGCTCTGTGTGATGCAATACATCGTTTCAGTCTCTCTGCAGTACTGAATGCTCTGTGTGATGTAATACAATGTTACACTCTCCCTGCAGCACTGAATGCTCTGTGTGATGTAATACAATGTTACACTCTCCCTGCAGCACTGAATGCTCTGTTTGATGTAATACAATGTTACACTCTCCCTGCAGCACTGAATGCTCTGCGTGATGTAATACAATGTTACACTCTCCTTGTAGCACTGAATGATCTGAGTGATATAATACAATGTTACACTATCCCTGCAGCACTGAATGCTCTGTGTGATGTAATACAGTGTTACAGTCTCCCTGTTGTACTGAATGCTCTGTGTGATGTAATACAATGTTACAGTCTCCCTGTTGCACTGAGTGCTCTGTGTGATGCAATAAATCGTTACAGTCTCTCTGCAGTACTGAATGCTCTGTGTGATGTAATACAATGTTACACTATCCCTGCAGCACTGAATGCTCTGTGTGATGTAATACAATGTTACACTCTCCCTGCAGCACTGAATGCTCTGTGTGATGTAATACAATGTTAAACTATCCCTGCAGCACTGAATGCTCTGTGTGATGTAATACAATGTTACAGTCTCCCTGCAGTACTGAGTGCTCTGTGTGATGCAATACATCGTTACAGTCTCTCTGCAGTACTGAATGCTCTGTGTGATGTAATACAATGTTACACTCTCCCTGCAGCACTGAATGCTCTGTGCTATGTAATACAATGTTACACTCTCCCTGCAGCACTGAATGCTCTGTGTGATGTAATACAATGTTACACTCTCCTTGTAGCAATGTATGATCTGTGTGATATAATACAATGTTACACTATCCCTGCAGCACTGAATGCTCTGTGTGATGTAATACAATGTTACAGTCTCCCTGTTGTACTGAATGCTCTGTGTGATGTAATACAATGTTACAGTCTCCCTGTTGCACTGAGTGCTCTATGTGATGCAATACATCGTTACAGTCTCTCTGCGGTACTGAATGCTCTGTTTGATGTAATACAATGTTACAGTCTCCCTGCAGAACTGAATGCTCTGTGTGATGTAATACAATGTTACACTCTCCCTGCAGCACTGAATGCTCTGTGTGATGTAATACAATGTTACACTATCCCTGCAGCACTGAATGCTCTGTGTGATGTAATACAATGTTACACTCTCCCTGCAGCACTGAATGCTCTGTGTGATGTAATACATCGTTACAGTCTCTCTGCAGCACTGAATGCTCTGTGTGATGCAATACATCGTTACAGTCTCTCTGCAGCACTGAATGCTCTGTGTGATGTAATACAATGTTACACTATCCCTGCAGCACTGAATGCTCTGTGTGATGTAATACATTGTTACAGTCTCTCTGCAGCACTGAATGATATGTGTGATCTAATACAATGTTACACTCTCCCTGCAGCACTGAATGATCTGTGTGATGTAATACAATGTTACACTCTCCCTGCAGTACTGAATGCTCTGTGTGATGTAAAACAATGTTACACTCTCCCTGCAGCACTGAGTGCTCTGTGTGATGTAATACAGTGTTACACTCTCCCTGCAGCACTGAATGCTCTGTGTGATGTAATACAATGTCATTCTCTCTGCAGCACTGAATTCTCTGTGTGATGTGATACAGTGTTACACTCTCCCTGCAGCACTGAATGCTCTGTGTGATGTAATACAATGTTACAGTCTCTCTGCAGCACTGAATGCTCTGTGTGATGTAATACAATGTTACAGTCTCTCTGTAGTACTGAATGATCTGTGTGATGTAATACAATGTTACACTCTCCCTGCAGTACTGAATGCTCTGTGTGACGTAATACAATGTTACACTCTCCCTGCAGCACTGAATGCTCTGTGTGATGTAATACAATGTTACACTCTCCCTGCAGTACTGAATGCTCTGTGTGATGCGATACAATGTTACAGTCTTCCTGTTGCACTGAAAGCACAGTATGATGTGGTACGGTGTTACAGTCTCCCTGCAGTACTAAGTATTCTGTGGATCTTTTTTATATAAAGTGGATCTTTTTTATATAATGACCCTAGACCTGATTTCATGTTCCCTGGCAGAAAGCTCTCTGCAAACAGATTAAAGGAGCTCACTTACAAGGATGTGCAATTGTTATACAATAGGTGGAGTTAGAAAAATACTAATTAAATGTATAGGCAATTTGACTTTACGTATTACATACTTACAGAATATGTAAAGTCAAAATAAAAGGTTACAATTCCTTTTACCCTTTGAGTGCCAGAGGGATGTGCAATGCATTGCAGATCTCTTTGGCACTCAAAGGGTTAAACTCTTCTCTCAATACAAACAGCACAATTAACATTAAATAAATGCTCTCTTGCACCAGGAGAATTTACACATGCATTAAGAATCAAGTTTAGGATTATACGTTAGAGTTGTAGTTCAAGAGTATTTGAATGATTAAGTATCTCCCTCCCACCCCTTTTACCTAGTGTAAGCCTCCTCCCCTCAGATGTGGAATCTGGTCACTTGACCGGACAGCGCACAGCAAGTTTCATTCTTCTTATTGTGATCATAAGGAAATACTGCCCCCCTTGTCAGTATTTTCCTTATACTCACCGAAGATTGTCCCTCTCTGTGATCCATCCGGACAGTCTTGCTGCTCTGAGATGAGCAGTGTTACATCAGTAAAAAGGTGCGGGAGGGGGATACTTTATCATTCAATTACTCTTGTACTACAACTCTGACAATATTGAAATAACACTCTCCATGACCCAAATCCTATGAAGATTAATTGGAGCTGCTTTTATTGTGAAATGTCACTATCCCTTTAAGGAACAAATCAGGGTGCAATGATTTGTGCTATGGGCAGTGAGTGTAGTTTTTTTGTCCTGCTATCAACTGTCATGTCCTCTTCCATGATTGAAGATGTTATTGTTAGAACAAAGGCATAAAGTCAGAATTTGCAGGAGCGTTTGGATTTTTCAGTTATAGTAATGGTAATTGGGGTGGAATTTTGGGAAGGAGTTAGTTCCACTTTAACTATGCTACTACTGTAATGTGTATGTGATCAGCCTGGCATTGGAGATGTGTGGAAATGACCTATGATTTGCATGTTTAAGGTGTTTCCATCTTGCACCATTGATTCACTTAATGACTTACTATAAATTATTCTGTAACAGATCTGCCAATATTCAGATGCACAAATCCAGTTGCACTGGAATGATTTGTGAACCAGGCTATAACTATAGCTTTCTATTGAAACTACATCATGCTACTGATCCAAGAATGGATTTTGGGTCCTATGAATGTAGCAAACATTATTGTACTTTTATTACTCATTGGGGGTTATGCACTAAAAATTGATGAAGAGGTGATGACTTATCTCGTGATATCCTTCTCCAGTTCATATGTTATTCTAAGCTCTCCAAAAGTTGAAAAAATCTTAGTTCATTGGGTGCATAGAATACCAGGAACTGGAGAAGTGATATCACTGGAGAAGTAATCTCCACTTTATCACCTCTTTATCACTCCTTAGTGTGATCTCCATGGAACAGAAATGAAAGAAATCAGGAACAAAGTAAATCATGTTACCATAATGAAGAGATCGGTGGTCTTATGTGGTAATTTCAGCCAGGGGAGGGCTGGCAACTTTTGGCCTGGGGGGCAAGTACAATTAAGTGGCCTATTTCTATTACCGCTCCAGCTCAATGTCCAAGCCCACCACGTTTTGTTATAGCTGGCATTAATGTTATGGATTACGTCAAGTGATACCACAGAGCTTATAACTGAAATGGTAGTGCGCTACTGATATCACAGAGATGACAATTGAATTGGAGATACACTAGTGATACCACAGAGCTTACAATTGAAATGGATCTACACTAGTGATACCACAGAGCTTACAATTAAAATGGATCTACACTAGTGATACCACAGAGCTTACAATTGAAATGGATCTACACTAGTGATACCACAGAGCTTACAATTGAAATGGAGCTACACTAGTGATTCTACAGAGCTTACAATTGAAATGGAGCTACACTAGTGATACCACAGAGCTTACAATTGAAATGGATCTACACTAGTGATACCACAGAGCTTAAAATTGAAATGGTGCTACACTAGTGATACCACAGAGCTTACAATTGAAATGGAGCTACACTAGTGATACCACAGAGCCTACAACTGAAATGGATCTACACTAGTGATACCACAGAACTTACAATTGAAATGGAGCTACACTAGTGATACCACAGAGCTTACAATTGAAATGGAGCTACACTTGTGATACCACAGAGCTTACAATTGAAATGGATCTACACTAGTGATACCACAGAGCTTACAATTGAAATGGTGCTACACTAGTGATACCACAGAGCTTACAATTGAAATGGAGCTACAATACTAGTGTAGCTCCTTAAGTTCTGTTTACTCCATTTACAGCAGCAAATGGGAAATTGAGTGAGGCAGTGGCCCATATTCATGACCAGCCTGGGGGGCAATTGCCCCCTTGCCCCCCAGGCCAGCCCTCCCCTGATTCTAGCAAGAAGGATGTTTTTGCAAATATCATCAGCCAGACAAAGTGAGATGAGAAAGTGTGTGTGTGCATGTGTGTGCGTGTGTGTATGCATATATTCAGGAATGTTAAAGAAGTAGTAAACATTTTTTTAGAAATACAATTTATTATCTATAGTTGCTCCTGAGTTGTAAAACAAGGTTACTCCCACAGCTGTGAGATTTTTTTGTTCAAAAACGATTACAGTTTACTTTTTTTTCTATTCCTATCATTTACTCTGTAGAGTCATAGACTATGACTCAAATTCCCCTCTTAGTGTGTGCATTATAAAAAAAAAAATACAAAAAAAAAGTATTTGATAAAGTTTTATGTCTTTTTCTTTTTAAAACTTTCTAAGTGTGGAATTTGTACTTATGTAATAAATCTCTTTATAATAATCACTTTGCACCTATGTTTATGTCTGATTCCCCTTAATATTTCCTGATTACAAATGGCACTAGGCATGGCTGCCCTCTTTCTCCCATTTTTTTCTTTCAATTCGCCCATTACTTTGAAACATATGTCCCAGTCCCTCTGTTACTGGCAACAAAATCAAAAGACATACCTGCTCTGTAGAAGTTTATACTGATGATATCCTTCTTAAACTGTCCCACCCTTTTACAGCTTTCCGACAATTACTTGAATTTGAATCAAGCTCCTCTGTTGATAAGGTTTCACTAAACACAGGCACATCTGAGTAACTGACCCTTAATTTAGCCCCGGAGCATAATAAACTGTTAACTTTGAATTTAAATTGTTTCCCATATAAAATACTTAGACTTAAATACATACAGGGCTGGATTTTGTTTCTCTGCAGAAGGATTTAGATAAAATGAATGGGCAGAAAAGTGGCAGATGAGGTTTAGTGTAGATAAATGTAAGGTTATGCATTTGGGCTGTAGAAAGAAACATGCCACATATACACTAAATGGGAAACAACTTGGGGAATCCTCATTAGAGAAAGATTTAGGAGTACTGATAGACAATAGACTTCACAGCAGTGTGCAGAGTCACTCATTTGCTGCAAGAGAAAATAGGGTACTAGCCTGCATAAAAAGAGGTGTAGATGCAAATATAATTCTACCTCTATATAAATGATTGGATAGGCCTCATCTAGAATATGAAGTAGAGTTTTGTGCACAGCTCTTAAAAAACACATTATTGAACTGTAAAGCGTGCAGAGAGAAGTGCAACAAAACTGATAAAAGGATTGGAGGATCTGACTTATAAAGAGAGACTAGACAAACTATGTGTGTTTACATTAACAAAGAGATATCTAAGGGGTGATATGATTTCCATTTCCAAATGTATTTGAGGTCAATACAAAGAACTCTCCAAGCAACTATTTACTCCAAGAGCTGAGCAAAGAACAATAGAACAATAGGTCATATATTAAGACAGGGATTTTTTACAGTAAGGTCAGTAAAGTTATGGAATTGTTTGCCTCAGGATGCTGTGCTTGCAGATACTGTAACTGCTTTAGAAAAAGTCATGGATACCTGTCTAACAAGAACAATACTGAGAATTATGACAGTTGGCTTCAATGCAGATAGGTTGTTGATCCAGGGAAATATCTGACTGCCATTTGGAGTCAGGAAGTAATCTTTCTACCCACTTGGGACTTAATTGGAAATGGTTTAAATGGGGTTTATTTTGAATTCCTCTGGATCAGAAGGGGTCGATTTGGCATGGGCTGGACTTTACGGACACATGGCTTTTTTCAGCCTCATCAACTATGATACTATGTTAAATATCCCATTCTCACTGATCAATCTATATCAGTGTAGTTATCTCCTGCTAATCAATTCATTATAAGATTTAGAGCCATAGAAAAAGTATGCCATGCCACCTCCTGGACTGGATGTATTGTCTGTGTCAGATTGAACATCTTGCCATTCACGCTGTATCTTTTCCAGACTCTTCCCACACCTTTGATATTATAGATATTTGTAAGCTTCAGAAAAAGATTGTTTCATTCATATGGTCTAAGAGTAGCTAGACATATCTTATATTGCCATAATTAAGAAGGGGTTTGGGTCTCCTAAATCCCCTCTCTTATTATCCTGCTGCCCAACTCTCCCAGATGTATGAGTGGCATTTGACCTGGAAAATAATTTAGTTCTATATATCTTCTTTCCTTTATATCTGGATCCTTCCTAAGGATAGACTACTGATCCATACCCTTTGCCCTTCAATTAATAGTTCTCTCACTTACATCCTTTCATTTTGCATTAACTTTTTCTTTTTAATAAATCTTTCTTCACTGGTCTGTCCCCTGGAAATTTCTGCTATCTAGAATGTGCAGAAATGTCTCTCCTTAAGTACATTTTCAAGGATAATGGATTTCTAAAATCCGAGGATATAGCTGCACAATAACATCGGTCCTCTAAGGACTTCATTTAGACATATGCAGTTAAAGGGATAGTAATGTTTCAAAACAAAAGCAGATCCAATAAATCTTCATAGTATTTGAGCCATGGAGTGTTATTTCAGTACTGTCAGAGTTGTAGTACAAGAGTAATTGAATGATAAAGTATCCCCCTCCCGCCTCTTTTACCTAGTGTAACACTGCTTACCTCAGATGTGGAATCTGGTCACTTGACTGGACAGCTCACAGCAAGGGACAATCTTCTCACTGTGAGCACAATGAAAACACTGCCACCTTGACAGGTTTTTCAGGTTTTTCCCTTATGCTAACTGAAGATTATACCTCTCTGCAAGCCATCTGGACAACACCTTTCTGTTCTGAGGTGAGCAGTGTTACATCAGTAAAGGGGGGAGGGAAGGGGATACTTTATCATTCAATTACTCTTGAACTACAACTATGACAGTATTGAAATAACACTCTCCAGGGCCTAAATGCTATGAAGATTAATTGGAACTGCTTTTATTTTGAAACATTACTATCCCTTTAAGATATTTTGCCACCAACTCAGATATTGTCTATGGTAGCACCTTGAACTTTATTTTCTTGGAAAATGCTTATTTAGAAAACATTTCATCCAAAGTTCCTATCTGTATTATATGTTACAAATGATCCCCTATTAACTCTTGGGAAAACAACCTGGTTTCTCTCTTAGATATGGATGACTGGGAGGTTGGGTGACCACACGTCCCAGAATGCCCGGGACTGTCCCTTATTGTAGCTCTGTGTCCTGCGTCCCGAGTCACCCCCCACAGGGACAACAAAGAGTCCCGGAATGGAGCAACAAAAACAGCACCCGCAGCCTACCTACATAGCGCAGGATGCACCAGTCCAGCCAGCCAATGAAATGTATTTTCTATATGGTCCTCATTGGCTGGCTCAGCCAGCCAATGAGGACCATATAGCAAATACATTTCATTGGCTGGCTGGACTGGTACATGCGAGACAGCTGGGATGGTGCAAGTATGCTGGAGCTGTGAGTGAGTCTCGCGGCTGAGGCCCCCGCCTGCGCTGACCCTCTTTCTGAGGCTGTTCCCACCGGGGAACTCTTACTCTGTGTCAGCCTCAGACAGATGGTCAGCGCCTACGGGAGCCTCAGCCGTGGGACCAGGGTGACCACATGTCCCGGAATGGCAGATTGGAAATGTGGTCACCCTACTGGGAGGACATCTTGGAAGACACTTCAAATTGATCTCATTGTGTGACCCAGAATGAACAAGTCTAGAAGACCTTGTTTAGGGCTGGATTCAAATGCAGGAGATAAATATTACCTCCAGTTTTAATAACAAATATTCCTACTGAAGTCTATGGGGATACCTGGAGATAAAAGCAGAGATGAAAGTAGCACCTGCATTTGAATCCAGCCCTTAAAGAGATAGTAATGTCTCATTATAAAATAAGATTCAGTCCTTCCATATACTTAGTAATAATGCTGTGCACCACTGCCAGTGTTCATATCGGTCTAGTTTTTGGGTAATTGTATTGCAAAGTTTTCCCCTCCCACCCCTTTTACTTATCAATCTTCTTCCTTCAGGTCTGAAATATGGACAGATCATAGCGAGGAACAATCTTCTGTCCATCGTTTAAAGGAAGACCCTGCCCCTCTTGACGAAAGACGGCATGTTTTTACTTATGCTGATACAAGATTGTCCCTCACTGCAATCCTTTCAGACCAGCTTTGGGATCTGATGACAGAATAGTGACATATGGAAAAGGGTCGAGAGGGGAAAACTATGTATTATAATTACACAAAAACTAGACCATTATGAACATTGGAAACGGTGTAGAGCGTTATTACAAGGTATAAGGAATGATCAAACCTTACTTTATAATGAGACATTACTATGTCTTGAAAGTGATAGTAATGTTTCATAATAAAAGCAGCTCCAATTAATCTTCATAGTATTTGGCCATGCAGAGTGTTATTTCAATACAGTCAGAGTTGTAGTTCAAGAGTAATTGAATGATAAAGTATCCCTCTCCCGCCCCTTTTACCTAGTGTAAGTCACCTCCCCTCAGATGTGGAATCTGGTCTCTTGACCGGACAGATCACAGCAAGGGACAATCTTCTTACTGTGATCATAAGGAAAACCCTGCCCCCTTGACAGGCTTTTCAGGTTTTTCCTTATGATAACTGAAGATTGTCCATCTTTGTGATCCATCCGGACAGTCTTGCTGCTCTGAGGTGAGCAGTGTTACATCAGTAAAAGGGGCGGGAGGGGGATACTTTATCATTCAATTTCTCTTGTACTACAACTCTGACAGGATTCAAATAACACTCTCCATGACCCAAATACAATGAAGATTAATTGGAGCTGCTCTTATTGTGAAATATTACTATCTCTTTAAATAGTGCAATACTCCTTACAAACTGCAAAAAGATTTGAATGTTGGACAGTGATTGATGCAGGAAGGAATGTGATGTCACTGGTTCTTTCATCTACTTTTGGTGGTCATTTCCCAATATACATCAAGGGACCAAGTAAGGGATTTAGGGCTCGATTAAAATGTTGGCATCGGCAGAAAAAACTGGTGACGGTGGTTTTGTACCACCAGTAAGCATTGCAAATGTTCCCACTCAGAAGGGACAAAGTTGTAGAATGTGTGTCGCCAGGCAGGGGACAATGCCAACGCGTGAGGAGGGGAGAGAGGTATTGGAGGAAGCGGGCACCAAATACAAGCTTGCCACCCACTTCCTCCGATGTCTCTCTCCCCTCTACCCGCTTCCTCCAATGCCTCTGTCCTCTTCAATGTCAGCAGCCATCAGATGTTAATAAAAGTATAGCAAGGGAGCGCTGCTTCCTCAATCGTTTCTTTACTAGATCCATTCATTCATAATGTCCTACTTACTGTGTCCCATTGCTATTAGTACTTTTGCTCCACACTCCATTTGAAGGAGAGTGGAGCAAAAGTACTAATAGCAATGGGACACAGGAGATAGGGCATTAGAAATGAATGAATCTAAGCAAATATGTGTTAAATAAACGTCTTTTAATAATAAAATGTGTAAAACACACACACACATATATAGGCAAGGTATGTAGTCCATACCTTACCTATTAACCCTTTGGGTACCAGAGGGGTAGGAAACATGCTAAGCAATGCTTTCTTACCTCTCTGGTACTCAAAGAGTTAAGAGTTGAATATCAGACAGATTTGTGGACTAAATGGCAGTACCTGAGGTGGATGTGGATGGAGTTAGTATGTCCCATATATGCAATTTATGTGACATACTAAGGGGGGGGGGTGGAAGGGGGCATTGTGTAGTGCTTGGTGTACTAGTTTTCTTTATTGTAACCCTTTGAATGCCACAGGGTTGAGCAGTGCACATCCCTATGGCATTCAAAGCTGTCCATGGTGCTGAAAGCCATCTCTGTGTTCCCCTACTGGCTGGGTAGGGAAGCACAGAGAAAGCAGTTCAGAACTGGAGATGGTGGTTTTCTACTCTGACTTGTGTGCTGTTCTCCAAAAAAAAATAGGCGACTGTGGTTTTGGATTTTCTGACTGAACTTTCTACTATGGAGTTCTGTGATTGGCTGTGGTGCTAAGTAACATTTTTATTGTGTGTTTTCAGGTAAGATTTTCTATACGACGCAGGTTTAAGGTTAACGTGTATTTTGTTGGTCATCGCTCGTTAGCCTTTCTGGGTAATGAAGATTTGAATCTCATGTTACCCGGTCTTGCTTAACTCGCGAAGGCAGTTTTTTCTTCACGTTTGTTTTAACGCCAACATTTGGATCGAGCCCTTAATCCCAAATAGCCTTAGAACCTTTGGCTTTTATTCCCCCTTGACCTTTTGCCTGATTACCTTTCTCCTCTTCCTTTTTGTGCCCCCCTCCATAATTCAAATCTTTTTGATAAATGTTGTTAAAATGTGCATTTTGGATGCCAGTTGATGCTGCTGCAAACAGTCTTAACTGCAATAAAATTTTAATGAAATGTTTGCTATCAGATTAGTACTCTTAATGAACAGGAATAATTCTATGACAAATGTTTACTACCCCTTTAAAAAAAAAATCTTCCTAAATTGTAGTTGGATACTGTCTTGGATCAACATCCGATCTGCTTTGAAACCAAGAGTCATAATTCTCAATATTCTTCTTTGTTAGATAGGTATCTATTACTTTCCTGAGAGCAACTACAGTATCTGCAAGCACAGCATCCTAAGACACAGAATGCCATAACCTTACTGCCCTTAGTGTAAAAAGCCACTGCCTTTTAGTCAAAAGCGCCTATCCTTATTGGATGACTTTCGTTTTTTGTTCATCTCTTTGAGTAAATAATTCATTGGATAGTTCTTTGTATTGACCTTGAATATATATGTAAATAGTAATCATATCACCCCTTAGATGTCTCTTCTCTAATGTAAACAAACCCAGTTTGACTAGTCTCTCTTTATGACTCAAATCCTCCAATCCCTTTATCAGTTGTGTTCCACGTCTCTGCACTTACTCCAGTTCAATAATACATTTTTAAAGGGATAGCAATACTTATATTTAGAAATGTCTAAAATTGTAGAGATTAACAATTGAAGTAGAATAACTTTCCTCCCATGTCTCAAAACATTATAGTTTGCGAGTTCATAGCATTTAAAGTTCCCCCTTCCTTCCCCTTTCCCTGAGGTCATCGCTCTACGGGACAGAAGCAGATCCTGGTCATTTGACCGGCAGGCGGCTCTTCAGCAAAGACGAGATAGCGTTATTTAGAATTAAAGGGATAGTAATGTTTCACAATAAAAGCAGCTCCAATTAATCATCATAGTATTTGGGCCATGTAGAGTGTTATTTCAGTTCTGTCAGAGTTGTAGTTCAAGAGTAATTGAATGATAAAGTTTCCCCCTCCTGCCCCTTTTACCTAGTGTAATACCTCTCACCTCAGATGTAGAATCTGGTTGCTAGACCAGACAGATAACAGCAGGGGACAATCTTCTTCCTATGAGAACAATGAAAGCCCTGCCCCCCTTGACAAGTTTTTCAGGTTTTTCCCTTATCTTAATTGAAGATTGTCCCTCTCTGCAGCCTACCTGGGCACCTCTCTTCTGATCTGGCTGAGCAGTGTTACATCAGTAAAAGGGGGTGGGAGGGGGATACTTTGTCATTGAATTACTCTTGTACTACAACTCTGACAGGATTGAAATAACACTCTGAAAAGGCCCAAATACTATGATAATTAATTAGAGCTGCTTTTATTATGAAACATTACTATCCCTTTAAATACTTTAATGGAACGGTCTACAAAGTGTCCCTGGTTTGCAAGCACACTTTGTAGACCATTCCAATGTAGTATTTCTTTTTACACAGCACTATCTCGGCTCTGCTGAAGAGCCACCTGCCGGTCAATTGACCAGGATCCGCTTCTATCGCATAAAGCGCTGACGTCAGGGAAAGGGGAGGGAGAGGGGGAACTTTAAATGCTACAAACTCGTAAACTATGACATTTTGAGACATGGGAGGTAGGTTATTCTACGTCTGTTGTTAATCTCTATAAGTTTAGAAAATTTTAAACGTAAGTGTTACTATCCCTTTAAGTGGTACCCAAAACTATACTCTATAGTCTATATGAGGCCTTACCAAGGCTTTTCATAGAAACACAGACAGAATTTATATAGAAATTTGTCCCCAAATATGCAGATTATTTTCTGCAGAACCAAACCTCGGAACTTTCTGATTCAAATGCCCCCACAGAATCACTGTAGAGCTGAGGATGGGAGTGTCCGAATGATGCATTTTGTGTCATCTTGTGGGTGTGGCTTAGTTGAGTGGGAGTTGGTAGGGGGTTGAAAGGAGGTGTTTATCATGAAATGGGAGGAGCAGTGTGTAGAATGGGGAGGGAGTGGTCTGAACAGACTGGGAAGTGGGCAGGACTATAGCTTAAACCTCTGAGCGTCAGCGAGATATGCAACGCAACCAAGCTGGAGACTAAGTTTCTGTTCCTGGAGACCTGGTAATTCAGTCTGGGTCAGAACCAGAGGGAGTCATCTCAGTTCCTCCTAACTAGCTTTGCATTAGACCTGCATGTCACCTATAATTCAGTACACAGTTTAAAACATTAAGTGAAATTCATGTTTTATTACAATAATATTAGACTATCCATCTGCGCTAAATACCTCATAACAATAACCGTAATCTCTTGCCCTTGAATTTGCATTATATTTTTTCATAAGCGATCGTTTCGTTATGAATCGTTTTTATAGGTATCTTTCCATTTTATGTGATTGTTTATCTTCAGAGTTCTCATTTTGCTCAGATAAAATATAAATAAAGGCCATACTAAGAAAGGACAGAGGAGCATATCTGGGGAAAACTAACTGCATTACAGAGGAAAAAATAAAGATTCTTATAGGAGAGGACGTAGGAAAAAATCTCAGGATGGCACTTTGTGGCTCCAGAATTGCCCCTCTCAGCTGTTTGGGGGCCCGTCAGAAAACTGATCCCCCCCACTTTCTTCTGGCAGCGGACTGGGTCACAACCCAGAAGTCTGCGGCTCTCAGCTACAAACTTAGGGGTCTATAGGGACTGCATTGTACAGGAGAAAGAGACTGTGCTACAAGACTTAGTTTGGTAATTCAGTCTCTTCCCATGTGACTAATGCAGTGGGACAAGGGGGGGAGGGCGGTCAGTATATGTAGTTCTATTGCTTCCAGTGCAATGGGACAAAGCTGGGGGTCAGTTTGTGTGTTTCTTTGGCTACCAGTGCAGTGGGAGAAGGCTTCTGGGGTGGGGGTCAGTATGTGTGGTTCTGTGGCTACCAGTACAGTGGGACTAAGCTGGAGGTCCGTATGTGTGGTTCTCTGGCTACCAGTGCAGTGGGACAAGGCTGGGGGTCATTATATGTGGTTCTATGGGTACAGGTACAAAGAGACAAGGCAGGGATGTCAGTACGTGTGCAGTGAGACAAGGCTGGGACATCAGTATGTGTAATTCTATGGCTATCAATGAAGTGGGACAAGGCTGGGGAGATTGGTATGTGTGGTTCTATGGCTACCAGTACTGTGGGTCAAGGCTTAGAGTCAGTATGTGTGGTTCTGCAGCTACCAGTGCAGTAGGACAAGACTGGGAGGTCAGTGTTTGTGGTTCTGTGGTTATCAGTGAGACAAGCCTGGGGTCAGTTTGTGCAGTTCTATGGCTAACAGAGCTGTGGGACAAGACTGGGGGTCAGTATATGTGGTCCTATGGCTACCAGTGGTTTTATGACTATCAGTGGGACATGGCTGGGGGTTAGTATGTTTGATTCTGGCTATATCAATTTTATGTTTGTCAGTACAGAGGGACAAGGCTGAGGGTCAGTATGTATGGTTCTATGGCTACCATTCCAGTGGAACTAAGCTGGGGGGTCAGTAGGTGCGGTCCTATAGCTACAAGCTGGACAGGGCTGGGGGTCAACATGTGTGGTTGTATGGCTACCAGTGGGACAAGACTGGAGATCAGTATGTGTGGATGTATGGCTTCCATTGCAGTGGGACTAAGCTGGAGGTTTGTATGTCTGGTTCTATGGCTATAGGTGCAATGAGACAAGGCTGGGGCATCACTAGGTGTCATTCTAGGGCCACCAATGCAGTGGGACAAGGCTGTGGAGATTGGTATGTGTGGTTCTATGGCTACCAGTACTGTGGGACTAGACTTAGAGTCAGTATGTGTGGTTCTGCAGCTACCATGCAGTAGGACAAGGCTGGGAGGTCAGTGTTTGTGGTTCTGTGGTTATCAGTGAGACAAGGCTGGGGGTCAGTATATGCAGTTCTAAGGCTTAAACAGCAGTGGAAAAGGCTGGGGGTCAGTATATGTGGTCCTATGGCTACCAGTAGCTCTATGACTCTGTATGGGATATGGCTGGGGATAGTAAGCTTGATTCAGGCTATATCAGTGGAACAAGGCTAGGGGGTCAGTATGTGTGGTTCTGGGTATATCAGTGCAGTGGAACAATAGCTGGGGGTCAGTATGTGTGGTTCTATGTTTGTCAGTACAGTGGGACAAGGCTGGGGGTCAGTATGTATGGTTCTACGGATACCAGTCCAGTAGGACTAAGCTGGGGGGGATTAGTACGTGTGATCCTATAGCTACAAGAGGGACAAGGCTGGGCTCAGTATGTGTGATTCTGTTGGTACCAGTACATTGGGACTAAGCTTGGGGTCAGTATGTGTGGTTCTTTAGCTACAAGCAGGACAAGGCTGCGCTCGGAATGTGTGGTTCTGTGGGTACCAGTACAGTGGTACTAAGCTGGGGGTCAGTATGTGTGGTTCTATGGATACCAGTGGGACAAGGCTGGGGGTCAGTGGGACAAGGCTGGGGAACAAGGCAAGGGGCCAGTATGTGTGGTTCTATGGATACCAGTGGGACAAGGCTACGTGGACTGTGTAGTATACAGAAAAAGTACGAACTACAAGTGCTATCCATGCACCAAAGGGACAACTAAAAATTATCTGTGTGATGTGTTACAGTCTCCCTATAGAAATGAATGCTCTGTGTGATGTAATACAATGTTACACTCTCCCTGCAGTAACATAGTAACATAGTAGATAAGGCTGAAAAAAGACATGCGTCCATCAAGTCCAGCCCATGCCAATAACACCCCTGTTGATCCAGAGGAAGGCAACAAAAAAAGCCCTCTGGAGCAATTTCCAATGTAGGTGTGTGTGTGAGTGTGTCAAATAGTTCCCCGGCTCAATATCCTATTTGCTTTGAAGCCATCTGTCATAATTGTCAATATTGTTCTGTGCTAGATAGGCATCCATTGCTTTTTTGAATGCAGTTACATTATCTGCAAGCACAGCATCCCGAGGCAAAGAATTCCATAGCCTTACCGCCCTTACTGTAAAGAATCCCTGTCTGTGTTTTAGTCGAAAGCGCCTTTCCTCAAGTCTTAATGGATGACCTCTTGTTCTTAGCTCAGCTCTTTGCATAAATAATTCATTGGATAGTTCTTTGTATTGACCTTGAATGTATTTGTAAATGGTAATCATATCACACAGAATGCTCTGTGTGATGTAAAAGAATGTTACACTCTCTCTGCAGTACTGAATGCTCTGTGTGATGTAAAAGAATGTTACACTCTCTCTGCAGTACTGAATGCTCTGGGTGATGTGATACAATGGTAAAGTCTCTCTGCAGTACTGAATGTTCTGTGTGATGTGATACAATGTTACAGTTTATCTGCAGCACTGAATGCTCTGTGTGATGTGATACAATGTTACACTCTACCAGCAGCATTAAATATTATCTGTACGATGTAATACAATGTTATAGTCTGCCTGCAGCACTGAATGCCCTGTGTGATGTAATACAATGTTATAGTCTGCCTGCAGCACTGAATGCCCTGTGTGATGTAATACAATGTTATAGTCTGCCTGCAGTACCGAATGCTCTATGTGATGTAATACAATGTTACACTCTCCCTGCAGCACTGAATGCTCTGTGTGATGTAATACAATTTTAGTCTCCCTGCAGCACTGAATGCTCTGTGTGATGTAATACAATGTTACACTATCCCTGCAGCACTGAATGCACTGTGTGATGTAATACAATATTACACTCTACCAGCAGCACTGAATGCTCTGTGTGATGTAATACAATGTTACACTATCCCAGCAGCACTGAATGCTATGTGTGATGTAATACAATGTAACACTCTACCAGCAGCATTGCATATTCTCTGTGTGATGTAATACAATTTTACAGTCTCTCTTCAGCACTGAATACTCTCTGTGTGTTCTTTTTATATTGTATATTTTTTGCATTGCATCTCTAGACCTGCTTTCATGTTCCATGACAAAAAGCTCTCTGCAGTCAGACCCAAGAAGCTCACTGGCATGGGCACAAAAGGATAAAAGTAGGTTAATTTGAAAACAAGTAAAAGTTTAGGTAATCAGACTTTACATGTTCTACAACAGCAGAAGATGTAAAGTCAAAATAAAAGGGTTGCTATTCATTTAATAATAAGTAGTAAGCCCTGAACCAACATTACGTTAACTGAAAGGCCATGTGTCCCTGATTACCACTACATTAGGCTGGTAGCACAGGGGTTAATGCATACCGAGTTGCTCATGTTGTCTCACATTGGTAATTGAATGGTCAGATTAAGTCTCTTGACTTAACTTGATTGTTGACTGGGAATTATGGGGTCTGCTCAGGAACAAACTTCTTGATTGCCCAAATCCAATATTTCTGCTAGAAGCATACATAACTGATATCTGCTTATTGCTCATTCGCAGCAATGTTATTAAAGGGATAATAATACTTCATTTTATCTTTATTTTATTTTGTAGGCATTAAAAAAACATGAAGAGCGATATAAGTCTTATCTCTCAAACCTTTATGGTTTGAGAGATATTCACAAGCAAAGTTTCCCCTCCCGCCCCTTTTACCTAGTGTAAGCCATCTCTTCTCAGATGTGGAATGCAGTCCATAGACCAGACAGATAACAGAAGGGGACAATCTTCTTCCTTTGAGAACAATGTAGGCCCTTCCCCCCTTGACAAGTTTTTCAGGTTTTTCCCTTATCTTAATTGAAGATTGTCCCTCTCTGCAGTCTATCTGGGCATCTCCCTTCTGCTCTGGCTGAACAGTGTTACATCAGTAAAAGGGGCAGGAGGGGGATACTTTGTCATTGAATTACTCTTGAACTACAACTCTGACAGTATTGAAATAACACTCTTCAAAGTCCAAATACTATGATGATTAATTAGAGCTGCTTTTATTATGAAACATTACTATCCCTTTAAGTTTGACCAATCAGACCCCAAATAAATCAGTTTCTGATCAAAGCAGGAAGAAGAAGAAGACTTCAACGAACCTTGATTATTTCTGGTCCATATGGGGCTGAGGTTGCCATATGAATGAATATGTTTATTTATACATATATACTCTTCTTATAAAATGTCATCATAACCTTTCCATCTTCTTCTGTTCCGGAAATCTCTATAATTCATCAGAGTACTTAAGCCTTCTTTTTCTCATTGATGGCCAATGTCATTATCTATAACTAAAGTAACACAAATAATGCATTCACCTTACTATGTCTTGTGAAGTGCTCTATGAATTTGAAGTCAGACTCTCTGGGGGTAAGATAACTCGTTACATTCAGACACAGTTCCTCACCATCTCTGCTTCCCACTCACCACTCAGAGGCCCCATTCACCTTTTGTACAACTCCTTTGTATATTAAAAGGCTTTGGGAGAAAGCAGTGGATTGTTCATTTTTCCCATTCCCTGTGGCTGAAAAGCCTTTTCTATTGTGTGCTGAGCACTTCTATCAATGCTGCCCTGTCTTAATCCACCTTGAACATACAATGTGTAAATTAGGACCCAGCTGAGCAATTTCTCCCATTCTTTAAAGAAGTTTTTCTTCTTTTTTCTAAAAGTTGACTTGGAAATAAAATACTTTTCCACATAGAGTCTTTAGTAAAACATAATAAACATTTGTTTATGTGATTATAAATATATATATATATATATATATATATGTATACATACAAAGTAAATCTCAAATCTCCAATTACATTTTCTGTACCCTGTTTTTTTGACATTGGTAAAAGGAAACTATAGCCATGGAATACATATTTATTAACATAAGCACTTACCTAGGTAGGAGTCCATCATACAGCAGTCAGGTGTATCTATATAATTACTGTGTGTAACAGAAGCACTTACCTAGGTACAAATCCATCATACAGCAGTCAGGTGTATCTATATAATTACTGTGTGTAACAGAAGTACTTACCTAGGTACAAATCCATCATACAGCAGTCAGGTGTATCTATATAATTACTGTGTGTAACAGAAGCACTTACCTAGGTAGGAGTCCATCATGCAGCAGTCAGGTGTATCTATATAATTACTGTGTGTAACAGAAGTACTTACCTAGGTAGGAGTCCATCATGCAGCAGTCAGGTGTATCTGTATAATTACTGTGTGTAACAGAAGGACTTACCTAGGTAGGAGTCCATCATGCAGCAGTCAGGTGTATCTATATAATTACTGTGTGTAACAGAAGCACTTACCTAGGTAGGAGTCCATCATGCAGCAGTCGGGTGTATCTATATAATTACTGTGTGTAACAGAAGCACTTACCTAGGTAGGAGTCCATCATGCAGCAGTCAGGTGTATCTATATAATTACTGTGTGTAACAGAAGTACTTACCTAGGTAGGAGTCCATCATACAGCAGTCAGGTGTATCTATATAATTACTGTGTGTAACAGAAGGACTTACCTAGGTAGGATTCCATCATACAGCAGTCAGGTGTATCTATATAATTACTGTGTGTAACAGAAGCACTTACCTAGGTAGGAGTCCGTCACGCAGCAGTCAGGTGTATCTATATAATTACTGTGTGTAACAGAAGCACTTACCTAGGTAGGAGTCCATCACACAGCAGTCAAGTATATCTATATAATTACTGTGTGTAACAGAAGTACTTACCTAGGTAGGAGTCCATCACACAGCAGTCATGTGTATCTATATAATTACTGTGTGTAACAGAAGCACTTACCTAGGTAGGAGTCCGTCACACAGCAGTCAGGTGTATCTATATAATTACTGTGTGTAACAGAAGGACTTACCTAGGTAGGAGTCCATCATACAGCAGTCAGGTGTATCTATATTATTACTGTGTGTAACAGAAGCACTTACCTAGGTAGGAGTCCGTCACACAGCAGTCAGGCGCATCAATATAATTACTGTGTGTAACAGAAGGACTTACCTAGGTAGGAGTCCATCACACAGCAGTCAGGCGTATCTATATAATTACTGTGTGTAACAGAAGCACTTACCTAGGTAGGAGTCCATCATACAGCAGTCAGGTGTATCTATATTATTACTGTGTGTAACAGAAGCACTTACCTAGGTAGGAGTCCGTCACACAGCAGTCAGGCGCATCAATATAATTACTGTGTGTAACAGAAGGACTTACCTAGGTAGGAGTCCATCACACAGCAGTCAGGCGTATCTATATAATTACTGTGTGTAACAGAAGGACTTACCTAGGTAGGAGTCCATCACACAGCAGTCAGGCGTATCTATATAATTACTGTGTGTAACAGAAGGACTTACCTAGGTAGGAGTCCATCACACAGCAGTCAGGCGTATCTATATAATTACTGTATGTAACAGAAGCACTTACCTAGGTGGGAGTCTATCATACAGCAGTCTGGTGTATCTGTATAACTACTGTGTGTAACAGAAGCACTTACCTATGTAGGAGTCCATCATACAGCAGTCAGGAGTATCTATATAATTACTGTGTGTAACAGAAGCACTTACCTAGGTAGGAGTCCATCATACAGCAGTCAGGTGTATCTATATAATTACTGTGTGTAACAGAAGCACTTACCTAGGTAGGAGTCCATCACACAGCAGTCAGGTGTATCTATATAATTACTGTGTGTAACAGAAGCACTTACCTAGGTAGGAGTCCATCATACAGCAGTCAGGTGTATCTATATAATTACTGTGTGTAACAGAAGGACTTACCTAGGTAGGATTCCATCATACAGCAGTCAGGTGTATCTATATAATTACTGTGTGTAACAGAAGCACTTACCTAGGTAGGAGTCCGTCACGCAGCAGTCAGGTGTATCTATATAATTACTGTGTGTAACAGAAGCACTTACCTAGGTAGGAGTCCATCACACAGCAGTCAAGTATATCTATATAATTACTGTGTGTAACAGAAGTACTTACCTAGGTAGGAGTCCATCACACAGCAGTCATGTGTATCTATATAATTACTGTGTGTAACAGAAGCACTTACCTAGGTAGGAGTCCGTCACACAGCAGTCAGGTGTATCTATATAATTACTGTGTGTAACAGAAGGACTTACCTAGGTAGGAGTCCATCATACAGCAGTCAGGTGTATCTATATTATTACTGTGTGTAACAGAAGCACTTACCTAGGTAGGAGTCCGTCACACAGCAGTCAGGCGCATCAATATAATTACTGTGTGTAACAGAAGGACTTACCTAGGTAGGAGTCCATCACACAGCAGTCAGGCGTATCTATATAATTACTGTGTGTAACAGAAGCACTTACCTAGGTAGGAGTCCATCATACAGCAGTCAGGTGTATCTATATTATTACTGTGTGTAACAGAAGCACTTACCTAGGTAGGAGTCCGTCACACAGCAGTCAGGCGCATCAATATAATTACTGTGTGTAACAGAAGGACTTACCTAGGTAGGAGTCCATCACACAGCAGTCAGGCGTATCTATATAATTACTGTGTGTAACAGAAGGACTTACCTAGGTAGGAGTCCATCACACAGCAGTCAGGCGTATCTATATAATTACTGTGTGTAACAGAAGGACTTACCTAGGTAGGAGTCCATCACACAGCAGTCAGGCGTATCTATATAATTACTGTATGTAACAGAAGCACTTACCTAGGTGGGAGTCTATCATACAGCAGTCTGGTGTATCTGTATAACTACTGTGTGTAACAGAAGCACTTACCTATGTAGGAGTCCATCATACAGCAGTCAGGAGTATCTATATAATTACTGTGTGTAACAGAAGCACTTACCTAGGTAGGAGTCCATCACACAGCAGTCAGGTGTATCTATATAATTACTGTGTGTAACAGGAGGACTTACCTAGGTAGGAGTCCATCATACAGCAGTCAGGTGTATCTATATAATTACTGTGTGTAACAGAAGCACTTACCTAGGTAGGAGTCCATCATACAGCAGTCAGGTATACCTATATATAATTACTGTGTATAACAGAAGCACTTACCTACCATACAAACTGCAGGACAGTAGCTGAACCAGATGTACTACTTAAATGCAGAACCATTTTGTAAGGTGGTTAAGAATGAACTATAATGGTTTTTATATAATGCAGCTGGTTTACCCCAGAATTGTTCCTTTTCTTATTAAATCAGACTCACGTAGTCATCTGAAATCAACCCTAATATATACATGCCAACTGTCCCTGATTTACGTGGACAGTCCCTGGTTTTGTCTCTCTGTCCCTTGATCCTGCTCTACACAAATTATTAGAGGTCACAGTCAAGACTTAAGGGAACACTATTTTGAGTTCAGAAATGCAGTTATCTTTCCGAGTTAGATTGCTGCAGCCCACAATTGTTTCCTGGACTGGCTGCATTTACATCATGAAAATGATGATCCTCCCAAAAGTTCTATACCTTCTCAATGCCCACCCCCCATCAATTTACCTTTCCACTTCCTCTGTTCCCTTCATACCTTGGTCTCCAAATATATTTGGAAGGGGGGGGAAAACAGAATCAGATAGGGTATACTCTTCATCAGTGGGACTGTGGTGGTCCCAGCCTACCTAACTTCCATGCCTACTACCGTACCACCATACTGGCCAAAATTTACAATGCTCATAAGCAAGACCCCTGTTAACCTTGGCAAGCAAAACCAGGGGTCAAACTGTATAGTTAAGATAACCTTTATTTTGAGAATAATAACAGTAATGCAATATATATATATATATATTATATATATATATATATATATATATATATACACACAGTGGGTGATCGAAGAGGCGAGTACTGTATCAGGAATAGCAGTCTCCCAATATCTCCACCACACTGTCTGAGACAAGGCTTCAGCCTATTGGAGTCTCAAGGTACGGTAACGCCCAGATCTAGCACTGACTCAACCTGCAGTCAGTAGGTAGGAGTCTGCTAGAGCCCCAGGTCAGTACTAGGAAGGATGTCTGTGGAACAAAACCAACACACAGAGCGAAAAGACAGGGCCTTCTAGTAAGTACCAGCTAGGATAGTCAGACGAACCAAGGTCAAACACAGAGCGGGTAGTCAGCCAGAGCTACAGGTTTGCACCACATAGGATATCCACTGAAGCGATAGAATGCTGGATGCACAGTGGACAGAACCCCAGGTCAACACCAGAGTGGGTAGTAAGACAAGCCTAGGTCATACACGGAGAAGGTAGTCAGCCAGAGCCACGGGTTTGCACCAGACAGGATATCCACTGAAGAGATAGAATGCTAGATGCGCAGTGGACAGAGCCCCAGGTCAACACCAGCATGGGTAGTCAGACAAGCCTAGGTCATACACGGAGCTGGGTGTCAGCCAGAGCCACAGGTTTGCACCAGAAAGGATATCTGAGCCAAATTGGAGCGCACAAGGAGAATAGTCAGACAGAGCCACAGGTCAACACCAGAAAAGATGGACAGACAAGCTGGATCATACACAGGAATCAGGAATACAAGATACTGAACTGCTCAGCTCACAACGTAAGGGTACCTGAGTCAGGAATCAGTCTGCCCTTTAAACCCCTCCTCAGGAAGTAGGTAGGAGGAGCAGCTCAGAGGGAGGAAGTAGGTAGGAGGAGACTACAGGCCTCAAACACATAAAACAGAGGCCTGCAGCATGCTGAAGCCTCGATCCTGCAGATGACACATCTAGCATTGATGAATCCAACCGCTCATGGAAATGACGCTGGAGTGTCTTTGTAAGCATCGTAAGAAGCGGCGGCACTACAAGGTACTGTGACAACCCCTAAGACATGGACACAATCCCTCTTCTGCCTCCTACTGGACTATGACTCTTTACAACTCCTCTGGACGTCTGATCCAGCTACTCGGATAATGAAGACCTCCTACATCATCCTTTCTCACCTACTTTGCACATGGCACTCTCTAAACCACCAATTCCACCTCTCCCCTTCCATCGATCATAGGAAACCCAGATTTCCCCACGGGGCTTGACTGCACTGTCTTTGAACAGATGAGGGACAAGAACTGTGATAGTTCGGCTCCTTACTAAAGCTGAGTAATCCTTAGCACCGAAACAAATTGCTTCATACACTCTCTGTGGAGCATCTCTCATGGCTTCATCTGCTTCAGATCCAAAATTGGGTTAGTCTCCATTGCTCCAAAGGGGACTCTAATACACCGCTTACCCCCTTTGAAAGCCACTATCAGACCATTTCCCACACATGTCGCCATCTCACATTCTAAGAGTCTTACTAACTCATCATTTCAATACCTTCCTTTTTTTTTTAAACTCTGGGAAAGGGACCTCCAAGTGCCCCTAAATGAATGCACCTGGAAAAAAGATACTGAAACTCAACTGTAGACTCCCTTCTTCCTCCAACATCAGGGAAATTAATTCAAAACTGATCTCCAGGTCGCTTCCTGACACTCTTAGCAATAAATTAACATTATCTGATGTAGGTTGGAGATGTTAGAGATACCCTGGTACTCTTTCATACATAGTGGTCTCTTTCATTAACTCCACCCTCAATACCCCTTTTGACCTAAACACTCTCCTCTCCCTCTTCTCCTCTTGAAGGCCCCTCATCTGCCCTCAGTGGAAAGGCGGAGCAGTCTGCTACTGTTACTTATGCCTGTGCAATTGCCACTGTTTACTAAGTAATTGTACTGTTTTAATCTGACAATAAAGCTTTTATGAAAAAAAGAAATGCTGTTTTCTTTTCTCTGCTCATTGGATAGACAGCCATGGATAATTAATGGGACTCCTGCAAAAGGCAGGAATGTCTGCTCCATCAGACCACATGAAAGATTGGATTTTAGGCTTCAGAAATAAAATACAGAATTTTTACAGATGCTTTAAAGGATGTTTAATTGTATATAACCCAAGTTCATTTTAGGGGTTACTTTAACAAAGGGGATTTCATTCCAATTATTCTGTGCAGTGCACATGAAACACACATTGTTTTTCCAAAGGGATTACTCCTCCTTCCTAAGGTGTTAGAATAAAGTGATTATTAGGGATGGGGGGCGAAAGTTATCGCCATGTTTCCACGAGAAATTTCATGAAAACCACGTTGTTATTCGCTTTTTCACAGGAAAATCCGCTTTAAAACTAGTGGTTACAATTTTCGCATCTTTCGCCCATTGACCAAAATCTTTCACCATTTTTTCAATGGCTAAAAAGTTTTCTCCCATTGATTTACGTTGTTTTCGCATGTCCGCTATAAAAACATGACGTTTTCGCTGAAGGCAGACACAATAGAAGCAGATACAGAGCGAGATAGACGTGCTGTGCTGTTCTCTTGTGATATTTAGCAAAAATTGAGGCAGAAGAGGCTCATAGTGACTCCTATCACTATGATCAGCAAAAAGAGGAACTGGAAGGACCCTTATTATGTGTCCACTGAGTCTGAGGAGGAGGAGGAAGTGACCAGCAGTACTGAACCAATGCTGTCCAGTCCCCCTAAATCACCCCAAGGGATCTTGGGGAATTTAATAAGAAGGGAGGGAGAAAAGGGAATGGGAAGGAAGGGAGAAAAGGGAACGAAGGGAGGATAGTGAATGGAAAGGAAATGAGAAAAGGGAATGGGAAGGAAGGGAGAAAAGTATAGTACTAGTGAGAGCAGGACAGGTCAGCTGCCTGTGCCTGCTGCAAGACATGCTGCCCCTTTTGCCAGTACCATCATTGCTGTTCCTGCAGCCACTAGTGTTGTACCTGCTTCCAGATGTGCTGCCCCTGCTGTCAGTGCCACCATTTCTGTAACTGCAGCCACTAGTGTTGTACCTGCTGCCAGATGTGCTGCCCCTGCTGTCAGTGCCACCATTTCTGTAACTGCAGCCACTAGTGTTGTACCTGCTGCTAATACCGAACCTCCTGCCAGTGCTGAACCTCCTGCCAGTGCTGAACCTGCTGCTAGTACTGAACCTGCTGCCAGTGGTGAACCTGCTGCTAGTACTGAACCTGCTGCCAGTGGTGAACCTGCTGCTAGTACTGAACCTACTGCCAGTGCTGAAACTGCTGCCAGTGCTGAAACTGCTGCTAGTGCTGAACCTACTGCCAGTGCTGAACCTACTGCCAGTGCTGAAACTGCTGCTAGTGCTGAACCTGCTGCTAGTACTGAACCTACTGCCAGTGCTGAGCTTGCTGCTAGTACTGAACCTACTGCCAGTACTGAACCTGCTGCTAGTACTGAACCTGCTGCCAGTGCTGAGCTTGCTGCTAGTACTGAACCTACTGCCAGTACTGAACCTGCTGCTAGTACTGAACCTACTGCCAGTGCTGAGCTTGCTGCTAGTACTGAACCTGCTGCCAGTGCTGAGCTTGCTGCTAGTACTGAACCTACTGCCAGTACTGAACCTGCTGCTAGTACTGAACCTACTGCCAGTACTGAACCTGCTGCTAGTACTGAACCTACTGCCAGTGCTGAGCTTGCTGCCAGTACTGAACCTGCTGCCAGTGCTGAACCTACTGCCAGTGCTGAAACTGCTGCTAGTGCTGAACCTGCTTCCACTAATACTTTGCCTGCTGCTAGTGTTTCTTGTAGTACTCAGGGGAGGAAGGAGAAAATTATGCCATTTGTGACAGCAAGGGACCCTAAATCACGCCATTCCCAAGCAGTCCTGCCAGTGCTAGTACTACTGCTACTATGGTCCAGCACCTTGTTAGTCTTAGGAGTGAAGGAGGTGGTAATCAACAATATCCTCATACTACTAGTGACTGTGAGACTGAGGAGGAAGACTCTGCGGCTGAACTTGATGTGGTTGGTGTTACTAGTAGTAGCAGTAATAGTGAAGCAGCCAGAGTGGTAGGGGAAACATTTGAGAGAGTCCAGACTAGTGGTCAATGGAGCCCACACCATTCCTCTGGCTCTGGGAGTCCTCCCCATCCATTCACTACAGTGTCCAAGTTGATCCTTAAGAGGCCAAAACTGGTGTTGGGGGAGAGCAGGCTCAGAATTAATACCACCACCACCAGCAGGGGCACAGATCAGCTGCCTGTGCCCCCTGCTATTTCTGCTAGTGATAGTCCGCCTTCTTCTTCAGGTCAAAAGGAAATGGCAAGTGTGTCATTAGGGGACCCTCACATTGCTCGTCACCTCCTCCAAGCAGCAGTGAGATGTCTGGGATAGAGCAGCAGCAACAATAGCATGTAGGGACTAGTGATGGTGGTGATGATGATTGTGGAGAAACTGGGGTGGAAGAGACATTGATGGTCTTTTTAGCAGACACTGAGAAGGAATGGGAGACAGGGATGAAGATGGGCATCACCACCACCACCACTAGCAAGGACATTTTCAAATTAGAGGAATTTGCAACTGCTCTAATTCCTTCTGATGCTGAGATGCAAGGGCAGCAGGATGCTGAGGAGCAGTCTAGTGTGCCACAGACCACCGTGGACACAGTGGGAATGGGGTCAACAAGTGATGCGGGACTAGGACAGTTCCACTTGCCAGCAGTAGCAATAATCCTGATCCTAGTTGCAGTGCTGAATCTGAGGCAGTAGCAGCAACAGCAGAAACATTATCTGCTGCCACAGACAATGAAGGGGAATGTGGAGGACAAGAAGAAAGAGGCCATTCTTCTCCATCTTTCCCCTTCCTCCTGAAGTCATCATGGGTGTGGGACTATTTTTCTGTTGCGGCAGGCACAGTGCAGTCATCAGCAATGGCTCTGTGCACGATTTGTGACAAGTCAGTGACAAGAGGAAAGGAGGGAACACACCTTGGCACAAGCTCCCTCATATCACACATGAAACACAGACACCATGACATTTACTCCAAACATGTTAAAGACAAACACCCACCACAGAAATCAAGCACCGCTTTTGCTGTCCCTGACTCACCAGAAAGGCAACAAGAGGTGAGGCGGAGATCAAAGAGGAGGAGGAATAGAACAACCCAGGCAGAGACTGGAAGTTCCAACAACTAGCTCGCCATCACCTTCTAGGGTAATTACATCTTCTACCAATCCACCTCGTTTATTACCTCCCCCGCCAAATGATAGCCACTCTCTTGATGTTAGGATGTGGCAGTTCGTCTCTACCCATTGCACACTGTGTGGTGCACTGACCACACATGCCAGTTTGGTGGAGGAGAATCACAATCAGTGCATCAAGCAGAAAAATTATATTCTAATAACAACACACCTATGATGATGATTTTGGAGGAGGGGCAGGTGGAGAAGATTTAATGGTCAACTTCTTCTTTTCTACTCATAGACTGGGGGCTACTTATTTTGCTGCTACTGCCTCAGGCTCATCACTGGAGTCAGTCGTGGAAAGTGGAACCTTAATCATCCGTCTTCCATGTTACTGCTATTGTTGATCCCATTCCCTTTCAGTTGCCTAATCATCCTGCTGCTTAAACATCTCAGCAGTGTTTTGGAAAAAAAAAAAAAAAATATATATATATATATATATATGTATATATATATATATATATATATATATATATTATGTATTATATACACACACATACTAAAATGTTATATACAGTTGCATATTGTTTTTAGATATAATGAAGCAGTTACTTTTAAAGATTTTAGACTGGGAGAAGATCTGATTTTTTTCTGGTAGGTTATTCTACACTTTCGGAGCTCTGAAGGAAAAGGCAGGCAGACCGGCTTCTTTCTTGAAATGCGGTATATTCAGTGAGTTGTTAGTAGTGGAGTGGAGGTTATAGTTAGTATGGAGATCTGGAGTGATCATACTGCTCAGGTAGTGTGGAATAGTCAGTGAGATGTTAGTAGTGAAGTGAAGATTATAGTTAGTATGGAGATCTGGAGTGATCATACTACTCATGTAGTGTGGAATAGTCAGTGAGTTGTTAGTAGTGGAGGTTATAGTTAGTGTATAGATCTGGAGTGATCATACTGCTCAGGTAGTGTGGAATAGTCAGTGAGTTGTTAGTAGTGGAGGTTATAGTTAGTATGGAGAGCTGGAGTGATGATACTGCTCAGGTAGTGTGGAATAGTCAGTGAGTTGTTAGTAGTGGAGGTTATAGTTAGTATGGAGATCTGGAGTGATCATACTGATCAGGTAGTGTGGAATAGTCAGTGAGTTGTTAGTAGTGGATTGGAGGTTATAGTTAGAATGGAGATCTGAAGTGATGATACTGCTCAGATAGTGTGGAATAGTCAGTGAGTTGTTAGCAGTGGAGTGGAGGTTATAGTAAGTATGGAGATCTGGACTGGTCATACTGCTCAGGTAGTGTGGAATACTCAGTGAGTTGTTAGTAGTGGAGCGGAGGTTATAGTTAGTATGGAGATCTAGAGTGATCATACTGCTCAGGTAGTGTGGAATAGTCAGTGAGTTGTTAGTAGTGAAGTGGAGATTATAGTTAGTATGGAGATCTGGAGTGATTATATTGCTCAGGTAGTGTGGAATAGTCAGTGAGTTGTTAGTAGTGGAGGTTATAGTTAGTATGGAGATCTGGAGTGATCATACTACTCAGGTAGTGTGGAATAGTCAGTAAGTTGTTAGCAGTGGAGGTTATAGTTAGTATGGAGATCTGGAGTGATCATACTACCCATACATATCACAGTGATGGGTTGTGTAGTTTTTTTTTTTTAAATGTATGTATTGACAAATGGATTGTAAAATGTTACACGGTTACATTCACAGTATTAGCATGCATGCAAAAAGGATGGTACAGAAAAGGATGGTACGCAAAATCATCATAAAGTGCACAGCATCAACGTAATACAACCCATTTGCAGTTTTCATATTTATATAAAACCCAACTCTCTCAACACAGAACCTCACCCCAACCCACCCTTACGAGGCACTCCCCCCCCCCATGCAAACCAACACCCACCGCACAGAGCAAAGCATGTGAACATAGCTAGTAATAAATAGTAGTACTACATGGAATCATATCTCCTCATCACTAATTACAGCTATCATACAATCCTCTCTTCAATAACCACTTCCCCCAGGTTCGTATAAACGTAGGCTCCGACCCCCTATGTATATGAACAAGTTTGTAGTGGGGGATATTAGTAGCAATTAAATGGGTTGTGTAATTACATTGGAGGATAAAGCGGCATAATGAGTTATACAGTATCGATTTTAGCAAGATGGATTTGGGGTGCAGGAGCATATACTACATCCCCATAGTCTATGATTGGTATTATCATCTGTTGTATAATACGTCTTCTTACCTGGGGATTTAAACAGATTTGTTTCTAAACAGAGCACCTACTTCGGGATAAAGTTTGGATGTTAATTTATCAATATGAAGACCAAAAGTGAGGTTGGGGTCAAGCTACATACCAAGATATTTGTAGGAGTCCACTGGGCCAACTTATAATTAGACTCTGTTACAATGGATAGATTGGTATTGCAGAGATTATGCACTTTATGCTTTGTACCAAATAACATTGTGACTCAATACCTGCAACCATTGGGTGATGAAGGGCATGCAATATGTCCTTGTGAATTTTTGGCAGTAATATTGGTATTGTTAGCAAGATTCACAATTCTGGAATATTAATGCCTTTCATACATGCTTCATTAATGTACATATCAATGTGTTGTTTAACCCTTTGAGTGTCAGAGAGGTACACAACGCATTGCATAGCACTGCGTTGTGTACCCATCTGGCACTCAATAGGTTAAACACCTTGGTAGGCTCTCAGTCCAAACTCCCATAATGTGCAGGATTATCTAACTGTTTATAAGCTTTGGTCAAATAATCCTGCTTATCCCACACAACAATTCCGCCCCCTTGTCCATCTACTTTATTATGACACAATCACAAGTTCCGAGGCTTTGCTAGGCTGACACCATCACGAGTTCTGAGGCTTTGCTAGGCTGACACCATCATGAGTTCCGAGGCTTTGCTAGGCTGACACCATCACGAGTTCCGAGGCTTTGCTAGGCTGACACCACAACGAGTTCCAAGGCATTGCTAGGCTGACACCACAATGAGTTCCGAGGCTTTGCTAGGCTGACACCATCACGAGTTCCGAGGATTTCCTAGGCTGACACCATCATGAGTTCCGAGGCTTTGCTAGGCTGACACCATCACGAGTTCTGAGGCTTTACTAGGCTGACACCACAATGAGTTCCGAGGCTTTGCTAGGCTGACACCATCACGAGTTCCGAGGATTTGCTAGGCTGACACCATAACGAGCTCTGAGGCTTTGCTAGGCTGACACCATCATGAGTTCCGAGGCTTTGCTAGGCTGACACCATCATGAGTTCCGAGGCTTTGCTAGGCTGACACCATCACGAGTTCCGAGGCTTTGCTAGGCTGACACCACAACGAGTTCCAAGGCTTTGCTAGGCTGACACCACAACGAGTTCCGAGGCTTTGCTAGGCTGACACCATCACGAGTTCCGAAGATTTCCTAGGCTGACACCTTCATGAGTTCCGAGGCTTTGCTAGGCTGACACCATCACGAGTTCTGAGGCTTTACTAGGCTGACACCATCACGAGTTCTGAGGATTTGCTAGGCTGACACCATCACAAGTTCTGAGGCTTTGCTAGGCTGACACCATCCCGAGTTCTGAGGATTTGCTAGGTTGACACCATAACGAGCTCCGAGGCTTTGCTAGGCTGACACCATCACGAGCTCCGAGGCTTTGCTAGGCTGACACCATCACGAGCTCCGAGGCTTTGCTAGGCTGACACCATCATGAGTTCCGAGGCATTGATAGGCTTGCACATTTCCAAAAGAATATTTCTGCTTTACCTCCATGTTGACCCAGGTAGAAAATGTGTCCAATGTTCAAAAACTGACCATTGGTATAAGCCTATTTGATAAACAGTTGACCATAGAAACTGAAGGATCACTATCCCATCTTATTTATGACGTGCATTTTCACCTGCAAACTCGTCATGAATTTAAAATAATCTGCACTGAATTAAATAACATACAGGTACCTAAAGGATTAAATGAGGAACTGAACCTCAAGGGATTAGAACTATTCAGTTGTTCCGAGATTTGGAAACGTGCAGAGGTGTTCTCTTTTGTTCTTATTTTTAAGAGAAAATAGCTGTATAATCATACAAAATGCTGAACGAGTACAGGCTGGCTCTTTCTATTATATGACTTGTCAGCTATAATAGTGTCATCTTTTTCATTTTTTTTTATATTTAAAATGCACAAGACACTTTTATTGTTGGTATAACAATGTATTATTGTAGCAGTATGTGCTGCTTATTCGATATATGACTACTGCAACTTCAAGAATGAATCACTTAAATCCACCACTAGGTGTTGCATGCATTACAGTGATATAGGGCCAGATACTGGTGCAAGTGTACAACATAAGCACAGTAATCATTTCTCTGTAACAGCTTAGGAAGGAAGGGTAACCACTCTCTATAACGTGCATCATTGCAATGATGGAATGATGGAATGGAATGATGGAATGTCCTGAGTCCAGAGCTGTATCTCCAAATAGGCAGAGTGGACAGCTGCCTGGAGCTGCAAATGTTGAGGGGTGTTTCCTCAGATGTGCTGGACACACCCACATTGTGATTGCTCTGACCACACCCACAATTCAGAATGTCCCTGTAACAGTTTTGTAACCCTTTAAACCTTTTTTTAATTTTATAGGCCAAGGGTATTTTCCGTGCCAGGAAACAGTGGATTTTACTGGGGGTCGGGTCATTTTAGGATTGGGGTGTGGCCATGGGTGGAGCTAAGGGTGCCTACATTGCCTTTCCTGGGGCACCTGGTATGGAAATCCAGCCCTCCCTGAGTCTGGAGTATGACGTCCAGTTACTGGTATGTAGTACTTCCATGTGTGAACCTGACAACACCCACCACTGAACCTGGTAATATTGGGTCAATAGATATAAATTGTGAGCCCCACCTAGATTATGCTGTTTTAGTTCCTGGATTTAAAATTTGATCTAATTTAATTCTGTGTTCTTGCCATTAAAATGTTAATAGCATCATCACATGTTAATATTGCAATTCATGTAGTATTCAGGTGTGGGTAATGTTTTTTCTGCTTTTGCAAAAAACAGGTGATTTTGGTTTGTATCTTGTCTGACAGGGAGTGCCAGGTGGGATGGGTTGCAGTGAGGAATGTTGGTATCTGACTTGCAGGAAGTGGTGGGCGGGTATCAGGGAGAGAAATATGGAATGTTAGTATGTGATTCGTGGAAGAAGCAGCTGGGAGAGCATTGTGGAATGTTAGCATTTGGCAGGCTGAGAGTGACAGTTGGGATGGGGAGGAAGAATGTGGAATGTTAGTATTTGGTTGGATTCCAGTCAGTACTGTTTAATGTCCAGAATCTGACACATATATTATCTATATTAATAAAAGAAGAAGACGTCATGTGACAGAAATTCCGATGCCTTGGCACACACATTCAGGGGTAGCAGTAAGGAGGAGTTATGCAAAACACCTCTATATTGCCTGTATCATTTGTACAGCATGGGGTGTGATCTTCATAGGAGAGGGTAAGGGGCACGTAGCTGCCCTGCCCACTCCTGTGAAAATCTCAGCAGGGTTTTTCCATCCTCCACAAAAGTACACACCTCCTCCCTCCCATTCACCATGTACACGAATTCAGCCTCCATCACAATACATACCTCCTCACCCTACACCCTCCCTCGCCTTCGCCTGAATGACTCACACTCCCCTTCAACACATTGACTTACATTCCTCTTCACCTCCTCCCTCTACACCCTCCCTCACCTTTTCTTGAATCACTCATGCTCACATTCAACACATCTCTTCACATTCACCTTCCACTGTTCTACTCACATTCATCTTCTACTATTCTACTCACATTCACCGTCCACTGTTCTACTCACACTCACCTTCTACTGTTCTACTTACATTCACCTTCCACTGTTCTACTCACATTCAACTTTCACTGTTCTACTCACATTCACCTTCCACTGTTCTACTCACATTCACCTTCTACTGTTCTACTCACATTCACCTTCCACTGTTCTACTCACATTCACCTTCTACTGTTCTACTTACATTCACCTTCCACTGTTCTACTCACATTCACCTTCCACTGTTCTACTTACATTCACCTTCTACTGTTCTACTTACATTCACCTTCTACTGTTCTACTCACATTCACCTTCCACTGTTCTACTCACATTCACCTTCTACTGTTCTACTCACATTCACCTTCCACTGTTCTACTCACATTCACCTTCTACTGTTCTACTTACATTCACCTTCCACTGTTCTACTCACATTCACCTTCTACTGTTCTACTTACATTCACCTTCCACTGTTCTACTCACATTCACCTTCCACTGTTGTACTCACATTCACCTTCCACTGTTCTACTTACATTCACCTTCTACTGTTCTACTTACATTCACCTTCTACTGTTCTACTCACATTCACCTTCCACTGTTCTACTCACATTCACCTTCCACTGTTCTACTCACATTCACCTTCCACTCTTCTACTCACATTCACCTTCCACTGTTCTACTCACATTCACCTTCCACTCTTCTACTCACATTCACCTTCCACTCTTCTACTCACATTCACCTTCCACTGTTCTACTCACATTCACCTTCCACTGTTCTACTCACATTCACCTTCCACTGTTCTACTCACATTCACCTTCCACTGTTTTACTTACATTCACCTTCCACTGTTCTACTTACATTCACCTTCTACTGTTCTACTCACATTCACCTTCCACTGTTCTACTCACATTCACCTTCCACTGTTCTACTCACATTCACCTTCTACTGTTCTACTCACATTCACCTTCTACTTTTCTACTCACATTCACCTTCCACTGTTCTACTCACATTCACCTTCTACTGTTCTACTCACATTCACCTTCCACTGTCCTACTCACATTCACCTTCTACTGTTCTACTCACATTCACCTTCCACTGTTCTACTCACATTCAACTTCCACTGTTCTACTCACATTCACCTTCCACTGTTCTACTCACATTCACCTTCCACCGTTCTACTCACATTCACCTTCTACTGTTCTACTCACATTCACCTTCCACTGTTCTACTTACATTCACCTTCTACTGTTCTACTTACATTCACCTTCCACTGTTCTACTTACATTCACCTTCCACTGTTCTACTCACATTCACCTTCCACTGTTCTACTTACATTCACCTTCCACTGTTCTACTTACATTCACCTTCCACTGTTCTACTTACATTCACCTTCCACTGTTCTACTCACATTCACCTTCTACTGTTCTACTTACATTCACCTTCCACTGTTCTACTCACATTCACCTTCCACTGTTCTACTTACATTCACCTTCCACTGTTCTACTCACATTCACCTTCTACTGTTCTACTTACATTCACCTTCTACTGTTCTACTCACATTCACCTTCTACTGTTCTACTCACATTCACCTCCCACTGTTCTACTTACATTCACATTTCACTGTTCTACTCACCTTCACCTTCTACTGCTGTACTCACATTCACCTTCTACTGTTCTACTCACATTCACCTCCCACTGTTCTACTTACATTCACCTTCTACTGTTCTACTCACATTCACCTTCCACTGTTCTACTCACATTCACCTTCCACTGTTCTACTTACATTCACCTTCCACTGTTCTACTCACATTCACCTTCTACTGTTCTACTCACATTCACCTTCCACTGTTCTACTCACATTCACCTTCCACTGTTCTACTCACATTCACCTTCCACTGTTCTACTTACATTCACCTTCCACTGTTCTACTTACATTCACATTCCACTGTTCTACTCACATTCACCTTCTACTGTTCTACTCACATTCACCTTCCACTGTTCTACTCACATTCACCTTCCACTGTTCTACTCACATTCACCTTCTACTGTTCTACTCACATTCACCTCCCACTGTTCTACTCACATTCACCTTCTACTGTTCTACTCACATTCACCTTTTACTGTTCTACTTACATTCACCTTCCACTGTTCTACTCACATTCACCTTCCACTGTTCTACTTACATTCACCTTCCACTGTTCTACTCACATTCACCTTCTACTGTTCTACTCACATTCACCTTCCACTGTTCTACTCACATTCACCTTCCACTGTTCTACTCACATTCACCTTCCACTGTTCTACTTACATTCACCTTCCACTGTTCTACTCACATTCACCTTCCACTGTTCTACTTACATTCACCTTCTACTGTTCTACTCACATTCACCTTCCACTGTTCTACTCACCTTCACCTTCCACTGTTCTACTCACATTCACCTTCCACTGTTCTACTCACATTCACCTTCCACTGTTCTACTCACATTCACCTTCCACTGTTCTACTTACATTCACCTTCTACTGTTCTACTCACATTCACCTTCCACTGTTCTACTCACCTTCACCTTCCACTGTTCTACTCACATTCACCTTCCACTGTTCTACTTACATTCACCTTCTACTGTTCTACTCACATTCACCTCCCACTGTTCTACTTACATTCACGTTCCACTGTTCTACTTACATTCACCTTCTACTGTTCTACTTACATTCACCTTCTACTGTTCTACTTACATTCACCTTCCACTGTTCTACTTACATTCACCTTCCACTGTTCTACTCACATTCACCTTCCACTATTCTACTTACATTCACCTTCCACTGTTCTACTCACATTCACCTTCCACTGTTCTACTCACATTCACCTTCTACTGTTCTACTCACATTCACCTTCCACTGTTCTACTCACATTCACCTTCCACTGTTCTACTTACATTCACCTTCTACTGTTCTACTCACATTCACCTTCTACTGTTCTACTTACATTCACCTTCTACTGTTCTACTCACTTTCACCTTCCACTGTTCTACTCACATTCACCTTCCACTGTTCTACTTACATTCACCTTCTACTGTTCTACTCACGTTCACCTTCCACTGTTCTACTTACATTCACCTTCCACTGTTCTACTCACATTCACCTTCCACTGTTCTACTCACATTCACCTTCCACTGTTCTACTTACATTCACCTTCTACTGTTCTACTCACGTTCACCTTCCACTGTTCTACTTACATTCACCTTCCACTGTTCTACTCACATTCACCTCCCACTGTTCTACTTACATTCACCTTCTACTGTTCTACTTACATTCACCTTCTACTGTTCTACTTACATTCACCTTCCACTGTTCTACTTACATTCACCTTCCACTGTTCTACTCACATTCACCTTCCACTGTTCTACTCACATTCACCTTCCACTATTCTACTTACATTCACCTTCCACTGTTCTACTTACATTCACCTTCTACTGTTCTACTTACATTCACCTTCCACTGTTCTACTCACATTCACCTTCCACTGTTCTACTCACATTCACCTTCCACTGTTCTACTTACATTCACATTCCACTGTTCTACTTACATTCACCTTCCACTGTTCTACTCACATTCACCTTCCACTGTTCTACTCACATTCACCTTCCACTGTTCTACTCACCTTCATCTTCCACTGTTCTACTCACATTCACCTTCCACTGTTCTACTTACATTCACCTCCCACTGTTCTACTCACATTCACGTTCCACTGTTCTACTTACATTCACCTTCCACTGTTCTACTCACATTCACCTTCCACTGTTCTACTCACATTCACCTTCCACTGTTCTACTCACCTTCATCTTCCACTGTTCTACTCACATTCACCTTCCACTGTTCTACTTACATTCACCTCCCACTGTTCTACTCACATTCACCTTCCACTGTTCTACTCACCTTCACCTTCTACTGTTGTACTCACATTCACCTTCTACTATTCTACTCACATTCACCTTCCACTGTTCTACTCACATTCACCTTCCACTGTTCTTCTCACATTCACCTTCTACTGTTCTACTTACATTCACCTTCCACTGTTCTACTTACATTCACCTTCCACTGTTCTACTCACATTCACCTTCCACTGTTCTACTCACATTCACCTTCCACTGTTCTACTTACATTCACATTCCACTGTTCTACTCACATTCACCTTCTACTGTTCTACTCACATTCACCTTCCACTGTTCTACTCACATTCACCTTCTACTGTTCTACTCACATTCACCTTCCACTGTTCTACTCACATTCACCTTCCACTGTTCTACTTACATTCACCTTCTACTGTTCTACTTACATTCACCTTCCACTGTTCTACTTACATTCACCTTCCACTGTTCTACTCACATTCACCTTCCACTGTTCTACTCACATTCACCTTCTACTGTTCTACTTACATTCACCTTCCACTGTTCTACTCACATTCACCTTCCACTGTTCTACTCACATTCACCTTCCACTGTTCTACTCACATTCACCTTCCACTGTTCTACTCACATTCACCTTCCACTGTTCTACTTACATTCACCTTCTACTGTTCTACTCACATTCACCTTCCACTGTTCTACTCACATTCACCTTCCACTGTTCTACTTACATTCACATTCCACTGTTCTACTTACATTCACCTTCCACTGTTCTACTCACATTCACCTTCCACTGTTCTACTCACATTCACCTTCCACTGTGCTACTCACATTCACCTTCCACTGTTCTACTTACATTCACCTTCCACTGTTTTACTCACATTCACCTTCCACTGTTCTACTTACATTCACCTTCTACTGTTCTACTCACATTCACCTCCCACTGTTCTACTTACATTCACCTTCCACTGTTCTACTCACATTCACCTCCCACTGTTCTACTTACATTCACCTTCCACTGTTTTACTCACATTCACCTTCCACTGTTCTACTTACATTCACCTTCTACTGTTCTACTTACATTCACCTTCTACTGTTCTACTCACATTCACCTTCCACTGTTCTACTCACATTCACCTTGTACTGTTCTACTCACATTCACCTTGTACTGTTCTACTCACATTCACCTTCCACTGTTCTACTTACATTCACCTTCCACTGTTCTACTCACATTCACCTTCCACTGTTCTACTCACATTCACCTTCTACTGTTCTACTCACATTCACCTTCCACTGTTCTACTTACATTCACCTTCCACTGTTCTACTCACCTTCACCTTCCACTGTTCTACTCACATTCACCATCCACTGTTCTACTTACATTCACCTTCCACTGTTCTACTAACATTCACCTTCTACTGTTCTACTCACATTCACCTTCCACTGTTCTACTCACATTCACCTTCCACTGTTCTACTCACATTCACCGTCCACTGTTCTACTTACATTCACCTTCTACTGTTCTACTCACATTCACCTTCCACTGTTCTACTCACATTCACCTTCTACTGTTCTACTCACATTCACCTTCCACTGTTCTACTTACATTCACCTTCCACTGTTCTACTCACATTCACCTTCCACTGTTCTACTTACATTCACCTTCCACTGTTCTACTCACATTCACCTTCCACTGTTCTACTTACATTCACCTTCTACTGTTCTCCTCACATTCACCTTGTACTGTTCTACTCACATTCACCTTCCACTGTTCTACTCACATTCACCTTCCACTGTTCTACTTACATTCACCTTCCACTGTTCTACTTACATTCACCTTCCACTGTTCTACTTACATTCACCTTCTACTGTTCTACTTACATTCACCTTCCACTGTTCTACTCACATTCACCTTCCACTGTTCTACTCACATTCACCTTCCACTGTTCTACTTACATTCACCTTCCACTGTTCTACTTACATTCACCTTCCACTGTTCTACTTACATTCACCTTCTACTGTTCTACTTACATTCACCTTCTACTGTTCTACTTACATTCACCTTCTACTGTTCTACTTACATTCACCTTCCACTGTTCTACTCACATTCACCTTCCACTGTTCTACTTACATTCACCTTCCACTGTTCTACTTACATTCACCTTCTACTGTTCTACTTACATTCACCTTCCACTGTTCTACTCACATTCACCTTCCACTGTTCTACTTACATTCACATTTCACTGTTCTACTCACATTCACCTTCCACTGTTCTACTCACATTCACCTTCCACTGTTCTACTTACATTCACCTTCCACTTCCACTGTTCTACTTACATTCACCTTCCACTGTTCTACTCACATTCACCTTCCACTGTTCTACTCACATTCACCTTCCACTGTTCTACTTACATTCACCTTCTACTGTTCTACTCACATTCACCTTCTACAGTTCTACTTACATTCACCTTCCACTGTTCTACTCACATTCACCTTCTACTGTTCTACTCACTTTCACCTTCCACTGTTCTACTCACATTCACCTTCCACTGTTCTACTCACATTCACCTTCCACTGTTCTACTTACATTCACATTCTACTGTTCTACTCACATTCACCTTCCACTGTTCTACTTACATTCACCTTCTACTGTTCTACTCACATTCACCTTCCACTGTTCTACTTACATTCACCTTCTACTGTTCTACTTACATTCACATTCCACTGTTCTACTCACATTCACCTTCCACTGTTCTACTCACATTCACCTTCCACTGTTCTACTTACATTCACCTTCCACTGTTCTACTTACATTCACCTTCTACTGTTCTACTTACATTCACCTTCTACTGTTCTACTTACATTCACCTTCTACTGTTCTACTTACATTCACCTTCTACTGTTCTACTCACATTCACCTTCCACTGTTCTACTCACATTCACCTTCTACTGTTCTACTCACATTCACCTTTCACTGTTCTACTTACATTCACCTTCCACTGTTCTACTTACATTCACCTTCTACTGTTCTACTCACATTCACCTTCCACAGTTCTACTCACATTCACCTTCTACTGTTCTACTCACATTCACCTTCTACTGTTCTACTTACATTCACCTTCTACTGTTCTACTTACATTCACCTTCCACTGTTCTACTTACATTCACCTTCCACTGTTCTACTTACATTCACATTCCACTGTTCTACTCACATTCACCTTCCACTGTTCTACTCACATTCACCTTCCACTGTTCTACTTACATTCACCTTCCACTGTTCTACTCACATTCACCTTCTACTGTTCTACTTACATTCACCTTCTACTGTTCTACTCACATTCACCTTCTACTGTTCTACTCACATTCACCTTCTACTGTTCTACTTACATTCACCTTCTACTGTTCTATTCACATTCACCTTCTACTGTTCTACTCACATTCACCTTCCACTGTTCTACTCACATTCACCTTCCACTGTTCTACTCACATTCACCTTCCACTGTTCTACTTACATTCACATTCCACTGTTCTACTCACATTCAACTTCTACTGTTCTACTTACATTCACCTTCTACTGTTCTACTCACATTCACCTTCCACTGTTCTACTCACATTCACCTTCCACTGTTCTACTCACATTCACCTTCCACTGTTCTACTTACATTCACATTCCACTGTTCTACTCACATTCACCTTCTACTGTTCTACTCACATTTACCTTCTACTGTTCTACTTACATTCACCTTCCACTGTTCTACTTACATTCACCTTTCACTGTTCTACTTACATTCACCTTTCACTGTTCAACTCACATTCACCTTCTACTGTTCTACTTACATTCACCTTCCACTGTTCTACTCACATTCACCTTCCACTGTTCTACTTACATTCACGTTCCACTGTTCTACTCACATTCACCTTCCACTTTTCTACTCACATTCACCTTCCACTGTTCTACTTATATTCACCTTCCACTGTTCTACTCACATTCACCTTCTACTGTTCTACTTATATTCACCTTCCACTGTTCTACTCACATTCACCTTCTACTGTTCTACTCACATTCACCTTCCACTGTTCTACTAACATTCACCTTCTACTCTTCTACTCACATTCACCTTCTACTGTTCTACTTACATTCACCTTCCACTGTTCTACTCACATTCAACTTCCACTGTTTTACTCGCATTCACCTTCCACTGTTCTACTCACATTCATCTTCCAATGTTCTACTCACATTCACCTTCGACTGTTCTACTCACATTCATCTTCCAATGTTCTACTCACATTCACCTTCGACTGTTCTACTCACATTCACCTTCCACTGTTCTACTTACATTCACCTTCTACTGTTCTACTCACATTCACCTTCCACTGTTCTACTTACATTCACCTTCCACTGTTCTACTCACATTCACCTTTCACTGTTCTACTCACATTCACCGTCCACTGTTCCACTTACATTCACCTTCCACTGTTCTACTCACCTTCACCTTCCACTGTTCTACTCACATTCACCTTTGACTGTTTGACTCACTTATATCATGTCCCTACTATTCACAGAATTTTGTCTACACCCCCTTCCCATTTGCCACCTTCTCTCCTATCTCTCATTATCTTATTCACACAACTTTCTCCTGTGTCTGCCATCACGATCACCATCTCCCCTAACACAGATGGGCAAATAGTGGCCCCCCATTGTTGGACTACATTTCCCATCATCCTCAGCCATCTACATGGTGGCTGTTGTAGACCAATAGTTGTAGAGCCACATTTTTCCTCTACCCTCCTGATTATATCCAGGGTTTGTCCATACTGACATTGCCTTTATCATCAAGTTGCATACATGTCAATGGTGATGTCAGGATGACTATTTTCTTTGTATTTCTTTTTATTTCTATGTATGTGTGCGTGACACCTTCTTCTCTATCTATGTCTCTCTCATGAGCCCCTCTTCTCATATGTCTATGCGTATGTAACTCTATGCCTCTCTCATGACACCCTCTTCTCATGTGTCTATAACTATCTTACCTGGTCCCTCCTCGGCAGCGGTCATGAACGGGTTAAGTCCCCCCCACCCCCAGCCGAAGAACAGGAAACACCCGAACCCAAATTAATAAAAGATTAGTGTTGAGCGAGCACCCCGATGCTCGGGTGCTCGGGTGCTCTGACCGAGCACCCCCTGAGGCTCGAGTGCTCGGCCGAGCACCCGAGCCCCATTGCATATAATGGGGCGACACGAGCATTACACCAGGCACCCCCTGCTCTGATGAGGGGAGGGTGCCTGGTCAATGCCCCCCTTCATCTCCGCTATGCCCCCTTCATCTCCAAATGCCCCCTTCATCTCCGCAATGTCCCCCTTCATCTCCGCTATGCCCCCTTCATCTCCGCTATGCCCGTCTTCCACAATGTCCCCCTTCATCTCCGCTATGCCCCTCTTCCACAATGTGCCCCTTCATCTCCGCTATGCCCCTCTTCCACAATGTCCCCCTTCATCTCCTCTATGCCATAGAGGAGATGAAGGGGGACATTGTGGAAGAGGGGCATAGCGGAGATGAAGGGGCACATTGTGGAAGAGGGGCATAGCGGAGATGAAGGGGGACATTGTGGAAGACGGGCATAGCGGAGATGAAGGGGGACATTGTGGAAGAGGGGCATAGAGTCTATGCCCCTCTTCCACAATGTCCCCCTTCATCTTCGCAATGCCCCCTTCATCTCCGCAATGCCCCCGTACCTCCAGTCCCTGGTGGTCCAGCGGAGCGTCTTCGGATCTGTGCCTCTTCCGGCACAGATCCCCGCCACCCGAACATGGCGGGCGAGCACATGGCGGTACTCGACGAGTACCGCCATGTGCCGAGCAGAGCGATGCTCGAGCCGATCCGAGCATCGGCCGAGCACGCTCGCTCAACACTATAAAAGATCCCTCCCCCCATACCTTGATGTCTGTGTATCCTAGCCGAGGTAATAATGAGCCTTTCGGGTGGGAAAGCAGTGACTGCTGTCTCCTCTGGACCAGGAAAAGAAAATAACGGTAAGCTGAATATATTCTCCATTTTCCTGGTCCCTCCTCGGCAGCGGTCACGAACGGGTATTAGAGCCCATTCCTCATGGTCTATCTCCACTTCATGGGCAGCAGAGGCCAGGATTTCTACAGAGGACATTGGCAGGGCAGCAACTTGGGCCTCCAGTAATACCTTTGCTAAACATTATCATCTGGACCTCAGGTCTAGAGACTCTTCGGCCTTCTGGAAAGAAGTTCTCCTCTCAGTTTATATGTTTTCCTCTCAATAAATTGTCTTTAGGGTTTTTGCAGTATTTGGTCTCTGTGTATTCTTCTTTCCTTGGAAATTCTCCCTCCCTATAGTCTTGCTTGGGTACTCTCCCGTTCGTGACCGCTGCCGAGGAGGGACCAGGAAAATGGAAAATGTATTCAGCTTACCGTTATTTTCTTTTCCTGGTCCAGAGGAGGCAGCGGTCACTGCTTTCCCACCCGAAAGGCTCATTAGTACCTCGGCTAGGATACACAGACATCAAGGTATGGGGGGAGGGATCTTTTATTAATTTGGGTTTGGGTGTTTCCTGTTCTTCGGCTGGGGGTGGGGGGGACTTAACCCGTTCGTGACCGCTGCCTCCTCTGGACCAGGAAAAGAAAATAACGATAAGCTGAATATATTTTCCATTATGCCTCTCTCATGATACCCTCTTCTTATGGCTCTACGAGTGTCTGTGTCTATATGTGCTGTATGTGTGACTGCGTTACGGGCAACACAGTATTCTTTTGTTTTAAATAAAACAGTGTCTAACATTTCTCCATCTGAATTTGAAAGTTTTATCAAAATCACCTATTTTCACTTCAAGTCTATTGTACAAGGTCCCTTGCTGATGTCATGACACATGGTACTACAGACCATGAGAGACGCTCTGTAATGTGTCCGCCCAGGTGAAAATTGTCCCTGGAAATTATTTTCAAATATTGGCAAGTAAAAAAAATAGAAAAAAAAGAAAAAATAGAATTGACTCATGCCTATAAAATATTGAGTACAGTGCAGAAGGGCTAAGGATGTTCTGGCTAGTGCCTCCTTTCCCAGAATCACTTGTTTCTCTCATTGTTTATTGATTTCTCTATCTCAAATGAAGGTAAAAGCCTGGAGCATAAGCTTCATTTCAGACAGATGACCACTAGGGGGAGTAAATTGATTAAAACAACGCTAGATAAAATGCTGTCTGTTCACATCTGGACAGTCTCTGCTTGCAGCAGTTATTTTTCTTGTGTGTTAACCACAAGCAGAAATCCCATTTGGCGGTAAGTCAGGGGTAAGCAACCTTTGACTCTCCAGCTCTCAGAGACCTAATGTCCTATCATCTCAAGCAGCCAATGGTTGGGCTGGGATTGACGGGCGTTTCCAACAGCTGGAGATCAAAATTGCCTAGGGTATATAATGGAGAACTTATAGGGTTAAGTGAATTGTCTAGGGTATATAACAGAGAAGTTATAGGGTTAAGTGAATTGCCTAGGGTGTATAACGGAGAGGTTATAGGGTTAAGTGAATTGCCTAGGATATATAACAGAGAAGTTATAGGGTTAAGTGAATTGTCTAGGGTATATAACAGAAGTTATAGGGTTAAGTGAATTGCCTAGGGTATATAACGGAGAGGTTATAGGGTTAAGTGAAGTGCCTAGGGTATATAACGGAGAAGTTATAGGGTTAAATTAATTGCCTTGTCTATATAATGGAGAGGTTATAAAGTTAAGTGAATTGTCTAGGGTATATAACGGAGAAGTTATAGGGTTAAGTGAATTGCCTAGGTTATATAATGGAGAAGTTATAGGTTAAGTGAATTCCCCAGGGTATATAACAGAAGTTATAGGGTTAAGTGAAGTGCCTAGGGTATATAACGGAGAGGTTATAGGGTTAAGTGAATTGCCTAGGGTATATAACGGAGAAGTTATAGGTTAAGTGAATTGCCTAGGGTATATATAAGGAGAAGTTATAGGGTTAAGTGAAGTGCCTAGGGTGTATAACAGAGAGGTTATAGGGTTAAATGAATTCCCTAGGGTATATAATAGAGAGGTTATAGGGTTAAGTTAATTGCCTAGGGTATATAACGGAGAGGTTATAGGGTTAAGTGAATTACCTAGGGTGTATAACAGAGAGGTTATAGGGTTAAGTGAATTGCCTATGGTATATAACGGAGAAGTTATAGGGTTAAGTGAATTGTCTAGGGTATATAACAGAAGTTATAGGGTTAAGTGAATTGCCTAGGGTATATAACGGAGAGGTTATAGGGTTAAGTGAAGTGCCTAGGGTATATAACGGAGAAGTTATAGGGTTAAATTAATTGCCTTGTCTATATAATGGAGAGGTTATAAAGTTAAGTGAATTGTCTAGGGTATATAACAGAAGTTATAGGGTTAAATGAATTGCCTTGTCTATATAATGGAGAGGTTATAGGGTTAAGTGAATTGTCTAGGGTATATAACGGAGAAGTTATAGGGTTAAGTGAATTGCCTAGGTTATATAATGGAGAAGTTATAGGTTAAGTGAATTCCCCAGGGTATATAACAGAAGTTATAGGGTTAAGTGAAGTGCCTAGGGTATATAAGAGAGAGGTTATAGGGTTAAGTGAATTGCCTAGGGTATATAACGGAGAGGTTATAGGGTTAAGTGAATTGCCTAGGGTATATAATGGAGAGGTTATAGGGTTAAGTGAATTGCCTAGGGTATATAATGGAGAGGTTATAGGGTTAAGTGAAATGCCTAGGGTATATAACAGAGAGGTTATAGGGTTAAGTGAATTGCCTAGGGTATATAACGGAGAGGTTATAGGGTTAAGTGAATTGCCTAGGGTATATAAGAGAGAGGTTATAGGGTTAAGTGAATTGCCTAGGGTATATAACGGAGAGGTTATAGGGTTAAGTGAATTGCCTAGGGTATATAACAGAGAGGTTATAGGGTTAAATGAATTGCCTTGTCTATATAATGGAGAGGTTATAAAGTTAAGTGAATTGTCTAGGGTATATAACAGAAGTTATAGGGTTAAATTAATTGCCTTGTCTATATAATGGAGAGGTTATAAAGTTAAGTGAATTGTCTAGGGTATATAACGGAGAAGTTATAGGGTTAAGTGAATTGCCTAGGTTATATAATGGAGAAGTTATAGGTTAAGTGAATTCCCCAGGGTATATAACAGAAGTTATAGGGTTAAGTGAAGTGCCTAGGGTATATAACGGAGAGGTTATAGGGTTAAGTGAATTGCCTAGGGTATATAACGGAGAAGTTATAGGTTAAGTGAATTGCCTAGGGTATATATAAGGAGAAGTTATAGGGTTAAGTGAAGTGCCTAGGGTGTATAACAGAGAGGTTATAGGGTTAAATGAATTCCCTAGGGTATATAATAGAGAGGTTATAGGGTTAAGTTAATTGCCTAGGGTATATAACGGAGAGGTTATAGGGTTAAGTGAATTGCCTAGGGTGTATAACAGAGAGGTTATAGGGTTAAGTGAATTGCCTATGGTATATAACGGAGAAGTTATAGGGTTAAGTGAAGTGCCTAGGGTATATAACGGAGAGGTTATAGGGTTAAATGAATTGTCTAGGGTATATAATGGAGAAGTTATAGGGTTCAGTGAATTGCCTAGGTGTATAAAGGAGAGGTTATAGGGTTAAATGAATTGTCTAGGGTATATAATGGAGAGGTTATGGGGTTAAGTTAATTGCCTAGAGTATATAACAGAGAGGTTATAGGGTTAAGTTAATTGTCTAGAGTATATAACGGAGAGGTTATAGGGTTAAGTGAATTGCCTAGAGTATATAACAGAGAGGTTATAGGGTTAAGTTAATTGTCTAGAGTATATAACGGAGAAGTTATAGGGTTAAATGAATTGTCTAGGGTATATAACGGAGAAGTTATAGGGTTAAGTGAGAAATAGAAAACATAAACAATAGCACCTCCTAATAATAATCTCCCACTTGTCTCAACCCTTTGAGTGCCAGAGGGGTTACTCAATGCATTGTGTTGCATAACCCCTCTGGCACTCAAAGGGTTAATCTGGTCAGAACATCATAATGCATGGGTTTCCAAAATCGTATTTAATAGGAGCTAATTTTAATCAATGAAAAATGCACTGAGCTACTCTACAACATATACTGAAAATATACTAACTTATAACTGTACGTATTAAACCATCTCCAAAGCCGCTCATACCTATTCTTTGTTCCTTTCCACACCTTCCAGAAACACAACGTTGCACAGCAACCAAGTGACCTTCTTAACAGCTCAAGGTGATAAAATTAATTTACAAGATGTATCCCATTAACAGAAAAAAAATCCATATTCACTAGAAAACACAAACCCTGTGACTCTGGAGCGAACCACAGATTTTCTGATTGCTACTGCCTTCCCATCCTTAACCCCTTAACGACCCTTGACGGTCATAGTACATCACGGGTCGATCTGACTTAATGACCCATGACGTACTATGATCGTCATGGAATTCTGGGCTCCCCCAGCGGCTGCACACCGTTCGGAGAGTCAGGAAGCGGAAATTAAAAAAAAAAAAAATGCTCGGTGGTCCTTAACTGCCTGCGCCGCTCCGATCGGCCGGTTGTTAAGAGGTTAACAACACTATTCCATATTACTGTGCATGTTTAACCCCTTAAGTACCAATGACGGCTGTCCTGCACTTAAGGACCAGTGACGGTCCTGGCACGCGGGTGCACGCTCGGGGACCCCTGAATCGAATGTCGAAAAAAAAACATCCTGTGGTCCTTAACTGTCCTTAAGGGGTTAAAGTTCCTAGAGGGGTGTATTAAAACATTTAATGAATATAACAGAAACACTGCAATTTTTTTCTACAATGGGGGAGTGAATAAGGAGCCACACTGTGGCTCTTACTTAATTTGAAATCACATAGTTCCCACAGCACTTGCTATTTAAAGGGATAGTAATACTTTGTTTTAACTTTATTTTATTTTGTAGGCATTAAAAAAAAACATGAAGAATGATATAAGTCTTATCTCTCAAACCTTTATGGTTTAAGAGAGATTCACAAGCAAAGTTTCCCCCTCCCGCCCCTTTTTCCTAGTGTAAGCCATCTCTTCTCAGATGTGAATCTGGTTGTAAGACCAGACAGATAACAGAAGGGGACAATCTTCTTCCTATGAGAACAATGAAAGCCCTTCCCCCCTTGACAAGTTTTTCAGCTTTTTCCCTTATCTTAATTGAAGATTGTCCCTCTCTGCAGTCTACCTGGGCATCTCCCTTCTGATTTGGCTGAAAGGAGGGGGGAAACTTTGCTTGTGAATATCTCTTAAACCATAAAGGTTTGAGAAATAAGACTTATATCGTTCTTCATGTTTTTTTAATGCCTACACAATAAAACAAAGATAAAACAAAGTATTACTATTCCTTTAAGTCACCTTTATCAAACTTGCGGAATAATCTGTAAGGGGCTATTATGGCAGTGGGGTAGGAAAACCATGAAAATGCTATGAGGTCTCTATCTGCATTACTATCCTCTCTTTGATTGGCCACTGCTGGGTTCCACAGATTAAAGCTGCGCCCTGATTGGATGCAGCCAACTGGGGAGCAGATTTCATCCACTAGACCTGTCTCTGGCAGGCCTGGTAGCTTGATACCTGATTGGACTGGAGAGTGCTACTCACTGGTAGCCACAGAGCTACCACTAACTTAGAAACTACATGTTGGTGACCCCTGTGCTAATGTTAACTGTGAATCAATTATTTGTGGCTTGGTTCCTCAAAATTAACCTTTTCAGTAATATTGGATATGATGTCCATGGAAGCCGACATGCTTTTTTTGTTGCTGGCCTCCAGTCTCCACCCACTGAAGTGTCTGTAGGAAGGAAAAATTCAGGAGGAGGAGTTTTGAATCCCGGAGTCCAGGAACGAAGAATCACATCTGTCTCCGTTAACACTAAATTCAGTGATTAACCCCTGAAAGACCAGGCATCTTAGGGGTGGATCCCAGCTAAGGACCACATAGAAGAGTTTGGCTCGATGGCACAAGTGACTGATAATGTGTACTGGTGCGCCAAATGGGAGGTCTGAGAGAGACAGCTTCGGACTTGGAGTGGTCAATTTCAAACCCCGCTAGTGCTTACAGCACTCCTGCACGAGTGCTGTAAGCACAAAATACGTGACGTGCCAGGACTGTCACCGGTCCTTTAGGAAGGAAACCAGTGACAGACCTGACACGCCACCGGTCCTTGGGGTGTTAAAAAAAAAAAAAAAAAAAAAAAAAAACTTTTATCAACCAATTCATATACCTGGACCTGACCCAGGGTCTCTGGTGACAGAAGGTTGATTATCTGGCTCCGCCCACTTCACTGCTGGTTCCACCCACTCTCCGCCCTATTCTGCAAAATCCACCTCCCCTCTTTCCAATCCCACCTACCATGATGAAGCCCCACTAACTTTTTTGACACAAATTTAATCAGTTGATCTCTTAGACACCAGATCTTAGAGGTCTCCAGAGACTTGGGGCAAGAAGTTTTCCAGGTATGTCACTCCATGTAGAATTGATTCATGTGGGCCATTAGGAATTTTTGGCCAGGTGATTTTGAATGAGTCAGTGCTAGGGGAGGTGGGCAATGCATTGCTGAGCAGTGTCAGTGAGTGGGGAGGTAATATAGGGATAAGATAGGAAGTCAGTGCTAGGGGAGGTGGTTAATGCATTGCTGAGCAGTGTCAGTGAGTGGGGAGGTAATGTAGGGATAAGACAAGAAGTCAGTGCTAGGGGAGGTGGGTAATGCATTGCTGAGCAGTCAGTGAGTGGGGAGGTAATATAGGGATAAGACAAGAAGTCAGTGCTAGGGGAGGTGGGTAATGCATTGCTGAGCAGTCAGTGAGTGGGGAGGTAATATAGGGATAAGACAGGAAGTCAGTGCTAGGGGAGGTGGGTAATGCATTGCTGAGCAGTGTCAATGAGTGGGGAGGTAATGTAGGGATAAGATAGGAAGTCAGTGCTAGGGGAGGTGCGTAATGCATTGCTGAGCAGTGTCAGTGAGTGGGGAGGTAATATAGGGATAAGATAGGAAGTCAGTGCTAGGGGAGGTGGGTAATGCATTGCTGAGTGAGTCAGTGAGTGGGGAGGTAATGTAGGGATAAGACAGGAAGTCAGTGCTAGGGGAGGTGGGTAATGCATTGCTGTGCAGTGTCAGTGAGTGGGGAGGTAATGTAGGGATAAGACAGGAAGTCAGTGCTAGGGGAGGTGGGTAATGCATTGCTGTGCAGTGTCAGTGAGTGGGGAGGTAATGTAGGGATAAGACAGGAAGTCAGTGCTAGGGGAGGTGGGTAATGCATTGCTGTGCAGTGTCAGTGAGTGGGGAGGTAATGTAGGGATAAGACAGGAAGTCAGTGCTAGGGGAGGTGGGTAACGCATTACTGAGCAGTGACAGTGAGTGGGGAGGTAATGTAGGGATAAGACAGGAAGTCAGTGCTAGGGGAGGTGGGTAATGCATTGCTGTGCAGTGTCAGTGAGTGGGGAGGTAATGTAGAGATAAGACAAGAAGTCAGTGCTGAGGGAAGTGAAAATACATTACTGAGCAGTGTCAGTGAGTGGGGATGTAATGTAGGTATAAGACAGGAAGTCAGTGCTAGGGGAGGTGGGTAATGCATTGCTGAACAGTGTCAGTGAGTGGGGGAGGTAATGTAGGGATAAGACAGGAAGTCAGTGCTAGGGGACAGGTACTTGCACACATAGACACTAAGGAGGGCTTGAGCACCTTCCCTTTTTGTCCAAAGTGCCCTTGTGACCTTTTAACAAAAAAAAGTTGCCTCGCTACCCGTACTAAACCTCCCCCCCACTGCCCAGTCAGGTCTGTGCCTCATTCAGGTCTGTAGATGCTGCGCTCCCTCGTCGACTCTTTAGTTTTACAGAGCGCTGGGAGATGACATCATCTCCCAGCGCTCTGCATGAAGAGAAGATCACGCGGGAGCTCCAGCAGCTACAGGTCTGTGCAGAAGGAGGCACATACAGACCTCTCCTGCCACTGGACCACCAGGGAAGAGGTAGGAAACGGACACTGGGGGGCAATGTGGAAATGATGGGGCAATATGGATCTGATGGGAGGCAAGATGGAGATGATGGCAATGTAGAGATGATGGGGCAATGTATGTGAGGGTAAGTTGGAGCTGATGGCAATATGGAGCTGATGGGGGGCAATATGGAGATGAAGGTGCAATGTGAGGGTAAGCTGGAGCTGATGAGGCAATATGGAGCTAATAGGGGCAATATGGAGCTAATAGGGGCAATGTGAGGGTAAGTTGGAGCTGATGGGGCAATGTGGAGTTGATGGGGGGCAATATGGAGCTGACAATGTAAGGGCAATATGGAGATGTTGTGGGGGGCAATGTGGAGATTTGGAGCATTGTGGAGGTGTCCAGTGGAGATGGCCAATGGGGGGGCGCTTCAGATTTCTGTGCCTACAGGCTCCTGAGGTGTAAATTATTTTCTTTTTTTTAAATATATATTTTGAATAAATAATTATGAGAAGTTCCCTTTTTTTCATTTGAACCCCTACCCCCCAAAATGTCTGTACACGTCCCTGCTAGGGGAGGTGGGCAATGCATTACTGAGCAGTGTCAGTGAGTGGGGGAGGTAATGTAGGGATGAGACAGGAAGTCAGTGTTAAGGGATGTTGGGAATGCATTGCTGAGCAGTGTCAGTGAGTAGGGGAGGTATTGTAGGGATAAGAAAGGAAGTCAGTGCTAGGGGATGTTGGGAATGCATTGCTGAGCAGTGTCAGTGAGTAGGGGAGGTATTGTAGGGATAAGAAAGGAAGTCAGTGCTAGGGGAGGTTGGTAATGCATTGCTGAGCAGTGTCAGTGAGTGGGGGAGGTATTGTAGGGATAAGAAAGGAAGTCAGTGCTAGGGGAGGTGGGCAATGCATTGCTGAGCAGTGTCAGTGAGTGGGGAGGTAATGTAGGGATAAGACAGGAAGTCAGTGCTAGGGGATGTTGGGAATGCATTGCTGAGCAGTGTCAGTGAGTAGGGGAGGTATTGTAGGGATAAGAAAGGAAGTCAGTGCTAGGGGAGGTTGGTAATGCATTGCTGAGCAGTGTCAGTGAGTGGGGGAGGTATTGTAGGGATAAGAAAGGAAGTCAGTGCTAGGGGAGGTGGGCAATGCATTGCTGAGCAGTGTCAGTGAGTGGGGAGGTAATGTAGGGATAAGACAGGAAGTCAGTGCTAGGGGAGGTGGGCAATGCATTGCTAAGCAGTGTCAGTGAACGGAGGGAGGCAATGAAGGGATAAGACAGGAAGTCAGTGCTAGGGGATGTTGGGAATGCATTGCTGAGCAGTGTCAGTGAGTGGGGAGGTAATGTAGGGATAAGACAGGAAGTCAGTGCTAGGGGAGGTGGGCAATGCATTGCTGAGCAGTGTCAGTGAGCAGTTGTTTGGGACTACAATTCCTGCCATCCCCAGCCAACTGTAGGCTTAACAGCTGGAGGATCTCAGTTTGCCCACCAATGAGCTAATAGCTGAATACATATTTTAAAAACCCAAGCCTACAATGACAAACAGAGTTGAACAACTTTAGACAAATAAGCAAATACAAAACAATATAACAGCCTTGGGAAACAGCATACTCCAATCAATAACAGAGTTCTAGAATACATAATGAGTACTGACCATGTTTGGGAAAGATCTTTTTTATACGAGACACAGAGGCTGATATACTCAGAAGAACCAGAGCAATTCTACAGAAAACAAGCTACACCATAATGGGCACATTCACCAAATCCCCATTTATCTAACTGAGCTTTTCTAAGGTCCCTTTAAATAAGGGAGAGTTATACACACACACATACTGCAGGGATGCATTGATTCCTGCGCAATCCTGTAGAATGAAGTTTTCATAAGCTCCCCTGATTTAAAGGGATATGTGATCATGTTTAACCTCTTCAGCTTACCTCCCAAGTGTCCCCTTTAGGAGATATTAGGGGTCCATACCCCAAGTGTCCCTCTTTAGGAGATATTAGGGGTCCATACCTCACACGTTTCCCTCTTTAGGAGATATCAGGGGTCTATACCTCCCAAGTTTCCCTCTTTAGGAGATATCAGGGGGCCGTACCTCCCAAGTTTCCCTCTTCAGGAGATATTAGGGATCTGTACCTCCCAAATTTCCCTCTATAGGAGATATTAGGGGTCCATTCCTCCCAGTACCTCCCAGGTGTCTCTCTTTAGTAGATATTAGGGGTCCATACCTCCCAAGTGTCCCTCTTTAGGTGATATTATGGGTACATGCCACCCAAATGAGCCTCTTTAGGGGATATTAGGGGCCTGTACCTCCCAAGTACCTCTCTTTAGGAGATATTAGGGGTCCATGCCTCACAAGTATACCTCTTTAGGAGATATTAGGGCTCCACCCCTCCCAAGTATCCCTCTTTAGGAGATGTTAGGGTTCCATACCTCCCAAGTGTCTCTCTTTAGGAGATATTAGGGGTCCATACCTCACACGTTTCCCTCTTTAGGAGATATCAGGGGTCTATACCTCCCAAGTTTCCCTCTTTAGGAGATATCAGGGGGCCGTACCTCCCAAGTTTCCCTCTTCAGGAGATATTAGGGATCTGTACCTCCCAAATTTCCCTCTATAGGAGATATTAGGGGTCCATTCCTCCCAGTACCTCCCAGGTGTCTCTCTTTAGTAGATATTAGGGGTCCATACCTCCCAAGTGTCCCTCTTTAGGTGATATTATGGGTACATGCCACCCAAATGAGCCTCTTTAGGGGATATTAGGGGCCTGTACCTCCCAAGTACCTCTCTTTAGGAGATATTAGGGGTCCATGCCTCACAAGTATACCTCTTTAGGAGATATTAGGGCTCCACCCCTCCCAAGTATCCCTCTTTAGGAGATGTTAGGGTTCCATACCTCCCAAGTGTCTCTCTTTAGGAGATATTAGGGGTCCATACCTCACACGTTTCCCTCTTTAGGAGATATCAGGGGTCTATACCTCCCAAGTTTCCCTCTTTAGGAGATATCAGGGGGCCGTACCTCCCAAGTTTCCCTCTTCAGGAGATATTAGGGATCTGTACCTCCCAAATTTCCCTCTATAGGAGATATTAGGGGTCCATTCCTCCCAGTACCTCCCAGGTGTCTCTCTTTAGTAGATATTAGGGGTCCATACCTCCCAAGTGTCCCTCTTTAGGTGATATTATGGGTACATGCCACCCAAATGAGCCTCTTTAGGGGATATTAGGGGCCTGTACCTCCCAAGTACCTCTCTTTAGGAGATATTAGGGGTCCATGCCTCACAAGTATACCTCTTTAGGAGATATTAGGGCTCCACCCCTCCCAAGTATCCCTCTTTAGGAGATGTTAGGGTTCCATACCTCCCAAGTGTCTCTCTTTAGGAGATATTAGGGGTCCATACCTCACACGTTTCCCTCTTTAGGAGATATCAGGGGTCTATACCTCCCAAGTTTCCCTCTTTAGGAGATATCAGGGGGCCGTACCTCCCAAGTTTCCCTCTTCAGGAGATATTAGGGATCTGTACCTCCCAAATTTCCCTCTATAGGAGATATTAGGGGTCCATTCCTCCCAGTACCTCCCAGGTGTCTCTCTTTAGTAGATATTAGGGGTCCATACCTCCCAAGTGTCCCTCTTTAGGTGATATTATGGGTACATGCCACCCAAATGAGCCTCTTTAGGGGATATTAGGGGCCTGTACCTCCCAAGTACCTCTCTTTAGGAGATATTAGGGGTCCATGCCTCACAAGTATACCTCTTTAGGAGATATTAGGGCTCCACCCCTCCCAAGTATCCCTCTTTAGGAGATATTAGGGTTCCATACCTCCCAAGTGTCTCTCTTTAGGAGATATTAGGGATATATACCTCCCAAGTGTCTCTCTTTAGGAGATATTAGGGGTCCATGCCTCACAAGTGTCCTTCTTTAGGAGATATTAGGTGTCCATACCTCCCAAGTGTCCCTCTTTAAGCTATATTAATGGTTTATATTTCCCAAGTTTTGCTTTGTTCATCATGATTTGATAAAGTAGTGGGTTTAGATGCCACAAAATGCGTTACAATTGAGAAACATATAGATTTTATCTTAGATGTTTATTTACATATATACACTTGTTTTTATTCAGAATATTTTTAATAAATATGTATACATATCTTTGAGCATGCCTTGGAGTTTTCCACTTCTTTAAATATTCTAAATCCAGCAAACTATGGGACAAGAACATCTACCTGGTGGCTTCAGCAGGGACAGGCTTTATAAGAAATCCCTGCAAGCAATTAACTTCCTGCTTATATAATACTAGCGCAACCATCCTTGAAAAATAACTGCAGCTTGGGATATTCCAGCAGGGTGCAACAAATGACATCTGTTCCTTAAAGGGATAGTAATGTTTCATAATAAAAGCAGCTCTAATTAATCATCATAGTATTTGGACTTTGGAGAGTGTTATTTCAATTCTGTCAGAGTTGTAGTACAAGAGTAATTGAATGATAAAGTGTCCCCCTCCCGCCCCTTTTACTGATGTAACACTGCTCAGCCAGATCAGAAGGGAGGTGCCCAGGTAGACTGCAGAGAGGGACAATCTTCAATTAAGATAAGGGAAAAACCTGAAAAACTTGTCAAGGGAGGGCAGGACTTTCATTGTTCTCATAGGAAGAAGATTGTCCCCTGCTGTTATCTGTCTGGTCTATGGACTGCATTCCACATCTGAGAAGAGATGGCTTACACTAGGTAAAAGGGGCAGGAGGGGAAACTTTGCTTCTGAATATCTCTCAAACCATAAAGGTTTGAGAGATAAGACTTATATCATTCTTCGTGTTTTTTTTTAATGGCTACAAAATAAAATAAAGTTAAAACAAAGTATTACTATCCCTTTAAAGCCTCTGTTTTCAACAAAAAGGCAGCATGTCAAACGCCAACATTTTGGCAAGTTTACTATTCCATAGGCGTCCTTTTGCATTATTTTTGTCCAGGTTTACTTTTTTTCTATGAACTTAGTAAGTGTGGAATGGTAGTACATACTAGAAGAACTGTGTAACTTTATTGCTTTAACCCTTTGAGTGCCAGAGGGGTACGCAATGCGTTGCGTACCCCTCTGGCACTCAAAGGGTTAACACCACGACTGGTGGAGGTAATCGGGGTGGTAGTGGTGTGTGTAGGTAAACTCCTTTGCAGGAGGTGCAGAAAATCCCAATAATGCCCCTCTCACCAGACACTCCCCCGGTAACACCCCCTAAAACAAAAGTGTGTCTCCTTGTCCACCTGAAGTGCTGGGACGTGTTCTTCAATTGTAGAGAAGTATTTAATGCATTGCAATGCAAATGTGGGAAATTTCCATCTGTCCAATGAGGCGCAGTTGGTTCAACCTAGTTTTGCCCTGTTCATAATGTGTACATCAAAGGGCATCAGCTATGGGTCAACCCGACTGTACCATAGTGATCAAATAAAAGACCCACATTACTATTATTTTAAATGGTAATTGTAACCCATTGAATGTTAGAAAGGTCTCAAATATACTGCAAAACAAAACATTAGAGACCTAAGGGGTTTAACCTTTTGAATGCCAGAGGGGTATCTAATGCATTGCAATGCAATGAGCTGGATACACCACTGGCACTCAAAGGGTTAAGGGCCCCATTAAAGACAATTGGAATTCCCACCCTGTTCCTTCCACTTTCCTCCCACTTCTCTCCTTCCCACTCTGTTCCCCCCACTTCCTGCCCACTTCTCCACATTCCCACCCTGTTCCTCCAACTTCCCGCCTACTTCTCCTCCTTCCCACCCTGCTACTTCCACTTCCTGCCCACTTCTTCTCCTCCTTCCCATCCTGCTCCTCCCACTTCCTGCCCACTTCTTCTCCTCCTTCCCATCCTGCTCCTCCCACTTCCTGCCCACTTCTTCTCCTCCTTCCCACCCTGCTCCTCACTATTCTTGCTGACTTCTCCTTCCCTCCCTGTTCCTCCCACTTCCTGACTACTTCTTCTTGTTCCCACCTTGTTCCTCCCACTTCCTGACTACTTCTTCTCGTTCCCACCCTGTTCCTCCCACTTCTCCTCTTTCCCACCCTACTTCTCCCACTTCCTGACTACTTCTTCTTGTTCCCACCTTGTTCCTCCCACTTCCTGACTACTTCTTCTCGTTCCCACCCTGTTCCTCCCACTTCCTGACTACTTCTTCTCGTTCCCACCCTGTTCCTCCCACTTCCTGCCCACTTCTTCTTGTTCCCACCCTGTTCCTCCCACTTCCTGACTACTACTTCTCGTTCCCACCCTGTTCCTCCCACTTCCTGACTACTTCTTCTCGTTCCCACCCTGTTCCTCCCACTCCCTGACTACTACTTCTCATTTCCACCGTTCCTCCCTCTTCCCACCCACTTCTCCTCTTTCCCACCCTACTTCTCCCACTTCCTGCCCACTTCTCATTCTCCTTCCCATCCTACTCCTCCCACTTCCTGCCCACTTCTTCTCCTCCTTCCTTCCCTGTGCCACCTACTTTCTGCCCATTCCTCCTCCTTCCCACCCTGTTCCTCTCACTTCCCACCACCATCTCTTCCTTCCCACCCTGCTCCTCACACTTCCCTCCCACTTCTCCTTCTCACCCATTTCAACCCACTTCCCACCCACTTCTCCTCCTTCCCACACTGTTCTGCCCACTTCTTACCCATTTCCTTTCCACTTTGTAACAGGACAAAAACCACTGCCCATCCAAATAAGCACCACCCCCTTTATGATGCAGTTCACGTCGCCAGCACATGAGCCCTCTCCCAGAGCTGAAGGGGTGGATGTTCCAAGGTATGGAGATGATTGAGGTGACAGATATCACTTTAATTGCAGGGTGATTATGAAAGACACCCTGCAGGGGCAGTTTCCTGTTTATTCCTGCAAAAATACATTTTTATACATTTTCTGAAGTTAAAGGGATAACTGGCCACCTTATATATGGCCTATTGGAGAAGGAAACAGCTTGCTAGGGAATTATGGGAACTGTAGTCCTCAACAGCTGAAGCGCCTCTGGTTGCCCAAATCTGGTGTAGATGGTTAAATTGCAAACTCTCAATCCCAAGTAAGGGATTGATCAATCTGATATCAATCCTTTTCCAGAAACTACTCCATAAATAGTTTATATTCATAAGCAGTACCTTATGTATTGCAGATTTGCATTATTGATCTCTGTTGCTAGCAATGGCCAGGGCTGTTTTAAGGTATTGCTGAGCCCTAGGCAAAGTATAAAGGAGTGGGACCCCTTAACCTCTTGGATGCTATTGAGGTGTCCAGTACATTGCTTCACGTAGGCAAATTAATCTGTTAAATTAAGTCACTTATTCTTGGACCTCATTCACTTTTAAATCAAAATTCAGTTTATGAATTCACCAATAGATGGCGCCATTGTGATTCATTGCAGTGAACATAGTTGGACTACAGTATGACATTAGACATTCTCCAAAGACAGACAAAAATGTATGTATGTTTACTCTCCTTTTAAAAAGCTTGATGTCTGCTAATTGATGTTAAATTAGATCTGTGAAGCCACCTCCCCACTTCCTACCTCTGGCACCGTCAGCTCTATTTTATTTATAGGGAAAGGAGAAAACAGGAAGTTGGGGGGGCAGGTTGCAGATCATGACCTTGATAATGGAACTTGCCAGGGCCGGATTTCCCAATGCAAGAAGGACAGAAAAACAGCGCAAACCTCTTCTAAGAGTTGCAGTATTCAGTAATGATCATGGTGCAATTCCTCGCTCCCATCTTCTTATCTACTCACACGTGTTCGGAGTCTTCTCTTGCCTGTTATTGAAACCAACATGAGCTGGATATGGATTTTAGGGTCTCTCCAAGCAGGTGGCACTCCTGGTGGGTTATGCACTAAAGCAGTGGTTCTCAACTCCTGCCCTCAGGACCCACTAACAGGCCAGGACTTAGGGATTTCTCTGCTAGAGCACAGGTGTGGTGATCAGAGGCTCATTCACATTGATTAACTCACCTGTGTTCTAACAAGGAAATCATGTGATCAGAGGCTCATTCACATTGATTAACTCACCTGTGCTCTAACAAGGAAATCATGTGATCAGAGGCTCATTCACATTGATAACTCACCTGTGCTCTAACAAGGAAATCATCACATCCTGGCCTGTTAGTGGGTCCTGAGGACTGGAGTTGAGAACCACTGCACTAAGGCGTGATAAAGAGGAAGTGACTTCTCCAGTGATATCACTTCTCTGGTTCCTTTGTTATTCTATGAAGCCAATGCACTAAGATCTCCAAAGTTGAAAAAATCTTAGTGCATTGCCTCCATAGAATACCAGGAACTGGAGAAGTGATATCACTGAAGAAGTCATCTCCACTTTATCACCTCTGTATCACACTTTAGTGAATCTCCCCCTGGTTTTCTCTCCCACTTATAGAATGGTACATACAATTGCAGTTCCTATATATAACATAGCCACATATATAAAGTATATAGGCTAAAAGGCTCCATAAATGGTGTTAGTAGGAACTTTATTGGCAGGGGAGGGCTGGCCTGGGGGGGGCAGAGGGGCAATTGCCCCCTGGGCTGGTCACATGTCTGGGCCAGTGGGCCACTTCCTCACTTAGTCTCTCAATTGCTGCTGTAAATGGAGCTACACTAGTGATACCACAGAGCTTACAACTGAAATGGAACTACACAAATGATACTACAGAGCTACAATACAAATAGAGCTACACTAACAGCATAACCCATTTCCCTTGTAAGCTCTATGGTATCAATCATGTAGCTGTACTTAAACTGTAAGCTCTATGGTATCACTAGAGTATCTGCATTTCAACTGTAAGCTATGTGGTCTCGTTTCCCTTACTTAACAGCATTAATACCAATAGTAAAAGTAACTAAAGGGGATGGGCTGGGACACTGGGCTGGAGCGACTGAAGAAATGGGGCAGTAGATTGTATTTGCCCCCCCAGACCACAAGTTGCCAGCTCTCCCCTGTTTATTGGGAATGTGAAAGTGACCCCATTATTTCATAGGCAATGTAAGGATTTTGAAGGGAATGAGTATGCAAAATACTGCTAATGCATCAAAAATATTGATTTTAATAAAAATAAAAAATGACTACAAATGCAAAAATAAGTATAAATAACCCCAGTATCTCATAACGGTGACTGGTGTACCCACCCTGATTTAGTAGGGGGTGGTACGATAAAACAATATTGGTCTATAAACTAAAACTACCTAATTAAAAAAGATTTAATACAGAAACACAATGCTTTATAGTGTAAATATGCTCAGCTCAAAAAGAAAATGCTCTTTAGCATAAATATGCTCAGCTCAACGCGTTTCTTGACTCATATTTGATGTCAATTCCTCAGGAGCTCTGTTTTTTACACTATAAAGCTTTGCCTTTGAAAACCTCCAGTTTTTGGTTAATCAGCCTCCAAAATTGTTGAAATGCAAAAATATGAGAACATTTTATTCCATGCAGAAAACTGGATTACTATTTAAATAACCTCTTTAACATCAGACCCAATGACCTATCATTTGACGTTACTACGGTAACACTAATAAGTACAACATCTTCTAATTTATTAATGTGGGATGCAAACTGTTTTCTTGAATATAAGGTTCATCTTGCAAGGTGACAGTTTAATTAGATCACTGTTAAGCAAAATAATGTTAATTAAAATGTTCATGTTAAATACTATTTTGAATAATTTTGTGATATTTTACAGTTTAAGTTAATTAATAGAATGGTTTGCAAACCCATGTTGTGCTTTATGCTCTATTTTTTAAGTGATTAATCTCAACAATGATTAATAATAAGATCGGAGGAAAATATGCTGTTTAATTGCTAGGAAGGAATATTAAATGACACTGATGAGATTATAAATCAATACAATTTGTTAATCATACTATCACATTATATAATTGGATAAAGTGGTTCAAATTATTTTAAAGAGATAGTAACACTTAATATGCAAATAAATACATATTGCTCGGTTTATCTACCTGAGTAGAACAAGTGAACTCCCAGTGCTGAATGGTGTTTTATTCAAAAGTCATTGCAGCTCAGACTTCCATTTTTTTGGGTGCAATATCTCAATGGCCTGAAATGTTACAGTGGCACCTACAAAATTCAAGTGGGAGTTCCATTGTGTTACTCCTTTGATAAACTCTACAATATATACAGTATATTTTACATGTTCTCTAACACTGGGAAGCTACTATGGGAATCCTCATTATTATTATTATTATTATTATTATTCTTTATTTATATAGCGCCAACTAATTCCGCAGCGCTGTACAATTGGGGAATAGACATACAGAGGTATTAAATAGTACAATCAGATGTGTAGAACAGGAGGGTCAGAGGGCCCTGCTCATGAGAGCTTTTCATTAGATAAATATTTATGAGAACTGATAGACAAATTACCACAGCAACATGCAGTATCACTCCGATGGTGCAAGAGCCATTAGGGTACTATTCTGTATAAAAAGGTATAGATTCACAGGATGCTAATATAATCCTAACTCTACATAAATCTTTGGTTAGGCCTCATCTAGAATAGGAAGTACAGTTTTGGGCACCAGTTCTTAAGAAACACATGGTTGAGCTGGAAAAATCCAGATACATGCAACAAAACTGATAAAGGGACTGAAGGATCTGAGTTATAAAGAGAGACTAGCCAAACTGGGTTTGTTTACATTAGAGAATAGATGTCTAAGGGGTGATACGATTACCATTTACATATATATTCAAGGTCAATACAAAGAGCTATCCAATTAACTCTTTACTCAAAGAGCTGAGCTAAGAACGAGAGGGCATCCATTATGACTACAGGAAAGGAGCTTTTGACTAAAACAAAGGCAGATATTTTTTACAGCAAGGGCAGAAAAGATATGGAATTCTTTGCCTCTGGATGATGTGCCTGTGGATACTGTACTTGCTTTCAAAACAGTAATGCACACCTTTCTAGCTCAGAATAATAATGACAATTATGAGAGTTGGTTGCAAAGCAGATAGAATGTTGATCTAGTGAAATATCTGACTGCCATCGGGAATCAGGAAAGCATTTTTACCCACTTGGGGCTTAATTAAAGGGATAGTAATGTCAGAAAAAAAGTATTAACTATATGGTATACATAATTAAAAGAGAGTACTTGCACTTATTCGTATCTCTCAAACTGTTATGGTTTGAGAGATATAGGAAAATAAAGTTCTCTGGTCCCTCCCCTTTCTGCTTGACAAGCTGTAAAGCTGTCAGAAGCAGATTCTGGTCGCTTGACCAGATGTGGCTCTTCAGCAGCGCCAATATAACGATATCTAAAGATAAATACTTAATTTAGAATGGTCTGCAAAGTGTGCCTGGCTTGCAAGCACACTTTGTAGACCGTTCCAATGAAGTATTTATTTCTAAATAGCATGATTTCAGCTCTGCTGAAGAGCCTATGCCTGGACAAATGTCTGGAATCTGCAGCTGTCAGCTATCTGCAGCTGTCAGCTAGATGGCAGACTTGAGTAAAACAGCCAGGAAGAGGTCTCTTTAGCAAGTTGTATCTCTCAGACCATAAAGGTTTGAGAGATAAGACTTACATTGATGTTAATCTTTTTTTAATGTCTACAATATTAAATCAACTTAAAATTAACCATTACTATCCCTTTAAAAATGGCTTCAGTGGGAGTTTTTCTTTTGCCTTCCTCTGGATCAACGGGGTTGATATGGTATGGGCTGAACTTTATAGATGCATGTCTTTTTCCAGCCTCATCAATTTTGTTGCTATGTTAACATTCAAGGGGTTAAAAGCCCAATCTAAATCAATGGCAGTTTGGGGAATGTGTATTTGTACGAGGCAGCTGGTGTGCCCCAGAAAAGTGATTTATAGAAAAGAATAACAGGGGGGCACTGTCTCAGGAATTTAAAGGAGCTGTAAACATTTCTTTTATAGAAACCTGTATGTTATAGAGCTTTTCCTGATGACAAGGTCACTCCCAGCACAATCAGTTTTTTTAATGAAAGGTTTTAACAGTTCAGAGGATCAGGAAGTGAATTACTGCTAATTTATTTCTTGAAAATTCTAACTGATAGGAAGTGACTCAGCAGAGTCTAGCATTTTCTATGAAGAACTGTATGTCAGTGACTCACCTCTCCCAGAGAATGCAATAGAATAACGAGTTGAAATCTGACCACTAGAGTGCACTGTTAACGTAAAAACATAAGAGTTTAAACTGTAATAACTCTGGAAGCATGCATCTCTCAGAAGTGGGAGTGCACTTGTTTTAGTCAGTAGGAAAATCCCTACAATATATATACTAGTTGAACAGCCTGTTACACGGGTCACAGTGCCACTGCCACCCGGTCGCGGGGCAGTCACGCGCAGTAGAGACTGCCTGCGCCACGTCTGATACAGAGCGCCCAGCTCTTAGGGTGACCACGGATCCCGGAATGCCCGGGACTGTCCCTTAATAGAGCTCTCTGTCCCGCGTCCCGGGTCCCCGCGCACCGGGACAATAAAGAGTCCCGGAATTAAGCAAACCACCGCAGCATAGACAGTCTCTTCCACTCAGCTGCTCTGTTGGCTCGCCGTCGCCACTCGCTCGGTGTCAGAGTGGCACTCAAAACACGCACCATCACCAGCCAATGAAATAACAGAGTATTTGGACAGTGGCCTCATTGGCTGGCTGGTGCGTGTGAGACAATGGGGACAGCGGCGGTACGCGACGGGCGCTGTGACACTGTATGGATGAGATATTGTGATTTTCACAGGAGGCAGTCTGGATGGCGACACTATGTGAACTTCAGCAGCACAATCTCCAAACTCCAATGTGAGCGAGTCCCGCCAGTGCCAACTGACAGTAAGTCTTCAGAAGGGACATATCACTACTAGGGTGACCACATGTCCCGGAATGGCAGAATGGAAATGTGGTCACCCTACCAGTTCTGTATCAGCAGCAGTGCGGGCAGTCTCTATTGCGCATGACCGCAGAATGCGCAGCAGTGTCTACTGCTCATGTCGCGGCGTTACACACGATTTAGCAAATTATTATATAGGATATATATATTTTTTTTTTCATATATATGTTTTCATAAAAAGTTTACGTTTTTGTTTTAAGAAACACAAGAGGATGATTGTACAATGGCAATTCTGCTCTAAATCAGGCACTGGTCATAACTGAATTACTGTTGAACTACACCAGGGATAATATTGCAATACAGCACTACATGGCCCAAAACAAATGAGGATTAATAGCTGCATTTATTTTCAACCATTACTATCCCTTTAAAATGGAATTACCACCCTAAATAAAATCGCCCCCCAATAATTAGGCATGTGGCAACTAGCGTCTTTTTATTGGAAAGGAAGTGGGAGGAGTAGGGTGAGAAGGAGAAGTGGGCAGGAAGTGGGAGGAGTAGGGTGAGAAGGAGAAGTTGGCAGGAAGTGGGAGGAGTAGGGTGAGAAGGAGAAGTGGGCAGGAAGTGGGAGGAGTAGGGTGAGAAGGAGAAGTGGGCAGGAAGTGGGAGGAGTAGGGTGAGAAGGAGAAGTTGGCAGGAAGTGGGAGGAGTAGGGTGAGAAGGAGAAGTGGGCAGGAAGTGGGAGGAGTAGGGTGAGAAGGAGAAGTGGGCAGGAAGTGGGAGGAGTAGGGTGAGAAGGAGAAGTGGGCAGGAAGTGGGAGGAGTAGGGTGAGAAGGAGAAGGAGAAGTGAGCAGGAAGTGGGAGGAGAATGGTGCATTCTGAAGTAATCCTTTTTATTCTGAGACTGGCGGCCAGGCTTGCACACATCCATTTTGACTTAGAGACATCTATGTGCCTGCGCTGTCTGTCCCAGTCTCCTCTAGGAGGTATTACATGGTGCCTTAAGGTCCCGGAAGGGACTAATTGCAAAGGTGCACAGACAGCTCTGAAGCAAGAAGCCTGGCCGTCAGTCTCAGAAGAAATATATTTTACAGAGCATTTCCTGCTGAATAAAACAATGTCACTCCCATCGTTGTCAGATGTTTTATTCAAAATTTATAGCAGTTTAATTAATCAGGAAGTGAATTTACTGTGTTTACTTCCTAGTAGTTCTAACTGACAGGAAGTGAATTTACTGTGTTTACTTCCTGATAGTTCTGACAGGAAGTGAATTTACTGTGTTTACTTTCCTGATAGTTTTAACTGACAGGAAGTGAATTTACTGTGTTTACTTCCTGATAGTTCTGACAGGAAGTGAATTTACTGTGTTTACTTCCTGATAGTTCTAACTGACAGGAAGTGACTCAGCAGTGTCTATCACATTCTATGGAGAACAGTATATCTCTGACTTTTCTGAATTTCTCTCCATTAGAATATAACAGGAAATCTAATTAGAATTTGACCACTAGAGGGCACTGCTAATGTAAAAAAAACATGGGTTTAACCTGTAATAACTCTGGAAATATAAATCTCTCGGCAGTGGGAGTACCCTTATCTTACTCAATAGGAAAATCCCTACAATATATATTTTTTTCATTAAAAAAAGTTTACTGCTCCTTTAACCAATAGAGCCAGTTCACATATCCTCAGTGTCATTTACAATAGGTTCCTGTCTGTGTCACTATGTAGCTGAACAAGGAAATGGAACGTCTGGAGAGGGAACTGGTATTTTCTGGAAAGCTGGAGGTCTCTCTGTCTCTCTCTCTCTCTTACTCTCCCTCTTACCGCTCTCTCAATCACTCCCTCTCTGTTCCTCTCTCTGTTTCACCAACCCTCTAATTTTCTCTCTCTCCCCTCTCTCTCTTACTCACGTTTCTTCTCTTTTTCTCCCATTCTCCCAAACTCTCTCTCGCTCTGTCTCTTCCCACTCTCAGTCTTTCCCCTCTTTTATGCTCTCTCAGACTGTCCATCTCTCATCCTCTTTATTATTTCTCTCCCTCTCTATTTCTCCTTCTGTCTTTCTCATCTCCCCTCTCCCTGTCCTCTCTCTCAGTCTATCCCTCTCTATCGCTGTCCTTCCAACTCTTCTTCCCTCTCCCCCTCAATGTGTCCCTCTCTCTGTCCTTCCAACTCTCCTTTCCTTTCTCCCCCCCTCAATCTATCCCTCTCTATCTCTGTCCTTCCAACTCTCCTTCCCTCTCTCCCCTCTCAATCTGTCCCTCTCTCTGTCCTTCCAACTCTCCTTTCCTCTCTCTCCCCCCTCACTCTATCCCTCTCTATCTCTGTCCTTCCAACTCTCCTTCCATCTCTCCCCCCTCAATCTGTCCCTCTCTCTGCCCTTCCAACTCTCCTTTCCTCTCTTTCTCCCCCCCTCAATCTGTCCCTCTCTATCTCTGTCCTTCCAACTCTTCTTCCCTCTCCCCCCTCAATGTGTCCCTCTCTCTGTCACTCTAAGCCTCACTATCTCTCCTCTCCCACATCCTATCTCAGTTTCTCTCTCTGTCTCTCTATCTCTCTCCCCTCTCTCCACCTCTGTCCCCTCTCTTTTTTTCTCTCTCTCTCGCTGCCATTTACTCTCTTCCTCTTCCCCTCCACTGTCTCAGTCTCTTCCTCTCAGTCTCTTTCCCTCTGTCTCTCCCCTCAATCACCTCTCCCTCTCAAAAGATCTCCCCCCCTCAGCCTCTCTCTATTGTACCCTCTCCCCTTCCTTCTCAATCCCCATTGTCTTTCTCTAATCTCCCCCCTCTCTCTCCTTGTCTTTCTACTCTCTACCCTCTCCCCCTCTCTCTCCATCTCTCTCTACTCTTTATCCTCTCCCCCTTCTCTATCTCTCTCTCCTCTCCCCCTCTCTCTCTCCCCTTCTCTCTCTACTCTCCACCCTCTCTCCCCCTTTCTCTCTCCCTCTCCCTCTACTCTCCATCCTTCCTCTCCCCCTTTCTCACTCTCTTACTCTCCTTTCTCCTCTTCCTTCCATTCTCCATATATTTGGAAGGAACCAAATATTTCAAGTATCTTCCAAATTGATCTGCAAACTGAATCACAGAAACGTTGCTCCTATTTAGGTATGAAGCTAGATGAGAGGTGAAGGTCATGTGTAAAGTGTAAGGGATGGCTAGAGGACTACAAAGAGATGAATGAAGAAATATTAGCAGAGTGGAGTTGCAGTGTGAAGATTCTGCTTTGTAACATAGAAGGATGGATATTGATTTTTGTAATACACACTTTAAAGAGACATTTTTTTATCCATTAAAATGTCAATTTTTCTCAAGGTCTTTTATTTCACAAGTCTCAGTTTTCATTCTGATATCAAGGGTGGGTGATCTGCTTCTCTCCAGCTCTTATTGTTGAACTACAACTCTTACTATTGGCTGGCTAGGGATGGTGGGAGCTAAGCCCAATATTAGCTGGATGACTGCAGGTTACTTTTGGATCTTCTGGTATTAGGGGCCTTATTTGTTCTCCAATGCTGAAGGGCAGTTCTTTTATGAACCTTATGATCCTCTAACATTGGAGAACAGTAAAGGCCCCTAATACCAGCAGATTCAAAAATAGGCTCCTTCTACGTGCTACCAAAAAGACACAAAGAAGGAAACCCAGGAAGACCCATAATTTCAGGAACTGACACACTCAGAGAGAATGTCTCTGGCTGGGTAGAAAATACCCTGAAACCCCTGGTAAAACAAACACCCAGCTTCCTTCAGGACACCACGGATCTCTAACAAACTAACTGACTTTGGCCCCATTCCGGAGAGCACCATCCTGGCCACTATGGATGTAGAATCCCCTTACACCAATATTCCACACACAGATGGGATAGCAGCATGCCAAGAATATCTGGAACAAAATAACACACTCACCGGTAAGAAAACTCATACAGTTTATTCTCACCCACAATTACTTAAATTTTGGACAGGACCTCTAACTTCAGAAAATGGGGACTGCAATTGATACCCGAATGGCACTACAATATGTCAACCTGTTTATGGCAAAATTAAAAGAGGACTTCCTGTCCACCTGCCAGATAAAACCCCTGGTCTATCTCCACTACATAGATGATATTCTTATCATCTGGACCACCAGTGAAGAGGAACTTCTCAAATTTCGTGAAAACTACAATACATTCCACCCCAATATCAACCTAACACTCAGTCACTCACTCAAAAACATTAACTTTCTAGACATGACTATCAGTATTCAGAACAACTCCATCCACACATCCCTATACCGCAAACCAACGGACAGACCAACCTACCTGAAAAACAATAGCTTCCACCCAAAGCACACAAAGAACTCCATCATATACAGCCAGGCCATCAGATACATGACATGACGGACTGTGAGAAGCACCTCCAGAAACTCAGTGGAGACTTTTTAAATCAGGGTTACAGTGCAAGGATTATTAGCAGTCAGATACAGAAGGCTACCCACATACCAAGAAAAAAATCTGTTGAGCTAGAAAGAACAACATAAGGGAAACTGTGTGCCACTGGTGGTCACTTACCACCCCCAGGCTGAAGTTCTACACAAAATATCAAGAGAACTTCAAACAACAATGCATACGGACGAAAGACTTAAGTACATATTCTCACAGCCTCCATTACTCTCCTTCAGACAGCCTCCAATTTAAAACAACTGATGGTAAGGAGTACCCTGAATAAAATACAAAAATGGCCTACAAAAGAGGTGTGAAACCTGTGCACACATTTACACCACAGACAAGCAGACCCTGAGTTTACTGATTCTACTTGATATCACCGAGCAGGTCGGGTTGCAGTACACTGCTAGTACTACACCAGTTGTATGATCTACGGGCTTCTCCTACATTGCGAATGTATATATATGCACATCTGTGTATTTTATTGATATTGTAAAGCAGTGTATTCTGCTCCTCCTTCTTATTTTTTCCTCAGTTGGATACAGGTAGGGTGATTGACTTGGCCAGTCATGAACATTCCACTTTTTGTCCTTGAAAACGCCTTGGTTACTTTAGCAATATGTTTGGGGTCATTGTCCTGCTGCAAAGCGAAGGGCCTTCCAGTAAGTTCTGAGACATTGGACTGGATCTGAACAGATAAGATGTTTCTGTACATCCTGTTGCACCCATCAGCAATCACTCAATCAGTAAAGACAAGTGAGTAAGTTCCGGTGGCAGCCAAACATGACCAAGCCATAACTCCACCATGGTTCACAGATGAGGTGGTATGCTTCGGATCATTTTCCGTTCCTTTCTTTCACCACATTCTCATCTTTCCATCACCCTGGTACAGGCTAATCTTTGTCTCATCTGTCCATATGTATCAGAAGTCTGGCCCCTGTGGGTCAGCAGTATTATTCACCACTAGTCCTCATCTTAATCATAAGTGAGTAATAAGGGGACCAGTCATTGTAATTGAGCTCTATGTACTTAATTGTGGATATACTGAAAACCTCACTTGCTGGTGCATTCTGAGTACTGGAGATGAGAATCACTGTATTAGAGGTGCGATAAGCATATGTAACCTCCATTGTTATCTGTGTGAATGATCGGTGTGGGGGCCTATAGACCTCTGTGTAGATCAGGCATGATGACACCTAGATGTGTTCAATGCATGAGCTCATCCACGTTGCAGCAGAATTCATTATGGCGCATCGTGAGTGGCCAAAATTGTTAGTGTGAACAGCACCACTCGAGGCAATTTGCTTTACAATGGTCAGTTTAGTAAATTGTTAATCACACTGTGCGCGAAAGTCTCCTGTAAGAATAGGGTCTTCTACATATTCCTCAATAAGGAAAATATATCACCATACCTGGGTATTATTCAGATCTGACCTGAAGACTCTGGATTTCAAGTGATAGTAATACCTCTATTAAAGCTGATGTCCGAGTTTTACTTTTTTTTGTAACACATAATGCTATATTTCATTGCCTACAGGTTTGTCGTTCAAGTGCTATTCAAGCTGAAAGGATCCCCCTCCATCCCCTTCTGGATGCCTCCAATTAGATCTGGAATTCGGTCGTGGCAGTGGACGGATGCAGCGAGGGACAATCTTCACTCATTAAGTATAAGAAAAATCCTGACACCCTTGATGAAGAACAGGATTTTCCGTCTGCTTACTGAAGATTGTCCCTTGCCGCTCTCCATCCGGACCAGACTGAGAGGCAGAGTGATGCAGGGGAAAAGGGCAAGAGGGGGATCCTTTAAGCTTGAATAGCGTTTGAATTACAAAACTGTAAGTAATGAAATATAGCGCTATGTGTTACAAAAAAAAGTAAAGAAGACTCGGGCCTCAACTTTAATAGAGGTATTACTATCTTTTTCAGATTTAACCCTTTGAGTGGCACTCAAAGGGGTAGATACCAGGTTCTCTGGGCACAGAGGGTGATTCTCCAGTTTGCAGAGCTCCCTGGTAGCCCAACTCATATCCATGCCCATTTCAAGGCAAACTGTGGCATCCCAACTCCTATTCACATTCACCTAGACTAGGCCACACTCACACTGACATAACATGAACCACAGAGGCGTAACTAAAAGCCACTGGGCCATGGTGCAACAATTGCCATGGGCCCCCCCACCACATGGGCCCCCCGACCACATTGCCCCCCAATCTCCACATTGCCCCCCAATCTCTACAATGCCCCATCTCCACATTGCCCCCCAATCTCCACATTGCCCCAATCTCTACATTGCCCCCCATCTCCACAATACCCCCAATCTCCACAATACCCCCAATCTCCACATTGCCCCCCCAATCTCCACAAGGCCTCTCAATCTCCACATTGCCCCTTCCACAATGCCCCTCAATCTCCACAATGCCCCTCAATCTCCACAATGCCCCTCAGTCTCCACAATGGCCCTCAATCTCCTACCTCCCTGGTGGTCCAGTGGCAGAGGACAGGTCTGTGCCTCCTTCTGCAGAGCCCTCTTGTCCCGCACAGTCCCTTCAGTAATTCAGAGCGCTGGGACATGATGTGATCTCCCAGCGCTCTGCATTACGAGAGAGCGGGTCTGCCGGAGGGAGATCAGCATATTGTGGGTGCCAGGCGAGGGGGTCGCAGGGGGCTGATGGGCCCCTGGAGTAACGGGCCAGGTCACAGGTGCGACCCCTATAGTTACGCCACTGATGAACCACATCATGTGTTCCCGCTCCTTCGATTCCTTTATAAGCCTTTGAGTGCCAACGAGGTATTCAACGCATCGTTCCTCAATGTGTTGCTTTCCCCTGTGGCACTCAGAAGGTTAATACTCCAGGGGTGCTTGCTCTTGAAGGTTCACAGGTATGTATATCACAATGGCCATTTGTAACACTACATCAATTTTAAAATACCAATAAAACATCTGATATAAATTTTATTTGAACTGTCTTATCTTAGCTAGTTAATTAATTAATTACCATGAAAAAAATAGAAACTGCTGAACTGTGATCCTGCTGCATCAGCCAAGTGTAATCTGATATTGTTTATTAAAGATCGGGAGTAATTAATGGCGGTGTTCCATTTCGTTTACGAAAGCGATACGCAGGAAATAAAAGGCTTTTATCTCTGGTCTGAAGCAGATGTTGTTTTTTAGCAGGGCCGTAAATTCCTATTTATCACAGTTTGATGAGCTGCCAGTTCGGTTAACATGTTAATGTCATTAGCGCAGCCGGATGAGCGAGAGAAATGTGTCGTATATTCCCTGGGCTCCTCTATCACAAATGACACTCTGGTTACTGTCTGTGTTTAATGAAAACTGTTACCATCTCCGTGACCATAGGAAGATGTACACACACTGATATAACCAAGGCTGCTCAGAAATTCTACCCATTAAGGGTTGCATAACGCATTACAAAGCAACGCAATACACACTTGTCTGATACTTAAAGGGTCAAATGAGTGGTAAATCTTAAAGGAATAGTTATGCTTCACAAAAAAAGCAGCTCTTCGTAGTATTTGGACCATGGAGAGTGTTATTTCAATACTGTCAGAGTTTTAGTTCAAGAGTAATTGAATAATAAAGTATCCCCCTCCCGCCCCTTTTACTGATGTAACACTGCTCACCTCAGAGCAGCAAGACTGTCCGGATGGATCCCAGAGAGGGACAGTCTTCAGTGATCATAAGGGAAAGCCTGAAAAAACTGTCAAGAGGGGCAGGGTTTTCCTTATGATCACACTAAGAAGATTGTCTCTTGCTGTGATCTGTCCAGTCAAGAGACCGGATTCCACATCTGAGGTGAGCAGTGTTACACTAGGTAAAAGGGGCGGGAGGGGGATACTTTATCATTCAATTACTCTTGAACTACAACTCTGACAGTATTGAAGTAACACCCTCCATGGTCCAGATACTATGAAGATTAATTGGAGCTGCTTTTTTTGCAAAACATTACTATCCCTTTAATTATGAAAAGAAAACATGTATTTTATTCATTTTCCTGCTGAGTAAGACCTGGTTACCCCCATTGCTGGAAGTTACTTTACTCATTACTGTAACTATAACATTATGTTTGTAATATGCCAATAAAGCCTTTCCAATTAATTTTCATAGTCTAATTACGTTTTTCAGTCACGTTTCATATGCTAGTGAAGTACTGTGTTACACAAGGATACTTCCCCTTTCTCCCAAAATTAAAATGTGAATATTTCCTAACTTCTGCTGGACTTTTGCTTAACATGACACATAGGAAGTTTCTCCTATAGCTCCCACATAATCAGTTTCCCAACTTCCCCTAATTTTTGAGAGATGCCGCTGGGCTCATTTAATTCAGTTTTTTAAGGCTACAGGATGGGGGATGTACTATTGAAGTATTACTATCCCTTTAAAGAAAAAGTATCACAAAGTAGTAACTTGACTTTAATCATAATACTATAACTGAGCTTTGAGTATGTCAGTTTTGTTGACTGTGCTGAAACAAGTTACACAATAAAACCATCTATTTTATTAAAAAATAGCATGGTTGTTGGTCTAGACTCTACTGGGACAAAAGGCCTTGCCACGACATTACTAACATAGGACAGGATAAAAACAGAGAGGTCTTCCTGAGTCTTTAGCCTTTGATAAAAAAGAAAAATTGTGGTATTTATTGAGTGGTGAAGACAGACAGCAAGGTTGGTGCATTCAGAAGAATTGTAGCAATTTTGGAACAAAATAACAAAATCATAACAGACACATAAACAATTCCCCAAATTCACATTGATTTAAATTGGGTATTAATTCCCTCAAACGCTAGTGATCTTCAACACACAGTGAATAATAGAGTGGAAGAGATCTGTAGCATTCCAAGGCTTTAAAAAACATCACTGATCCTTTAACCCTGTGAGTGCCATAGAGGTAGAGGTAGCCAAAGCATTGCACTGCAATGAGTTGGATATCTCTGTGGCACTCACAGGGTTAAAGGGATAGTAATGTTTCATAATAAAAGCAGCTCTAATTAATCATCATAGTATTTGGGCCGTGGAGAGTGTTATTTCAATACTGTCAGAGTTGTAGTACAATAGTAATTGAACAATAAAGTATCCCCCTCCCAGTGGTGTAACAATAGGGGTCGCAGCGGTCGCAACTGCGACCGGGCACGTCACTCCAGGGGCCCGGCCGCCCCCTGCGACCCCCTCGCCCGCAGCAGTCACTCAGCTGATCTCCCACTCGGTGTGCCGCTCTAGTAATACAGAGCGCTGGGAGATGACATCATCCCCCAGCCTCTGCATTACTAGAGCGGCACGCGGGAGCTCCAGTTACAGAGATCTGTGCCGAAGGAGGCACAGATCTGTCAAGACACTCCGCTAGACCACCAGGGACTGGAGGTAGGGGCAATGTGGAGATAAAGGGGAAATGTGGAGATGAAGGGGCAATGTGAAGATGGGGGCATTGTGAATGGGGAAATGTGGAGATGGGGGCATTGTGGAAGGGGCATTGTGGAGATGAAGGGGGTATTGTAGAAGGGGCATTGTGGAGGTGAAGGGGGCATTGTGGAAGGAGCAATGTGGAGATGAAGGGGGCATTGTGGAGATGAAGGGGGCATTGTGGAAGGGGCAATGTGGATGAGGGGGCCAATGTGTGTCGCTCTAGTAATACAGACATCATCTCCCTGCCTCTGCATTACTAGAGCGGCACGCGGGAGCTCCAGTTACAGAGATCTGTGCCGAAAGAGGCACAGATCTGTCAAGACACTCCGCTAGACCACCAGGGACTGGAGGTAGGGGAAATGTGGAGATAAAGGGGAAATGTGGAGATGAAGGGGCAATGTGAAGATGGGGGCAATGTGGAGATAAAGGGGAAATGTGGAGATGAAGGGGCAATGTGAAGATGGGGGCATTGTGGAAGGGGCATTGTGGAGATGAAGGGGGCATTGTGGAGATGAAGGGGGCATTGTGGAAGGGGCAATATGGAGATGAAGGGGGGCATTGTGGAGATGAAGGGGGCATTGTGGAGATGAAGGGGGCATTGTGGAAGGGGCAATGTGGATGAGGGGGCCAATGTGGTCGGGGGGGCCCATGGCAATTCTTGCACCAGGGCCCGGTGGCTTCTAGTTATGCCTCTGCCCCCTCCCACCCCTTTTACTGATGTAACACTGCTCACCTCAGAGCACCAAGACTGTCTGGATGGATCACAGAGAGGGACAATCTTCAGTTAAGATAAGGAAAAAAGCTGAAAAACCTGTTAAGGAGGGTAGGGTTCTCATTGTTCTTACAGTAAGAAGATTGTCCCTTACTGTTATCTGTCTGGTCAATCAACCAGATTCCACATCTGAGGTGGGCAGTGTTACATTAGGTAAAAGGGGAGGGAGGAGGATAATTTATCATTCAATAACTCTTGTACTACAACTCTGACAGTAGTGAAATAACACTCTCCATGGCCCAAATACTATGAAGATTAATTGGAGCTGCTTTTATTGTGAAACATTACTATCCCTTTAAACCTGATGCTTATAAACAAAATATTTTATCCTGATCCTAGTAATGAGAATTTATTTAGAACACCATTTTATTATAATATAAGCCTGGACAGTCAATGAAACAGTGATATATCTATGTTTAAATTGAAACAAAAAACAACAGTCAAGTGGATAGACTGAAATAATTGGCCAGCAGAGGATGATAGGAGACGTATTCAAACAAGATCTGGTGAGTAACAGGAAAATGCTTCCTCACCTATTGTGCTATACATAGCTCAGTTGGTTAATGCATCTGTTGTAAAATCTGTTCAAACCTCAAGGGTGCAGGCTGTAGTCCCCCCCCACCAGGGTCAAATCAGCCTTTCATACTTCAGAGCTAAATAAAATGAGGACCATTCAATCCTTTATAATAATTTGCTAGGATGTTTGTCAGAAGCCGTTATGCGTAGTAGAGACTGCCCACATAATGCTGGGAGTTCTGTGCTGGGAGCATTCTGTGCGGAATGCTGGGAATTCTGTGCTGGGAGCATTCTGTGTGGAATGCTGGGAATTCTGTGCTGGGAGCATTCTGTGTGGAATGCTGGGAGTTCTGTGCTGGGAGCATTCTGTGTGGAATGCTGGGAGTTCTGTGCTGGGAGCATTCTGTGCTTTCGGCCAGTCTCTACAGTGCATGACTGCGACGACGGCAGGACGCAGAGCAGGACCGGCCTCTTAACCCTTTGAGTGCCAGAGAGGTACGCAACGCATTGCAAAGCAATGCGTTGCGTACCCGCCTGGCACTCAAAGGGTTTACATCGCCCAGACCTTGGTCTGTGTACACAGGCTTTTACCCTACTTGGATAATAATACAACAATACAATAATACACAGGACTTGAAAACAAGAGGCAATTTCAATGTATCTTTCCTGGGAAAATGCTTCAAAGGGGAAGTATCACTCTGAATAAAGTCTCCCCCCAACAATTAGCCATCTAGCGATATGCCTAACCCTTTGGGCACCATAGGGGTATGCAACGCATTGCTTTGTAATGAATTGTGTACCCCTTGGCCACTCAAAGGGTTAACAGCAGTAGTATAAAACAGTACAATCACCGCGTTAGTGAGAAATCCTAATTGTGCCGAGACCGACGACCAGGCAACAGCTCAGACATCTTTGCTTACAGACATCTGTGCGTCTGCACTGTCAGTCGCAATCTCCTCTAGGGGGCGCTGCATGGTACCTTTAGTTACTGGAAGGGACTGACGGTGCAGTTGCGCAGATTCCTCTAAAGCCCTGTTGCCTGACTGTCAGTCTCGGCAGAACTAGGATTTCTCAGTAACGTGGTAATTATGCTGACTGATAGTACTATTGTTAAGCTTATCGCTAGATGGTTAATTGTTAAGGGGAGACTTTATCTGGGTGATAGTTCCCCTTTAACCACTTAAGAACCAGCCGTGCCGGCAGGTTAGGACCATGGGGCATTTTTTTTTATTTGACGCAAAACAGATTCAGGGGTCCCCACGCAGCGTGCAGCCATGCAGGGACCCCCAAAATCCAAGCCAGGACCGTCACTGGTGCTTAACCCTTTGAGAGCCAGAGAGGTATCCAACACATTGCAATTAACTGCAAAGCTAAAGAAAGCTCCTAAATTAACTGCAAAGCTAGAGAAAGCTCCTAAATTAACTGCAAAGTTACAGAATGCTGCTAAATTAACTGCAAAGTTAGAGAACGCTCCTAAATTAACTGCAAACTTAGAGAATGCTCCTAAATTAACTGCAAAGTTAGAGAACGCTCCTAAATTAACTGCAAAGCTAGAGAATGCTCCTAAATTAACTGCAAACTTAGAGAATGCTCCTAAATTAACTGCAAAGCTAGAGAACGCTCCTAAATTAACTGTAAAGTTACAGAATGCTCCTAAATTAACTGCAAACTTAGAGAATGCTCCTAAATTAACTGCAAAGCTAGAGGACGCTCCTAAATTAACTGTAAAGTTAGAGAATGCTCCTAAATTAACTGTACAGTTACAGAATGCTCCTAAATTAATTGCAAAGCTAAAGAAAGCTCCTAAATTAACTGCAAAGCTAGAGAATGCTTCTAAATTAACTTCAAAGTTAGAGAATGCTCCTAAATTAACAGCAAAGCTAGAGAACACTCCTAAATTAACTGCAAAGTTAGAGAATGCTCCTAAAGTAACTGAAAACTTAGAGAAAGCTCCTAAATTAACTGCAAAGCTAAAGAAAGCTCCTAAATTAACTGCAAAGCTAGAGAAAGCTCCTAAATTAACTGCAAAGTTACAGAATGCTGCTAAATTAACTGCAAAGTTAGAGAACGCTCCTAAATTAACTGCAAACTTAGAGAATGCTCCTAAATTAACTGCAAAGTTAGAGAACGCTCCTAAATTAACTGCAAAGCTAGAGAATGCTCCTAAATTAACTGCAAACTTAGAGAATGCTCCTAAATTAACTGCAAAGCTAGAGAACGCTCCTAAATTAACTGTAAAGTTACAGAATGCTCCTAAATTAACTGTACAGTTACAGAATGCTCCTAAATTAACTGCAAAGCTAGAGAACGCTCCTAAATTAACTGTAAAGTTACAGAATGCTCCTAAATTAACTGTACAGTTACAGAATGCTCCTAAATTAATTGCAAAGCTAAAGAAAGCTCCTAAATTAACTGCAAAGCTAGAGAAAGCTCCTAAATTAACTGCAAAGCTAGAGAAAGCTCCTAAATTAACTGCAAAGTTACAGAATGCTGCTAAATTAACTGCAAAGTTAGAGAACGCTCCTAAATTAACTGCAAACTTAGAGAATGCTCCTAAATTAACTGCAAAGTTAGAGAACGCTCCTAAATTAACTGCAAAGCTAGAGAATGCTCCTAAATTAACTGCAAACTTAGAGAATGCTCCTAAATTAACTGCAAAGCTAGTGAACACTCCTAAATTAACTGCAAAGCTAGAGAACGCTCCTAAATTAACTGTAAAGTTACAGAATGCTCCTAAATTAATTGCAAAGTTAGAGAAAGCTCCCTAAATTAACTGCAAAGCTAGAGAAAGCTTCTAAATTAACTGCAAAGCTAAAGAAAGCTCCTAAATTAACTGCAAAGCTAGAGAAAGCTCCTAAATTAACTGCAAAGTTACAGAATGCTGCTAAATTAACTGCAAAGTTAGAGAACGCTCCTAAATTAACTGCAAACTTAGAGAATGCTCCTAAATTAACTGCAAAGTTAGAGAACGCTCCTAAATTAACTGCAAAGCTAGAGAATGCTCCTAAATTAACTGCAAACTTAGAGAATGCTCCTAAATTAACTGCAAAGCTAGAGAACACTCCTAAAATAACTGCAAAGCTAGAGAACGCTCCTAAATTAACTGTAAAGTTACAGAATGCTCCTAAATTAATTGCAAAGTTAGAGAAAGCTCCTAAATTAACTGCAAAGCTAGAGAATGCTTCTAAATTAACTTCAAAGTTAGAGAATGCTCCTAAATTAACAGCAAAGCTAGAGAACACTCCTAAATTAACTGCAAAGTTAGAGAATGCTCCTAAAGTAACTGAAAACTTAGAGAATGATCACAAATTAACTGCAAAGTTAGAGAACGCTCCTAAATTAACAGCAAAGTTACAGGATGCTCCTAAATTAACTGAAAAGTTAGAGAATGCTCCTAAATTAACGGCAAAGTTACAAAATGCTGCTAAATTAACTGCAAACTTAGAGAATGCTCCTAAATTAACTGCAAACTTAGAGAATGCTCCTAAATTAACTGCAAAGCTAGAGAATGCTCCTAAATTAACTGCAAACTTAGAGAATGCTCCTAAATTAACTGCAAAGCTAGAGAACGCTCCTAAATTAACTGTAAAGTTACAGAATGCTCCTAAATTAACTGCAAACTTAGAGAACGCTCCTAAATTAACAGTAAAGTTACAGAAAGCTCCTAAATTAACAGCAAAGTTAGAGAATGCTCCTAAATTAACTGCAAACATAGAGAACGCTCCTAAATTAACAGCAAACTTACAGGATGCTCCTAAATTAACTGCAAAGTTACAGGATGCTCCCTAAATTAACTGCAAAGTTAGAGAACGCTCCTAAATTAACAGTAAAGTTACAGGATGCTCCTAAATTAACTGCAAAGCTAGAGAATGCTCCTAAATTAACAGCAAAGTTAGAGAATGCTCCTAAATTAACTGCAAAGTTAGAGAATGCTCCTAAATTAACAGCAAAGCTAGAGAACACTCCTAAATTAACTGCAAAGTTAGAGAATGCTCCTAAAGTAACTGAAAACTTAGAGAATGATCATAAATTAAACTGCAAAGTTAGAGAACGCTCCCTAAATTAACAGCAAAGTTACAGGATGCTCCTAAATTAACTGAAAAGTTAGAGAATGCTCCTAAATTAACTGCAAAGTTAGAGAACGCTCCTAAATTAACAGCAAAGTTACAGGATGCTCCTAAATTAACTGCAAACTTAGAGAACGCTCCTAAATTAACTGTAAAGTTACAGAATGCTCCTAAATTAACTGCAAAGTTAGAGAATGCTCCTAAATTAACTGCAAACATAGAGAACGCTCCTAAATTAACTCGCAAAGTTAGAGAACGCTCCTAAATTAACTGCAAACATAGAGAACGCTCCTAAATTAACAGCAAAGTTACAGGATGCTCCTAAATTAACTGCAAAGTTAGAGAACGCTCCTAAATTAACAGTAGAGTTACAGAATGCTCCTAAATTAACTGCAAAGTTAGAGAATGCTCCTAAATTAACTGCAAAGTTAGTCAGACAAATGAAAATGTTTGCTAATTGCTTTGCCGAATTAGGCACAACTGCTAATCCTCTCACATAACAGCAGGCATTTTAACCACTCCCACTTTCTGAAACGCATTCGCTAAAAAAAAATTAGCAAACGTTTGCTAATTGAGAAAAAACATGTGCGATTCAGTAACATTTTGGTGGTAATCATTTTGCCATCAAAATACACTGCTCATAGTGTTTGTATATGTTTCTTGCATTCTGCCCTAAGCACCATTTAATACCACTTTAATATCAATAGCTCAAAGGTCTGCCAGCCACACAAGTCACTTGCTTCAATGTCACCTGTTTAAGTATTTTCACTAAAAATTAAAGCAGAACTACTACCCCAATTAAAGTGTCCCCCAAATAATTATTCATGTAGTGAAACACATAGAAATACTAGTATTATCCTGAATAAGTCCAGAGTTATTAAAGGAGAAGTAAACTTTTTTTTATGAAAACACATATTTTATAGAGCATTTCCTGCTGAAGAAAACAAGGTCGCTCCCACCGCTGTCAGATGTTTTATTCAAAATGTATAGCAGTTTAAATAACCAGGAAGTGAATTTACTGTGTTTACTTCCTGATAGTTCTAACTGACAGGAAGTGACTCAGCAGTTTCTATCACATTCTATGGAGAACTGTTATGTCTCTGACTTTTCTCTCCATTAGAATCTAACAGGAAATCTAATTAGAATGTGACCACTAGAGGGCACTGCTAATGTAAAAAAAACTTGGGTTTAACCTGTAATAACTCTGGAAATATGAATATCTCAGCAGTGGAAGTACCCTTATTTTACTCAATAGGAAAATCCCTACAATATATAATTTTTCATAAAAAAAAGTTTACTGCTCTTCTCAGAAATCTTGATCCGAGATGAGCATGCAAGCATCAGCACAGACATCTTGCCTCTTCAACATCTGTGCATCTGCTTTGTCCGCCCCTGTCTCCTCCAGGATTGGTGAGGAGGGAGTTGCATTGCACCTTAATATAATAATAATAATAACTAGTATTTATACAGTGCCTTTCTCCCAGTGGGACCCAAAGCACTTTCAGCGCACGCTCTCGGAATTAACCAAATCGGCAGCTGAAAATAATAGATGTTATTATTACCCAATCAATGGTACTCCTTTATCGACCTCAGAAAGATGAAGGGCTGAGATAACCCTGCCAGGATTCGAACCTGCAACCCTGAGGTTGAATAGGCTCCATAGTCAGGAACTTTACCACTGAGCTATCTCACCAGGTACAGGAAGTGACTAAAAGTGCAGAAGAACAGATGCCTGTACAGCAAGAAGCCTGCCGTCAGTCTCCAAACAAGATGGATTACTCAATAATGCTGGACTTATTCAGGATCATACAAGTATTGGTATGCATATTGATATATGAATAATTATTTTGGGGGGCACTTTAAGCTGAGTGATAGTTCCACTTTAAAGATGCAGTCCAGTGAGTAAAACTATAGGATTGTACATATCATTTATGCTAGGAACTGTTCATTTTAAAATACTTGTGTATATTGATAACATGGTCCTGTATTCAGCTGTAGCCAAGTCCATTAAGCAAGTACATTAATGGAATGTGATTGAATACGGCTGTCAGAGGAGACATCACAGAAATCAAATCAACCAAAACATAAAACAAGAAAAGAAAACACAAAAAGGAACGTACCAAGAACAGTCTGTCTTCTGTACTATGAACCTTGCACCTTTTTATGCCTGGCTATTCTGTAGGTGGATTTGATGGATTTCCTCCCTTATATCATGAGTTAACACCCAGGGCATATCATCGATAGCCTTCACAAGGGCATTGTCAAGGCATCCACCTAACCCCTTATAATGCTCCCTCCAATTAATCACAGACACCTGGGATCGAGTGAAAAGGCCACAAGAATGTTATTATAAACACACAAAAGCAATTAACATTTTATTTACATAACCATAACAACTTAAATAAGTAACCAGATGTACACATTACCCTAGTGCTTGCTAGTACATATTCATCACCTGACTTCTACTATACAGTCGCTGCCCACACATTTCTAATGCTACTTGGGTGCGGGCCATGCCACCATCCAACCCCTAACTATTTGAATGTGGCAAGTGTTAACCCAACAGCCGTACTCCATGGAGCTTAGAACCCGGCTCAAGATTCATGATCCCGTACCATCCATTACTTCCATGCTTCACCCAGCAAGCACCCCGCCATGCTTTGACAACCACCAATGCCCACCAATGAGGCCAAATAACAGCACCAACAAATACCATCAGACCCAAGGACCAGTACCGGCACCAAAGCCCTCACCTGGTACCAGAAAGGGTGGGTGGGTAGGAAACTCCTTCCTCATGCATCTCTTCCAATATGGCTGTGGACTGGAAACTCAGCAGCCCGTTGTATTCTGCTCTTGCTTCCCATACCGCCCCTCTGTTTCCTGCCTACCTCCTTCCGGCCGGTTCACTTTTAAAATATCATACTGAAAAGTGCTTGCAACGAAACTGCGAATTCACAAGGTCGCAGAGATGAAAAGGGGCGACATGAGAATCTCGCCCTGCATTAAAAGCGCAAGATTCTCATGTCACCGGTTTAAACCTCACTTCAACCCGAATCAATTCCCATTAGCAGAAGCTGCAGATTGAACAATTTAATGTAGATAACCTGATGGCTGGTTTTACGATATTGGAAACCTTAAATGTAAAGGACAATGAAAAACTGATTACATGTGGCACTTGATTTCTGGTGTTAGATCTTGGAGCTCATTGGCTGAGGCAGCGAGCAGCCCTCGATCCCGTTTTCTCCCCCTGGGCCCTCACTGAGTGCACGGCCGCTCCCTTAAATTGCATGGCGGCGTCTGCCTCGCTCTGAGTGCTCTTGGCCAACGATCTCCAAGCCCATTCCCCTATTTTTTTATGTATTTGATGGCTTTACCTTATATCCCTTATAACTGGAATCCACATTTAATTTGTGAAACGAGGTTTAAGCAGGTGACATGAGAATCTTGTGCTTTTGATGCAGGGCGAGATTCTCATGTCACCCATTTCATCACTGTGACCTTGTGAACATACTGTTTCATTGCATGCACTTTTCAGTGCGTCATTTTAAAAGGATACTCTTCCTGTCTAGCCCCCTTCACCTACACTGCGATTTGCACAGGGGGCTTCATTCTATACATACAAGCCTGCTCATTGTTATCACTGACCATTCATTTCTTTAAACTGTTGAGTGACAGTGGTTTGTGCAAAACATTGCTCCATAATTCATTAACTCTTTGAGTGCCCCAGTTGCAATGCACTGGATATCTCTCTATCACTCAGACATGTTTTTAAACACCCTTCTGGTTTTCAACAGGTTAATTGGCTAGAAAATTAGATATAGTCACTGATATTGCCCTGTTACGATCACCTGTAAAACCAGATTGTATCATTATAGAAACTGTTGGGGAATGATCTATTTGGGAAGTGCTAACGTATTGAAGAAAAATAAGGCACCATCTTCCCAATAGTTGCAATCATGTGGTTATGTATAATACAGCTTTATTCACTAGAGATCGGGGAAAAATGACTTATGATTTATCTCTTAAACCAGGAGATCATTTTTATTTCTTGACTCACCAATTCAATCCAGCTGAGAAATACAGAATAAGAGTATTGCGGATGATAAAAATATTGCTGTATGTTGGAAGCCTAAGGATGTGAATCGATCCAGAGGACCTGGAGAATGTTTTAGGTTCTACCAAATGGATTTGGAGCGGGGTGGGTGGGGGTGAGGGAGGTGTGACAGCGTGAGGAAGGGATAGACTAAGGGAAGAAGAGAGGCAGTGGTGGGGAATTATGGGAGTTGTAGTCTGGTGACAGCTGGAGGGCTGGGGGTCAGAAAGTGTTTCTATACCTACCAATGATGTGAAATAAAGCTTGGGGGGCAGTATGTGGTTCCATGATTACCAGTGCAGCTGGGAAAGGCTGAGGAGCCATGTGTGGTTATACGAGTACCAGTGCAGTGGGGCAAGGCTGAGGTCAGTACTTGTGGTTCTATGGCTCAATATACACGCAAAGAAGCAGCTACAGTATTAAAGTAGCAGTAAACTTTTTTTTATGAAAACACATATTTTACACAGCATTTCCTGCTGAATAAAACAAGGTCACTCTCACTGCTGTCAGATGTTTTATTAAAAAATTATAGCAGTTCAAATAATCAGGAAGTGAATTTACTGTGTTTACTTCCTGATAGTTCTGACAGGAAGTGAATTTACTGTATTTACTTCCTGATAGTTCTGACTGACAGGAAGTGACTCAGCAGTTTGTATCACATTCTATGGAGAACTGTATGTTTCTGACTTTCCTCTCCATTAGAATCTAACAGGAAAAACTAATTAGAATTTGACCACTAGAGGGCACTGCTAATGTAAAAAAACATGGGTTTAAACTGAAATAACTCTGGAAATATAAATCCCTCAGCAGTGGGAGTACCCTTATTTTACTCAATAGGAAAATCCCTTACGATATATATTTTTTCATAAAAAAAAGTTTACTGCTCCTTTAAGCAGGCAACCATTGATTGACATATATTGAATCAATTGACATCCAAAAGTAATGCAACCACTTCACGTTTAAGATAAACTGCTGGTGTTTGTACATGAGCGTGCTGGTCTGGGACCTTCCTTTCCCATAGGCATAACTCCAAAACAGACCAATATTTACTGCACCGCTAATATAACATCACAACTCCAGACAGTAATAAAATCAACAATGTAGTATCTTTATTTCTTCAGTTAAGAACAAATCATGTCTTTCCAGGGCTATGGGTTGTATGGAAGGGCAACAAACGGGTGACAGTGTTGAGAGGTAATGCCGACATTAATCTGATCAATGCATTTTATGTATAGAATGCTTAGTCTTGAAGACTAAACATTCTATAAGCTAAACACTTTGATCAGATTGATGTCGGCATTACCTCTCAACACTTGTCACCTGTTTGTTGCCCTTCCATACAACCTATAACCCTGGAAAGACAAGATTTTTTCTTAACTGAAGAAATAAAGATACTACATTGTTGATTTTATTACTGTCTGGAGTTGTGATGTTGTGTTAGAGGTGCAGTAAATATTGGTTTGTGTCGTCTTCTGGCTACAAGTGCAGTGGGACAAGGCTGGTGGTCAGTATGTGATTTCATGGTTACCAGTGTAGTGGGATATGGCTGGGGGGATATGGGCGGTTATATGGCTGCCAGTGTAGTGGAATATGGCTGGGGAGGTATGGGCGATTATGTGGCTGCCAGTGCAGTGGGGCAAGGCTGGGGGGTCATGTGTACATGACTACCAGGGCAGTGGGATATGGCTGGGGGGGTATGGGCGGTTATGTGGCTGCCAGTGTAGTGAACAAGGCTGGGGGGGGGTATGGGTGGTTATATGGCTACCAGTGTACTGGGGCAAGGCTGGGGGGCCATGTGTACATGACTACCAGTGCAGCAGGACATGGTTTATGGGTAAGAATGTTCTGTTCCATAGCTATGGCAGGACAAAGCAGGTGGTCAGTATGTGTGGTTCTATGGCTACCAGTGCAATGGTAGGGGTGGGGTGTTGCAGCGGAAAAAGTAAAGAAAAATTTTTTAGAGGGAATTAATTGCCATTTTTCACACTTATTTTGTGGGGTGAAACCTTTCCCCATCTCTGGACAGTTGTTAGAAAACCAGAAGACCTCAGACTGTGCACACTGCACATAGCAATGTTAACCCTTTAAAGTGCAATTCTCACATTCTAATAAGTCTACTCCAAAATGGCTCCTACCAATTATTTGGAGTGTGGGGGGGGGTAGCATAAAATGGGCCTCATACACTGCAATACAAAGTGCCAGAGGGGTTTGCAAAAGCGTTGCATTTCCCTCAGACACTCGAAGGGTTAATGTGTTCAGTTTTGAAGGGATCCTTTTGGTTGCAGAGTTTCCTTAACCCTTTGAATACCGGGAGGAACATAAGGCATTGCAGAGCAATGCATTGAGAACCCTTCTGACGCTCAAAGGGTTAAGTTACTGGGGATATGGGGAATAGTGATTTCTTCTCTATACTGAAGTCGGTTGGTTCCAGAATTATTCCTTTTTAACTTTCTGAATATGGCCCTTTGTGTTTATCTTTCAAATTATGTGTTTCTCAATGGATATAACAAAGTACATGTCTGCTGTTACCATGATTAACTCTTTAAGTGCCAAATCAATGCGTTACATACCCCTCTGGCTCTCAAAGGGTTAAAGACAAGAGCCCCTCTGGTCCTTAAAGGAAAAAATATATACTGTAGAATGTTTCCTCTTGAGTAAATAAGGGTACTCCTACTGCTGACAGATACATATTTCCAGAGTTATTACTATTTAACCCCTTAAGGACTGGCCGCGCATGCACGCGGCGGTCACTTAAGGACCACGGACCTTTTTTTTTTCTCCATTTGATTCGGGACTCCCTGAATGGCACGCAACCGCACGGGGAGCCCGGAATTACATGACGGTCCAGGACCATCATGGGTCCTTAAGGGTACAGCAACCCATGACAGTCCAGGACCATCGTGGGTCCTTAAGGGGTTAAACCTGTGTTTTTTTTTTTTTATACATTAGCAGTGCCCTCTAGTGGTCAAATTCCAATTAGTTATCCTATTATATTCTAATGGAAAGGAAAGTCAGTGACGTACAGTTCTCTGGGTGATAGAAACTGCTGAGTCACTTCCTGTCAGAACTATCAGGAAGTAAACACAGTAAATTCACTTTCTGATTATTTGAACGGTTATATCATTTGAATAAAACAACTGACAAAAATTGGAGTTCCCTTGTTTTACTCAGCAGGAAAAGCTCTATAACGTATATATTTTCATAAAAAAAAGTTTACTGCTCCTTTAAAGAGTCAAAAATGCTCAAAAAAGTGAAACTGCAAGAGCTTTCTTTGTGGGTTTACAGTATTCCAGCTCTGTGATTTGAGCAGTCCGTTAAGCATTTTATATTGTAATGACTTCTTTATACAATCTGTCTCTCGTGGTCAGAGGCTAATGAGTTAATCTAGGTTGTTAACCCCCACTGCCCTTTTCTGAACGTGCAATTGCACTTCATTTCCATTCTCCACTGTGAGAATTCACAGGAAATTCTATCAAAATGCACATTTTATATTAATTCATGTAAAGATATGTGCATACATAGAGAGTAGATCTAGTCCATATACAATTGTTTTGAGTTTTTTTTTTTTTGCTTTATCACTTATTATGGAGCAATACCGTGTCTGTTTTTTTTTTTCAACAGCCGAATTATTAACCTCATCCATCCTAAAGTGGTTTTAACCATAAATCTAATCACAATAATATCTCTGGTTAGTTTATGAAACATCACCTTCCTTTTCATTCTTCCTAATAACTCCTCCTATTGCTTCATATAACCCCACCCTCTAACTCCTCCTATTGCTCCATATAACCCCACCCTCTAACTCCTCCTTTTGCTCCATATATCTCCTCCTTCTAGTTCCTCCTATTGCATACCTCCCAAGTGTCCCTCTTTAGGAGAGACAGTCCCTCTTTTAGACCCAAATCCCCCTGTCCCTCTTTACCACCCTGATGTCCCTCTTTTTAGGAGATCAGATTGCATAGTGTGTATATAAGTGTATAATATTACTGTACTGCAATAAATCTTACATTATTGTTTGTTTAAACGTCTGTATATGTGTTTGTAAATTAGTGTGTGTAAATAAAATACTTTTGTCTTTTTATAAGTCATTTATTATGTTACACAAGGAGTTATCAATAGGTCATGAAATAGCCTAAAAATGCTCAGTAATGCCCCACCCACCAGCCATGCCCCCAGCAACACCCCCTAAAACACAAGTGTCCCTCTTTGGCAATTTGAAATGTTGGGATGTATGCTATTGTTCCATACATCCCCTCTCTATAACTCCTCTTGTTGCTCCATATAACTCCTCCCTATAACTCCTTCTATTGTGCCATATAAATCATCCCTATAACCCCTCCTATTGTTCCATATAACTCCTCCTATTGCGCCATATAACGCCTCACTATAACTCCTCCTATTGCTCCATATAACTCCTCCTTATAACCCCTCCTATTTCTCCATATAACTCCTCCCTATAACTCCTCCTATTGCTCCATATAACTCCTCCCTATAACCCTTCCTATTAATCCATATTACTCCTCCCTATGACCCCTCCTATTGCTCCATATAACTCCTCCTATTGCTTCATATAACCCCTCCCTACAACTCCACCTTTTGCGCCAAATAACGCCTCCTATTGATCCATATAACTCCTCTCTATAACCCCTCCTATTGCCCCCATATAACGCCTCCTATTGTTCCATATAACTCCTCTCTATAACCCCTCCTATTGCCCCCATATAACGCCTCCTATTGCTCCATAGAACTTATCCTATTGATCCAAATAACTCTTCCATATAACTTATTCTATTGTTTCATGTAACCCCTCCCTATAACTCCTCCTATTCTACCATATAACTCCTCCTATTCTACCACATAACTCCTCCTATTTTACCATATAACCCCTCCCTATAACTCCTCCTATTTCTCTGTTGTTCCATATAACTCTTAGAAATAACACCTCTAATTGCTCCATATAACTCCTACCTATAGCTCCTCCTATTTCTCCATATAACTCCTCACTATAGCTCCTCCTATTTCTCCATTCACGGAACCTTTACTCCATTGCGTACCCCTCTGGCACTCAATGGGTTAACATTCCACAGTTCTGAGACATCACTTTTTGCACACTCACTAGACCAACAGGACTTCCCCTTCTGCCTCTCTGGTACAAATGTCACTAAGCTGGACATTAACACTTTGAGTGCCAGAGGAGTATGCTCTCTGTGGTGAGTATGTAAGAATATCACAGTTCTCCACAGCAATAAAACTCACATAAACCCCATAAGACCCATGACCTGCCAGGACCATAAAGAGAAAACTTGCATTAACCCTTTGAGTGCCAGAGGGGTATACAACGCATTGCAGAGCAATGCATTGCGTACCCCTCTGGCACTCAAAGGGTTAAGGACCAGTGACAGTCCTGGTATTTCATGAAATTCAGAAGTCCCTCTCGGCCGCACAACGTTCTGGGACCCCTGAATCCATTGCCCCCCCCGAAAAAAAAAAAAATCCCCTGTGGTCCTTAACTGCCAGACGCGTGGCCGATCGTTAAAGGGTTAATGTTTGTTTAACCCCTTCGCGACACAGGACGTACATGTACGTCCTGTGTGAGTGTCACTTAGTGACAGAGGACGTAGATGTACGTCCCGGAAATCCGGCTCCCCGCGCGGCTGCACGCCGTTCGGGGACTCCGGATTCTTTAAAAAAAAAAAAAAAAAAATGTTAGACGGGCGTTAAGTGATGGCCGCGTCTGCACGCGGCCGTCACTAAGGGGTTAAACTTTGGTATCTATGTTTGTAAATGATATTGCGCTAAACCATTTATTCAGTTACACAAAGAGGTATGAATAGGTAATACAATAAACTAAACATTCTTCGTAATGCCACTCCCTCCAGCCACACCCCCAGTAACACCCCCTAAAATAAGTGTCCCTCTTTATCCATTTGAAAAGTTGGGAGGTGTGCAATCAGTACAATTTGCTGTAAGTCTGACGCAAAAAATTGAACAAAGGAATCTTATTTTTTCAGATCTTTTGTTCTCCAAACAAGTAAACAGACTGACAGCATTACCAGATTTACATCTCAGATTTCCCTAAACAAGACACCCAAAATGCCCTTAGCTCCACCCATGACTACACCCCCATTCCTCAGAACAAGAACGACTACACCTCTCCACAAAAAAGGTCTCAGAGAGACAAAATGTAAAAATGAATATTTTATTGATATCAAAAGATGAAAACATTTACCAACATTTCAGACATCCGATCACAGCCAAAGCTCTCTATGTGGCATATGGTATATAAAGTCCACGCGTTTCGCATTACACACACTTATTCATGACTAACAGGTCTTGTCCACAGACAATTACAATTTAAAGAGCGAAGATTGAAGAACGACTAGACAAACTTGCTTTATTTACTCTAGACAACTAATAGGAGATCTTATCAGCAGAGGAAGGGGTTTTTTTAGAAGTAAGGTCTACATTTAAGAGAAGATTAGATACATTTCTTTCAAAAGGGAACATACAGGGTTATACTGTTTATTAGTAGGCAGATCAGGAATGCCTGATAAAGACTAACTTATTTGGTAGCGGGATAACTATATAATTCTCATGTCACTGGGGTATGCGGCAAAGGTTGAACTTGATTGACTTGTCTTTATTCAACCTATGTTACCTCAAATCGGAACTAATCCACCAACATTCAGTTAGGCTAGAGCCAGTCATTTCATATCACAATCAAAAGCCAGGCTTCTAAATCAAAAGCTTATTGGGCGTAACAGAGACCAGATGATTATTGTTCATTCAAGAGTGCTACGTTTCGGAGGTCATTCATAAGGACTCAGCCTCATTCCTCACATAAACCTGCTCCCAGTCCAATCCTGTTTCCTGGCACAGAAAAATACCACTGGTCGGTAACACGCAAGAACCAAAAAAGCTTTAACACGTTAACTGCTACAAAGCTCTCCAACGCATGGCATCACAATGTGTTTCAGATCTCCATAGCATCCAAGGAGTTAAACAATGGCCTGTTAAGGGATATAAAACTAAAACAGCTCTGGCCACACCCACAATTTAGAATGTGGGTGTGAGCAGCACAGATGAGGCACCGCCCCTCAAAATATGAAGTTCTTGGCAGTTCCCTACTTTGCCTATTGGAAAAACCAGCCATGAATGACAAAGTGACTTAGAATCCCTCACTTCAGCCAAGATGTTTACCGCATTCCTACGTTATAAGCATTTTACAAATGGATGAAACATAAATCATGGACATGTCTCTGCAAGATAATTTTAGTTTGTTTTATAGATAATTACAACCTGGCCGTTGTAATGGCTGTTTTTCTGTAAAACAGAAATGAACTTTTATGTGTCGGTGGCAAAGTGTGACGCTTTAACCCCTTAGTGACACATGACATGTAAGGACCGTCCCTCCGGTCTGGACATTGAGGACCGGTGATGGTCCTGCCACATCATGGAATTCTGGGATGTCAGAGAGGCTTCATGCTGTTCTGCTATCCCAGAATTCTTTGCCCACACACAAAAAAGCGTTCTGGTCCTTAAAGGCTGCCCACTCCCAAATCCGGTTGTCATTAAGGGGTTTTAAAGGAGCAGTAAACTTTTCATTATGAAAAACATATTGTAGGGCATTTCTTGTTGAGTAACATAAGGGTGCTCCCACTGCTGACGGATGCATATTTCCAGAGTTACAGTTTAAAGGGATAGTAATACTTCATTTTAACTTTATTTTATTTTGTAGGCATTAAAATAACATGAAGAATGATATAAGTCTTATCTCTGAAACCTTTATGGTTTAAGAGATATTCACAAACAAAGTATCCCCCCCTGTTCAACCAGATCAAAAGGGAGGTGACCAGGTAGACTGCAGAGAGGGACAATCTTCAATTAAGATAAGGGAAAAAGCTGAAAAACGTGTCAAGGGGGGAAGGGCTTTCATTGTTTTCATACAAAGAAAATTGTCCCCTTCTGTTATCTGTACTGTCATACAACCAGACTCACATCTGAGAAGAGATGGCTTACACTAGGTAAAAGGGGCAGGAGGGGAACTTTGCTTGTGAATATCTCATAAACCATAAAGGTTTGAGAGACAAGACATATCATTCTTCATGTTTTTTTAATGCCTACAAAATAAAATAAAGTTAAAACGAAGTATTACTATCCCTTTAAACTCATTCTTATTATAGGCAGTGCCCTCTAGTGGTCAAATTCCAAATAGTTCTCCTGTTACATTCTAATGGAGCTGAAAGTCAGTGACATACAGTTCTCAATAGAATCTGATAGAAACTGTTAAGTCACTTCCTGTCAGAGCTATCAGGAAGTAACACAGTAAATTAACTTCCTGCTTATTTGAACTGTTATATCATTTGAATAAAACAACTGGCAGCTGTGGGAGTGACCTTGTTTTACTCAGCTCTATAACATATACGTTTTCATAAAAAAATAGTTTATTGCTCATTTAAGCAAATTCGCTGCATATATGCCAATTAGCTCTGTTTGAGGCCCAACTCACCGCTTGCTGTGTTATTAGATAATGATTAGTGTTGAGCGAGCATGCTCGGCCGATGCTCGGATCGGCTCGAGCATCGCTCTGCTCGGCACATGGCAGTACTCGTACGAGTACCGCATGTGCTCGCCCGCCATGTTCGGGTCTCCTCCCCGCACGTTTTGCGGCTGCTGCGCAGCCAATAAACGTGCAGGGAGGCTCTGACATCGGTGTAATGCCAGCAGCCATGTTGGCTGCTGGCATTACACTGATTGGCTGGCCAGAACCCGTGGTCGGGTGCTGTATAGCACCTGACCATCGAGTTCGGCTCAGTCTGAGCCAGGGAGAGCTGAGGATAGGAAGGGAAAGGCAGTGTAGGGAGGAAAAAAAAAATTGTGACAAAAAAGAACCAAAAGTCCTTTTTAGGACTACTGTGTGTGGGGGCAGCAGGTTATTTTGTGTGGGGGGAAAAAAAAAAAAAAAAAAAAAAAAAAAATATTCTGTTTAGTGTGAAAAGTTGCAGATTAGAGCACATTCTGTTTAGTGTGCACAGTTGCAGATTAGAGCACATTCTGTTTAGTGTGCAAAGTTGCAGATTAGAGCACATTCTGTTTAGTGTGCAAAGTTGCAGATTAGAGCACATTCTGTTTAGTGTGCAAAGTTGCAGATTAGAGCACATTCTGTTAAGTCTTCAAACTAAAATATCAAAGTCACGTATTCCATTCAGTGTGCGTCGCCGCAGTTTAGCAGCACATTCTGAGTACTGTGCAGAGTTGCAGAATAGGAAGAAATACTGTTAAGTCTTCAAACTAAAATATCAAAGTCACATATTCCATTCAGTGTGCTTCGCCGCAGTTTAGCAGCACATTCTGTGTACTGTGCAGAGTTGCAGTATAGGAAGAAATACTGTTATGTCTTCAAACTAAAATATCAAAGTCACATATTCCATTCAGTGTGCTTCGCCGCAGTTTAGCAGCCTATTCTGTGTACTGTGCAGAGTTGCAGAATAGGAAGAAATACTGTTAAGTCTTCAAACTAAAATATCAAAGTCACATATTCCATTCAGTGTGCTTCGCCGCAGTTTAGCAGCACATTCTGTGTACTGTGCAGAGTTGCAGAATAGGAAGAAATACTGTTAAGTCTTCAAACTAAAATATCAAAGTCACATATTCCATTCAGTGTGTTTCACCGCCGTTTAGCAGCCTATTCTGTGTACTGTGCAGAGTTGCAGAATAATAAGAAATACTGTTAAGTTTTCAAACTCAAATATTAAAGTCACATATTCCATTCAGTGTGTTTCACCGCAGTTTAGCAGCCTATTCTGTGTACTCTGTACAGTTGCAGAATAATAAGAAATACTGTTAAGTTTTCAAACTCAAATATTAAAGTCACATATTCCATTCAGTGTGTTTCACCGCCGTTTAGCAGCCTATTCTGTGTACTGTGCAGAGTTGCAGAATAGGAAGAAATACTGTTAAGTCTTCAAACTAAAATATCAAAGTCACATATTCCATTCAGTGTGTTTCACCGCCGTTTAGCAGCCTATTCTGTGTACTGTGCAGAGTTGCAGAATAATAAGAAATACTGTTAAGTTTTCAAACTCAAATATTAAAGTCACATATTCCATTCAGTGTGTTTCACCGCAGTTTAGCAGCCTATTCTGTGTACTCTGTACAGTTGCAGAATAATAAGAAATACTGTTAAGTTTTCAAACTCAAATATTAAAGTCACATATTCCATTCAGTGTGTTTCACCGCCGTTTAGCAGCCTATTCTGTGTACTGTGCAGAGTTGCAGAATAGGAAGAAATACTGTTAAGTCTTCAAACTAAAATATCAAAGTCACATATTCCATTCAGTGTGTTTCACCGCCGTTTAGCAGCCTATTCTGTGTACTGTGCAGAGTTGCAGAATAATAAGAAATACTGTTAAGTTTTCAAACTCAAATATTAAAGTCACATATTACATTCAGTGTGTTTCACCGCAGTTTAGCAGCCTATTCTGTGTACTCTGTACAGTTGCAGAATAATAAGAAATACTGTTAAGTCTTCAAACTAAAATATCAAAGTCACATATTCCATTCAGTGTGTTTCACCGCAGTTTAGCAGCCTATTCTGTGTACTCTGTACAGTTGCAGAATAATAAGAAATACTGTTAAGTCTTCAAACTAAAATATCAAAGTCACATATTCCATTCAGTGTGTTTCACCGCCGTTTAGCAGCCTATTCTGTGTACTCTGCAGAGTTGCAGAATAATAAGAAATACTGTTAAGTTTTCAAACTCAAATATTAAAGTCACATATTCTGTGTAAGATGAAGAAGGCGGGTAAAAAGGGACGGGGAAGTGGACGTGATCCTGAAAGTTCAGGGCGCGGGTCAGGACGCGGAGAAACTGTGCCTGGTGCCAGAGCACAAGAAAGAAAGACATCCACCATACCTAGCTTCATGTGTAATTTTACAGGGCGTCGCAGGACATCACTCTCGAGGTCCGACCACTGCGAACAGGTGGTCGGTTGGATGACAGCTGATACTGCTTCCAGTCGGTTAAGCACCACCCTGTCTTCCACCAAGTCCACTCTCAGTAGCCAAGAGTCTGGTCAACATAATCCTCACTCTGATCATCCTTCCTCCCACCATACACGGTCTGGTCAAAGAAGTGATCCCACACTGGGATATAGTGAGGAGCTCGTCTCATCACCAATCCTTCATTTGACCCTCTCTCCAAGCACGCTTGCAGAGGAACATGACATCTTGTGCCCTGATTCACAACCTCTAGAGGCTACCCAATCACAAGAAGATGACAGATGTGAACGGCATTTAAGGTCAAAGGAAGTAGTGGATGATGATGATGATGATGAGACACAGTTGCCATTAAATCAACCACTATTTCCGTCTCAAGACCTTGTTGAGGAGAATGTTATACAGTTGTCAATGACTGAGTATGTGGTGGGATCAAGACTTGAGGAGGATGATCAGAGTGAGGAAGTGGAGGAGGACTTGGTGGACGATGAGGTGACTGACCCCACCTGGGAAGGTGTAGAGCCGAGCGATGACAGCAGTCCTGAGGGTGAGCCATCTGCAGCACCGCAACAGGCTGGAAGAGGCAGTGGTGTGGCTACAGAAAGAAGGCGGACCGCACCAAACCGGCCCGCAAATGTTCCACGGAGCACCCCCTTGCGTAAATCTACCTTGCCAAGGGGTAGGTGTTCCGCGGTATGGCGTTTTTTTAAGGAAAGTGCGGACGACAAAAGAATTGTAGTTTGCAACCTGTGCCACACCAGAATGAGCCGAGGCATGAACACTAGAAACCTCACCACCACCAGCATGATCCGACACATGGCATCCAAGCACCGTAATAAGTGGGAGGAACGCCCGGATCGCCAATCTGTGTCTGCAGGCTACACCACTGCCTCCTCTTCCCCTGTTTTCGGTGCCGGCCAATCGCCTGTCGAAGGCGCAGGCCCGCATACCTCCCGCCCTGCACCTGTAGCATCTGAAGCACCATCAGCGACCACATCCACTTCCCTGTCCCAGCACAGCGTCCAAATGTCGTTACCCCAGGCATTTGAGCGCAAGAGAAAGTACCCAGCCACCCACCCACAGGCCATAGCACTAACCTCACACCTTTCAAAATTACTGGCCATAGAAATGCTGCCATTTAGGCTTGTGGACACTGAGTCCTTCCGCAGCCTGATGGCAGCAGCTGTCCCTCGGTACGCGGTCCCCAGCCGCCACTACTTTTCCCGGTGTGCCATCCCCGCATTACACCACCATGTGTCCCGTAACATCACCCGTGCCCTGACCAACGCAGTTACTGGGAAGGTCCACTTAACGACTGACACATGGACAAGTGCTTGTGGCCAGGGACGCTACATTTCCCTGACGGCACACTGGGTGAATGTCGTGGAGGCTGGGAGCGACTCGGACCCTGGGATGGCACGGGTGCTACCCACGCCGAGGATTGCGGGCCCTACCTCCATCAGGGTTTCCACCAGCACCTACGTTATTGGCTCCTCCTCCTCCGTTTCCACCTCCGAATTCTCTACACACACCGCCACTCCCCCATCAGCCAGTAGCTGGAAGCAGTGTAGCACTGCAGTGGGGAAGTGTCAACAGGCCGTGCTGAAGCTGATCTGCCTTGGGGACAAACAGCACACGGCCTCAGAGCTGTTGCAGGGGATTAGTCACCAGACCGAGCAGTGGCTCTCGCCACTCAACCTGCAAGCAGGCATGGTTGTGTGTGATAATGGGCGTAACTTGGTGGCGGCTTTGGAGCTCGGCAAGCTCACACACGTACCATGCCTAGCGCATGTATTTAATTTAGTGGTGCAGCGATTTCTAAAAACCTACCCCAATGTGCATGATCTCTTGACCAAGGTGCGCCGCGTGTGTGCACATTTCCGTAAGTCATCAACAGCTTCAGCCGGCCTGTTGAAGCTGCAGCAGCGCTTACAATTGCCAGCTCACCGGCTGCTGTGTGACGTGAGCACGCGCTGGAACTCCACCTTCCACATGTTGGCCCGGCTTTGTGAGCAGCAGAGGGCAGTAGTGGAGTACCAGCTGTTACACGGTCGTCGCCTCTCCGTTCAACTTCCTGTAATCAGAAGTGAGGAGTGGGAATGGATGTCAGACCTCTGCGAGGTTTTACGCAATTTTGAGGAATCGACACAGATGGTGAGCGGCGATAACGCTATTATCAGTGTAACCATCCCACTTCTGTGTCTACTGAAACGCTCGCTGCTCACAATTAAAACCGACGCTTTGCATGTGGAAGAGGTGGAAATGGGGGAGGAAGAGCTTACACAAGGTGATAGCCAGAGCACCCTCACTTCGTCTTCTCAGCGACAATTGGAGGAGGAGGAGGAGGAGGAGGAGGAAGACACGGTTGCCTCCGCTACAGAGGGTAGCCATGGAACTTTAGTTCCATCTCTTCAGCGTGGGTGGGCAGAAGAGGAGGAAGAGGATGAGGATATTGAGAGTCATCCTCCTGGTGAGGACAGCGAAATCTTGCCTGTTGGTACTCTGGCACACATGGCTGACTTTATGTTAGGCTGCCTTTCCCGTGACCCACGCGTTGTACGCATTTTAGACAACACGGATTACTGGGTGTTCACCCTTCTGGACCCCCGCTACAAAGAGAATTTCTCATCTCTCATTCCTCCGGTGGAGAGGACAAGCAAAATGTTGCAATACCAGAAGGTTCTTGTCGAAAAATTGCTCCAAAATTTTCCATCTGACAACGCTGGCGGCAGAGTACGTGCTACCTTGGCCAACCGAGAAGGGGAGAAAAGGGGAGCACACAGCAGTTCCGAGAAAGGCAGGGCAACACTCTCCAAGGCGTGGGACACCTTCATGACACCCCGCCAGCACCCTCACCCTGATGCTCAGCCTAGTGTCACAAGGAGGGAAAAGTTTTGGAAGATGGTGAAGGAGTACGTAGCAGACCGTGTCAGCGTCCTCAATGATCCCTCTGTGCCTTACAACTACTGGGTGTCCAAGCTGGACACGTGGTATGAACTGGCACTCTACGCCTTGGAGGTGCTGGCCTGCCCTGCCGCCAGCGTTCTGTCTGAGCGGGTATTTAGTGCTGCTGGTGGCATCATAACAGATAAGCGTATCCGCCTTTCCACCGACAATGCTGATAGGTTGACACTTATAAAAATGAACAAGGCCTGGATTTCCCCTGACTTCTCCACTCCACTGGAGGAAAGCCCCGGGGGAACATAAACTCACTTTATATATGTTATTTACAATGATGTGAATACTCTGTATTCCCATTCACCCCTTCCACCCAAAAAACGGGTATATGGTTGACTCTTAATCTTCTCATCCTCCTCCTCCTCTTCCATATGCCCTGTGCTATAATTTTTATATAGGGCCAGCTCACCAGCGGGCCCTGTGATATAATTTTTATATAGGGCCAGCTCACCAGCGGGCCCTGTTTGCCAATTTTTATATAGGTCAGCTCACCAGCGGGCCTTCTCATATAATGTTTTATTGGGTCAGCTCACTAGCGGGCCTTCGCATATAATGTTTAGGATGGTCAGCTCTGCAGCAGACCCTCACCCATAATGTTTTAGATGGTCAGCTCAGCGCACGTTTCCCTCTTAATCATGGCCTCAGTTCAATAAAATCAAGGAAATTTTTGGGAGAATTTGCCTCTGTGCACGTTTCCCTCTTAATCATGGCCTCAGTTCAATAAAATCAAGGAAATTTTTGGGAGAATTTGTCTCTGTGCACGTTTCCCTCTTAATCATGGCCTCAGTTCTGAAAATCAAGGAAATTTTTGGGAGAATTTGCCTCTGCGCACGTTTCCCTCTTAATCATGGCCTCAGTTCTGAAAATCAAGGAAATTTTTGGGAGAATTTGCAGATGATATACAAGTAAATATACAGCAAATATTGTTTGGTAACAATTTTTCGCCTAAAGTCGTTTTTATTTTCCTTTTTGTGTGTTTTATGGTCAGTCTGTAAAAATGGCGTACTACGGGCGAAAGATCGTTCCCAGCAGCGATGTTGGAGTCCAAGGTGCATCCAGACATCCTCCCTATGCTGTCCCTGAACCATTTCTGTAGTGTTTCCATAATTTTCTGCCCTTTTCCTATGGACCAGGCACCCTCCCCTCATCAGAGCAGGGGGTGCCTGGTGTAATGCTCGAGTCCTCCCATTGACTTCAATGGGGCTCGGGTGTTCGGCCGAGCACTCGAGCCTCAGGGGGTGCTCGGTCAGAGCACCCGAACACCCGAGCATTGGGGTGCTCGCTCATCACTAATAATGATCTCAGTGTGTGAATTTTAATTATCTTTCAAAATTAAATATACTTATCTGGACAGCTGACATTTCCACTTTAACTCTTTTGAGTGCCAGAAGGGGTGCTCAAAGTGTTGCTTTGCAATGAGTTGTGTGCTCCACTGTCACTCAAAGAGTTAACTATGGCAACACTGCCAAGCAGCGATAATTGCAGTTACAATGCACTATTCTACTGCTAATGTCTATCATGGATTCCTAACGTTCACCAGAAAATACGGAGGTCTGGAGGGGGGGGGCAAGGTGGGGCACTCCTCCCCCCCTAAAATTACCCCCTCCATATAAACAAAAGGGCTAGATGGGCTGGCCTGGGGCTCATATTATGGCTTTCCACCCCCCCGGAAACATTTCTACAAACACCACTGCCAGATAACTCATAGATTTCTTTGTATATCACAGAAGTAGGCAACCTTTGCCTCTCCAGCTGGGAGACGAGAGGAGATTTAAAGGGAGATGTATAAATATCACTCTTGGTTTAGGTTTTTAGAACTGTCGTTTAATTCACAATGTCGGGACATTTTTATAAAGAAGAAAGGTCTACTCTACGAATGTGTCTATCTGAGAAATTCTGAGAATTTTCTGAGTGAATTTCTTTAAAGAGAAAGCTCGATTCTTCAATATACATTTTTATAACAAAACATACCTTTCTAACTACTCAAAATATTGTTATTTTTGTTTCATTATAATTAAAAGTGTCCCCCTACCTTTTCCATACGTCACAATGCCTCCCCTCAGAGCAGCAAGCCAGTCCAGATGGATTGCGATGAGGGACAATCTTCGGTCAGCATAAGGAAAAACCTGCCGTCTTTCCTCAAGGGGGAGTGGTTTTCTTTATACTGATAGAAAGAAGGTTGGCCCTCATTGCGATATGTCTGGTCAAGCGACCCGATTTCAAATTGGAGGGGAGGTAGCATTAATTATGGAAAAGAGGCGGGAGGGGGACACTTTTAATTAAAAGAAAATGGCAACGTTATGAGCAGTTAGAAAGCTACGTTTCATTAAAAAAATTTATATTGAAGAATCGAGCTTGCAGTAATAGCTAACTGTTACTATCTCTTTAAAAATTAATTGGGACAATTCTTATTTGGACAAGACCATTTCTACTCCACTTTTTAAAGTGGATCTATCACATATAGATATCTAATGCTCATTGGATAGAGCATTTAGCGAAAAAGTTTAATATGTTGGTAATTAAAAAAAAACAAAAAAAACTGTTATCTATGCAAAAATTCAAGTTTAAGACGTGCCCAGCAGCCTACTTCCTGCTTGCAGCACTGCCTCTGCTCCCGTCCCACTACCCAGCATCCTCCAATGACAGAGGCTTTCTTTCTCTAAGCTAGAGCAATCTCATTGGCAGCGATCGATATCTAGCCAATGAGATCGCTCCAGCTTAGAGACAGACATCCTCTGTCATCGGAGGATGCTGGGTAGTGGGACGGGAGCAGCCTCTGTGCGGCAAGCAGCTTACCGCAGTGGCAATCGAAAGTAGGCTGCTGGGCACCTATTAAACTTGAATTTTTGCGTAGATGACTGTTTTTTTTTTTTTTAAAATGACTAACATATTAAACTTTTTCACTAAATGAGCATTAGATATCTATATGTGATATATCCACTTTAAAATAAGTTGACTAACTTGTATTACTACATAGTGAAAATGTCTCTATACATTTATTCATATCCATATATTGCTTTGGGATAATTCAACCCCTTAAAGGCAGGTTTTTTTTTTCCATTATAGCGAATGACTTCCTGGACTTACCAGGTAAGTTGTCTGCCACTAACAAACACTCTCTTCATACTCCAATTTTATAAATCGACCCCTTAGTCCCCAACACCTGGGGAGCCAAATGTTGTCTCTGCCTGGTCTGTCTTATATCATGTGACAAATGCATTTATTTGTGTAAATTAGTATACAAAGTTCACTTTAAAATAATAGGATTTAGAATGTGATGGATTGAATACATGCATGAGGCTGATGGCAGGGAAGATTCATTGCAAAACGTATTTATTCAAAATGAAATATATAGCCAGCCATCTCCGTACAATGAGAAATGGAAACGTTATTAATATATAATAGGGGAATTCGCTATGCATGATAATCAGTAAAGATGTTTTTTTCAGACTGTATGGTACAGAGTTTAATCTCCTTGATGCTTCACAATAAAAAGTCTGATCTCTCCTCACAGTTTACAGCACAAGGCTTCTTTATGAAATGGTGCTGACTGCTTTAATACTAAGCTCTGAAAATGTTACTAGTGTCAAAATGTCACCTTTAATGTATTGCCATTAAAATATCACTACTGTCACTCACTATTGGTTAGGTTAGGTGGCCCATATATCTAGGGTTGCCACCTTTCCTTCCAAAAAATACCGGCCATGGCATTCCCTCCATAGACTTAATATTGGACAGAAGCCAAGATTTTATACCGGCTGGGTGGCAACCCTACATATATCTGGTAAGATAGATTAGGTTAGGATTCGGAGCTGTTGCCTTGTATCTGTTAGGGTACAGTAGATTAGGTTACAGTTAGTGACTTGTCAGTATCTGTTAGGTTAGATTAGGTTAAAGTTAGTGTCTGCTGCACAGTATCTGTTAAGTTAGGGTCAGTATTGTTAGGGTAGATCACTGAGTGTTGGTTAAGTTAGCTTACGGTCAGTATCTGTTAGTTATGGGTCAGTATATGATATGTTAGGTTATCATCGGTATCTGTTAGGTTAGGGTCAGTATAAGTTCATCAGTGACCTGTGCCCTGAAAGACTGAGTTTGGATACTTGCTGGAAAAATAGCTTAAGAATATTGTGTGGTGTAGTGTGGTAAGGGAGAGGTTAAAAACAAATCTCTCTGAGTTTTGTTTTCCCTATCTTTGCTGTGATACAAGTAAATAATTAAAGTCTGGTGTGGTGGGAGTGACTGATTGCTGTGTTTGTAATTGGTGGATTCCTGGCTTAAATAGCAGATACATAGTGAATACTTGAACGTGTGAATCTTGCATCAGTGTGTAAGTGCAGAGGTGTGGGAATTTAAAACAGGGGAATTCAAGTGCAGAAGTGTGGTAAGTGTGGGAATTTAAAACAGGGGAATTCAAATACAGGGGGTTACACAGGGGAACACATTTATCAATCTTATTGTGCAGCTATTTTTGCCTGCCTGCCTGCCTTTTTATCTTATGGTAACTGGCACATATGAGTGGTAGCATGATTGTCCATTTAACTCAGTGCACAAACTGCCATCTGTTTGCACACCTGCAACAACCGTTCCAGGGTGCATACCTCTGTGGCAGATGTGAGCAAGTGGTCTCTCTGGAAGCTCGTATTAGAGATCTGGAGGGGCAAGTTGCAACATTGAGAAAGACGGACAATCTTGAGAGGCATCTGCTGACTGAGCAGCAGGAAGCGGTGGTAGGTAGTTCTGGGGGTGGAGACTGCACAAAGGAAGAGCAGCTAGCCAGATGGGTTACAGTTAGACATAGCAAGGGGGGTGGACAGAGAAATAGGGAGGACACTCCTGTGTTTATTAATCCTAACAGATTTGCTACATTGAGTAATGATGTTGGGGATGCTGACACAGGAATGTCTTTGCTGTAGAGGACTGTTCTCTCTAACAGCTGAGTGAACAGCCCCTCTTGCACGGATGGGATCCAGGACTCAGGCAGACCTAGACAGATGGTGGTGGTAGGGGATTCTATTATTAGGAAGACAGACAGGGTAATCTGTCACCAAGATCGCCACAATCGTACAGTTTGCTGTCTCCCGGGAGCTCGGGTTCGACATGTGGCTGATCGGGTTGATAGATTGTTGGGAGGGGCTGGGCATGACCCGGCTGTCATGGTACATGTTGGTAATAATGACAAAGTCAGTGGAAAATGGAGGTCCGTTAAGAAGGATTTCAGGGACCTAGGATATAAGCTTAAGCAGAGGACCTCTAAGGTAGTATTTTCTGAAATTCTACCTGTGCCACGCACCACATTAGAAAGGCAACGGGAGATTAGGGAGTTAAATGCGTGGATAAAGACTTGGTGTAAGCAGGAGGGGTTTGGGTTCCTAGAGCACTGGGCAGTCTTTTCTCTTGGGCACAATCTTTATAGTAGTGATGGATTGCACCTTAGTGGAAGGGGGGCCACGGTGCTGGGCGATAGGATGGTTAGAGGGCTGGAGGAGACTTTAAACTAGAAAGGGGGGGAGGGAGCTGCAACACAGGCTGGGGAAGGTAGTATAATTGAGGAAATGGGATTAGAGAAGGGTCATGGGGGTGGAGAGGGGGAATGGGCTAGTTCATCTAATAGGGAGTTGCCATTGTTACAGCCTGATAAAAGACAAATACATTTGAAAAAGAACGAAATCTTTAGGAATGGCAAAAAGATAAAATGTATGCATGCAAATGCTCGCAATCTGGCTGGTAAGATGGGGGAACTAGAAATGATTGCAGTACATGAGCAGTATGATCTGATTGGAGTTTCTGAAACCTGGTTAGATGATACGTATGGTTATTCACTTTTTAGGAGGGACAGGGTTAATAAAAGAGGAGGAGGGGTATGCCTATATATAAAGCGGGCCTTAAAACCTAGTTTAAGGGAAGATATAAATGAAGGGTCCAATGAAAATGTAGAGGCCTTGTGGGTTGAAATACACATTGGGGGCACACATAATAAAAAGATATTGGTGGGGATTTGCTACAAGCCACCTAATGTTGCGGAGTTGGAGGAAGCCCAACTTTTACTGCAAATGGAAAAGGCTGCTAGGTCAGCAAAGGTAATTATAATGGGATATTTCAACTACCCTGAAATTGACTGGAGCAATATGACTTCAGGCACAACAAAGGGACATATTTTTCTAAGTATGATAAATGATAATTTTATGTCCCAACTAGTAGAGGAACCAACTAGAAAAGAGACCTTGCTTGACCTAGTGCTCTCAAACTATTCTGACATGGTAAACAATGTGCAGGTAAGGCAACATTTGGGCAGCAGTGACCACAATATTGTATCCTTTGAAGTTTGTTATGAGAAACCCAATAGCAAGAGTTTAACCAAAACATTAAATTTCAAAAAGGCTAATTTTACAAAGTTAAAAGAAGCTTTAAAGGATATCCAGTGGGATGTAATTTTCAAAGATAAAAATGCACAAGAATCATGGAATGTATTTAAAATGCTCTTGGGCAAATATACACGTCAATATATACCATTGGGGAATAAGCACAAGAGAAGTAAAGCGAAACCAGTGTGGATTAATAATATGGTTAGCAGGGAATTGAGAAATAAAAATCAGGCTTTTAAGGTATTTAAGTCAAACGGGTCAGATGCATCATTTAAAAAATATAAAGAATGTAATAAAATCTGCAAACAAGCAATTAAGCTAGCTAAAATAGAAAATGAGAGAAACATTGCAAATGAGAGCAAGAAAAACCCTAAACAATTCTATAGTAAGTATATTAACAACAAAAAAGTTAAGGTTGATATTGGTCCTCTTAGGACTGAAACAGGTGAATTGATTAGTGAGGATAAATCTATGGCTGACACCCTAAATACGTTCTTTGCTTCAGTATATACAAAGGAAGCGGCAATGACAAGCTGTGGGCAAACAGACAAAACCATGGAATTTCCTCCAACATTTACATGGCTTACTGAGGACAAGGTCCAAAAGAGACTGGAAAGGGTTATAGTGAATAAAGCACCTGGACCGGACGGTATACACCCAAGGGTACTTAAGGAACTTAGTTTAGTAATAGCAAAACCATTATACTTAATATTTATTGATTCACTTTCATCAGGCATAGTTCCCTGTGATTGGAGGAAAGCTGATGTAGTTCCATTGTTTAAAAAGGGAGCAAGATCCAAACCAGGAAATTATAGACCTGTGAGCTTGACTTCCATAGTGGGTAAGATACTAGAAGGGTTATTAACTGACAGTATTCAGAACTATGTGAAGACAAACAATATCATTAGTAGGAATCAGCATGGTTTCATGAAGAACAGATCATGTCAGACTAATTTACTTGCATTTTATGAAAGAGTGAGAGGTAATTTGGACAGGGGAATTGCTGCTGATGTAGTATACTTGGATTTTGCAATAGCCTTTGACACAGTGCCTCACAACAGGTTACTGCATACATTAAAAGGCTTCGGTTTGGGTGGTGTTATCTGTACATGGACTGAGAACTGGTTAAATGATAGATGGCAGAAAGTTGTTGTAAATGGAACTTTTTCAAATTGGTCTAGGGTTATAAATGGGGTGCCGCAGGGTTCAGTCCTGGGCCAAATGCTTTTTAATTTGTTTATTAATGATCTAGAAGTGGGAATTGAAAGTAGATGATGTTATCTCCCAGCACTCTGCATTACTAGAGCGCCGGCAGGAGATTTCAGGCACCAGGCAGAGGGGTCGCAGGGGGAGGCTGGGCCCCTGGAGTGCACGGGTCTGGTCGCAGGTGTGACCCCTGCGACCCCTATAGTTACGCCACTTCCCAGAAGGGGCCTGCCGGGACATGGGACACACATTTAAAATCCAGGACTGTCCTGGGCAATCAGGGACATGTGGTCAACTAACATTAAATAGATTATTTGCCTTTGATAGGAAAGTGCATCTCAGTTCTCTTATGGCCAGGATTCAAACTTTAGATTAGCGTCGGAGGCTGGTGTATGAGTTGTTTAGCAATGTAATCATCTTATGTTGGGTACAAAAGGGCAGAAATAATTCCTGTTAGAGCGTAAAAATTAGAAAGTTTATTTTGAATCAGACTCCCAACGATCCAAAATATGAATTACTGTTCTACTGTGTGTGAGTCACACTGGGTCTGTATAAATGCAAAGTGCAGCACGTCTCTAGCAAAATGACTGTACCACAGGGGACACTGACAAATTCCCACATGCCCATTGATTTAAACCGCTGAGTGCCAGAGGGGTTCACAAGACATTGATTTGTAATGCTTTGCTCACCCCTCTGGCATTCTGAGTTTTAAATGTTGATTTTTAGACATTGAATGCTAGAAGTCACATTTTGTTGGAGACCTCTCAAACATTCATGGAGTTAAAAAGCCCAATTTGAATCAGTTGGAGTGTTTATTTGCGTCCTATGGTGCAGCTGGTTTGCACTTTATACATAATGCAGGTTGGCTTCTAAACACACGCCAGTGCGACCATTCAGCATTCTAATCCCAAGGCACTCAGCCTTTCAGCCTCCAGCTGTTAGAGACTTGGCATGAGTCATCCTATTGTTCCAAATAACCCCTCCCTATAACTCCTCCCAATGTTCCATATAACTCCTCCCTATAACTCCTCCCAATGTTCCATATAACTCCTCCCTATAACTCCTCCCAATATTCCATATAACCCCTCCCTATAACTCCTCCCAATGTTCCATATAACCCCTCCCTATAACTCCTCCCAATATTCCATATAACTCCTCCTATTGCTCCATATGACTCCTCCATATAACTCCTCCTACTGTTCCATATAACTCTACCTTATAGCTCCTACTATTGATCCATATAACTCCTCCTATTGCTCCATATAACTCCTCCCTATAACTCCTTCTACTGCTCCATATGACCCCTCCCTATAACTCCTCCTTATAACTCCTCCTATTGTTCCATATAGCTCTTCCCATAACCCCTCCTATTGCTCCATATAACTCCTCCCAATAACTCATCCTGATGTTCCATATAACACCTCCCTATAACTCCTCCTATTGCTCCATATAACTCCTCCCAATAACTCATCCTGATGTTCCATATAACACCTCCCTATAACTCCTCCTATAGCTCCATATAACTCCTCCTATTACTCCATATAACCCCTCCTCGTAACTCCTCCTATTGTTTCATGTGAGTCCCTCCCTATAACTCAATGTTCAATGTAGCTCCTCCTAGTGCTCATATAACCCCCATAACTCCTCCTACTGATCCATATAACTCCTCCCTATAACTCCCGCACTTGTGCCTTATTCCCAGTTGCTATAACCGCTCCTATTGCTCATCATTACGCCATCCCTCCGTTCACAATAAGCTGCCTGTGTCTTTCTAAATCTTCCCTTAGTTCAGTGCTTGCTCTGCTGATGCTCACAGTGAAGATCATAAATAAGAGATCGCTATAATTACAGTATTAAAATTCTACATTGTCATGAAAGTAGCTTGAGTGAATGTTCCAGATAATTTGTATCAGATATTTACTGAGTAACAAAATGAGACTAGACGCTGGTTATTATGTATAAGAGAAAGGTAAGCAATTCTGGGGCAAACCAACACAAATATAGGAAACACATACATATTCACAAAATTCCCTCTTGTTTTAAATGGAGATTTTAACTCAATGAATGCCAGAGACTATAAAAGCAATGCATTGAAAAAATCTCCCTAGCATTTATGGGGTTAAACATCTCATTTAACCCTTTTGTATGCCAAACAATGCAACACAACGTGTTGGATACCTCTCTGGCACACAAAGGGTTAACTCGAAGGGACATTTATTCCCCCTATAGAACAGTTTGTTCCGAAATTAGACACATGTACAGTCATATACATGCAAAAGGGACTTAGTACACCTTCAAAAAAGATATCTGCTACTGGTTGGTGGCCTACGCGTTTCATTGATTCCACACACTTTATCAAGATCCCTGGTAAGTAGTGTCTAGGGTTTTTGGCCCAAGATCTATTTCCTAGTGTTAGGAATCATGCTACATTGATTATCATCACACATTATCTTGAAACATCAATTGTTTTTATCTTTTCTCCCCTTGTTCTGTATTTTTACTTGATTATTTACACATTGATGGGGTGCCAGTTATACAGATATTTTTAGTTTGAGGTTCTTTGTACTCTAATCTTTTGTATAGGATCAATACATGAAGCCTCGTCTGTGATACAAGTTGTCAATAGTTAACTGAGATACTCATATTTCAACAAATTAAAGGGATAGTACTGTTTCACAAAAACAGCAGCTCCAATTAACCTTCATAGTGTTTGGACCATGGAGTGTTATTTCAATTCTGTCAGAGTTGTAGTTCAAGAGTAATTCAATGACAAAGTATCCCCCTCCTGCCCCTTTTTTTTTTTTTTTTTTTTTTTCAGGTTTTTCCCTTATCTTAATTGAAGATTGTCCCTCTCTGCAGTCTACCTGGGCATCTCCCTTCTGATCTGGCTGAGCAGTGTTACATCAGTAAAAGGGGCGGGAGGGGGGATACTTTATCATTCAATTACTCTTGAACTACAACTCTGACAGTATTGAAAATAACTCTCTCCAAAGTCCAAATACTATGATGATTAATTAGAGCTGCTTTTATTATGAAACATTACTATCCCTTTAACCATATAGTAACATATAGTAAATTAGGTTGAAAAAAGAAACCAGTCCATCAAGTTCAACTTTTGCCTCATAACCCAGAGAAATGAAGGGGAATTGATATAGCTAGTTTCCTGCAACCAAATAAGTTAGTCTTTATCAGACCTTCCTGATCTACCTACTGATAAACAGTATAACTCTGTATGCTCCGTTTTGAAAGAAATGTATCTAATCTTCTCTTAAATGTATCTATTGTATCTGCCATTACTGCGTCCTTGGGAAAGGAATTCCATAATTTAACAGACCTCACTGTAAAAAACCCCTTCCTCTGCTGAAGTTGAAACCTCCTTAAAGGGGACTTAAAGGAGAGGAGAAGAATTTTGTAAGAAATGCTATACTTTATAGGTAGCCAATAGTCAGATTTTAGGAGCAGATGAGAGGAAGGTATCAAAAGCAACATTGAAATGTTTGTGTCAAAATGGTCCTTTTAACCCTTTGAGTGCCAGAGGGGTATGCAACGCATTGCAAAGCAATGCATTGTATACCCCTCTGGCACTCAAAGGGTTAAAGTGTTGCCTTATTAAATCAGCTTCTGTCATTATTTGGGCTTTGTAAGAAAAAAATATATCCCAATTCAATATCACCATCCCAAACCCCAACAATTCCAGCAATTAACCTAAACCAAAGCCACCCGCACACCCCTAACCACCCCCCAAACTACCCTAACCTTAGCCAATCACCTCCACATCCTAACTAAAATACCTTGAAACCCTAACAACTGTAGCCCCAACTACCCTAACCCATCACCCCTCCAAACCCTAACTGTACCCCAAATCCTGTTAATAAACTACATGTAAACTATCTATTAACATAAACCACGCTCCAAACCCTAACAACTGTACCCCCAAACTACCCTAACCTAATCCATTCACCCCCGAACACTAACTGTACCCCAAATTCCTGTTAATAAACTACATGTAAACTATCTATTAACATAAACCACACTCCAAACCCTAACAACTGTACTCCTAACCTACCCTACCCTAATCCATTCACCCCGAATACTAACTATACCCCAAATCCTGTTATTAAACTACATGTAAACTATCTATTAACATAAACCACGCTCCAAACCCTAACAACTGTACCCCCAAACTACCCTAACCTAATCCATTCACCCCGAACACTAACTATACCCCCAATCCTGTTAATAAACTACATGTAAACTATCTATTAACATAAACCACGCTCCAAGCCCTAACAACTGTACTCCTAACCTACCCTACCCTAATCCAGTCACCCCGAACACTAACTATACCCAAATCCTGTTAATAAACTACATGTAAACTATCTATTAACACAAACCACGCTCCAAACCCTAACAACTGTACTCCTAACCTACCCTAACCTAATCCAGTCACCCCAAACACTAACTATACCCCAATCCTGTTCATAAACTAAATGCAGACTATATATTAACCCAAACCAACCCCCAAACCCTAAAACTGTACCCCCAAAGTTCCCTAATCTAATCCAGTCACCCCCCAGAATCCTAACTATACCCCAAATCCTGTTATTAAACTGCATGTACACTATAAATTAACCTAAACTTCCCCCAAAACCCTTACAACTGTACCCCCAAACTACCCTAACCTAATCAAATCTCTCCCAAACCCTAACCATACCGAAAATACTGTTAATAAACTACATGTAAACTATACATTAACCCAAACCAAAACCACCCCCATACCCCTAACAACTGTACCCCAAACTACCATAACCTTATCCAGTCACCCCTGAACCCTAACTATACCCCATATACTGTTAATAAACTACATGTAAACTATATATTAACTGAAACCACCCACAAACCCTAACAACTGTACCCCCAAAACTACCCTAACAAAATCTAGTCTGCCACCAACCCTAACTATACCTCAAATCCTGTTAATACACTACATGTAATCTATATATTAACTCCCTAACACCTGTACCACCCAAATTACCCCAGCAACTGTACCCCCAAACTACCCTAACCTAATCCATTCACCCAGACCCTAACTATACTACAAATGCTGATGATAAACTATGTGTAAACTATATATTAGCCAAAACCACCTCCACACCCAAACAGTACCCCCAAAATACCCTAACTGAATCCATTCACCGCTGAACCCTAATTATGCCCCAAATCCTGTTAATCAACAACATGTAAACTATATATTAACCCAAAACTACCCTAATACACTAACAACTGTACTCCCAATCCTTAACAACTGCACCCCCCAAGCTACCCTAACCTAATCCAATCACTCTCCAAACCCTTACATTTGTACCCCCAAACTACCCTAACTTAACCCAATCACCCACAAACCCTAACTGTACCCCAAATCCTGTTAATAAACTAAACATAAACCATATATTAACCCAAGCCAAAACCATCCAACCCTAATAACTGCACCTGAAAACTACCCTAACTAATTAAATCACCCCCCTGAACCCTAACAACTATACCCCCAATCTATCCTTACCTAATCCAATCACCTCCCTGAACCCTAACATTACCCTGATTCCTGTTAGTAAACTACACGTAAATTATATATAAACCCAAACCAAAGCCACCCAACCCTAATAACTATAACCCCCAAACTACCCCTAACCTAATCC